>JTEE01000205.1:834695-859740 GCA_002896455.3 Chlorella sp. ArM0029B | reverse complement strand
CCTGCCACGCCCTCCCTCCTGCACCAGCTTGCACGCATAATAATTCCTGCTCCGACAGTCCCCCTGGGCCAAGCCCATTCCTCACCCACCAGCTATCATAGCCCAGCACCAGCCCCCATGCCCTCCCACCTGCACCAGCTTGCACGCATGACATTATCAGCTCCGACAGTTCCCCAAGCCCAATCCTCAGCCTAACAGCTATCTCAGCAGAGCACCAGCTCCCCCCCCCCCACACACACACACCTGCACCAGCTTGCGTGTGAGGATCTCCAGCTCCCGCTCCGACAGTTCCTTGGGGTCCACTGCCACCCCTCCCTTGGCGCCGCCATACGGGATGTCCATCACCTGTGCCCCGGGAGGATGGATGAGGTGGGTAGCTGGGTAGGTGGGCAGAGCAGCGGAGGGCGGGGTGAGTTGGGGCTCGAGGGTGCGGCAGTTATCCCAGTGCAGGTGGGCAAGGAGGGGAGCAGATCTGCAAAGGTGTGTAAAAGTTTTGTTCGGCCATGGGTACACAGCAGCAGGGCATCAAGGGCAGGCCAACAGCATCAGCCCCGTCAGACAGGCCCCCCACTCACCGCGGTCTTCCAGGTCATCAGAGAGGCCAGACTGCAGACAGGGTGGGAGGAGAAACAACAGGAGGCACCATTGAGGACTTGCGGGCATGTTGTGAGGAGAACATCAGTAGGGCAGGGCGGTTGGGCTGGCACTCTGCCACACATGCCCCTCAGCATGCCCACCCGTACACCCAGCTGTCAGTACCTGTCGCCCCTCGCCCACCCACCTGCGCACGTCGTCCATGTCGACGTCTGGGTGGAAGCGCAGGCCGCCCTTGTAGGGGCCGCGCGAGTTGTCGTGCTGCACGCGGAAGGCGTGGAAGCTCGCAATCTGCAGGGGAAGACAGAGGGAGGTGGCGGAGGCAGGAAGGGGAATCACAAGGGCAGCTCAATCTGAGCAGTGGATTCCAGCACAAGCTGGCAGCGGGTCATGGTCAGTCATCCCTCTACTATGGGTGCAGAAAGCAGCGGTCACCGGGCAGCAGGGCCTCCCAGCAGAATGCAGCTAGCAAGAAGCAAGTCAAGTAACCGACTCTCATTAGCAAGTCAAGTAACCGCACCTCTCCGTTGTCCCGCTGGATTGCCAGCTCCACTGCCACCTCACGCTGGGGGGTGAGCAGCAGGCGGCGCATGGAGGGTGGGAAGTTGAGGTGGTCCAGCGCCTGGGAAGGGGCAAGGGGACACGAGGGGGAGCTAAGGGTGAGGACGCGTGCAAGGGGAGCCGCAGGGTACCAGTAAGAACTGGACCTGGATACCAGCAAAACATTAACAATAGGGTGCGGGCCAGGCGGCATGCAGTGACAGCAGCAGGCCAGCACAGACACAGGATACAATGCCATTTACAGTGGGAGTAGGCGGTGCGCACCTCGTTGAGGAAGCAGTTGGTGTTGGCGGCGTGGGAGGTGGGGGCAGCGAGCAGGCGGGGGGTGAGCGCAAGCTTGCGGGCGCTGGCGGGCGCCGATGGCGGCTCCGCCGCCACCACCCAGTCACCCTGCAAATTGGAAGGGGGCAGGTGAGCAGCGGGTCAGAACTTCCACCTTCTCACCCGTGCCAAAGTCTCAGCAATGTCACTGCTCCTGAGTGCCGGGCGGGGGCGGTAGGGTGGCCCCAACTGCCGCCGGCCATGGGCAAGATGTTGCGAAAAACGCCGGCGCCTGCACCCTTGCGGTTCACTCAGCGCTCGCCTGCATGGCCTCGGCGGTCTGGAAGTGCAGTTCAGGCACCGGTGGGACGGTCATTGCGGACGCTTGAAGATGGTTTGTGGCGGCAGGCTGAGTCGACGCAAAGCGGGTGCGGTGAATGTGCTACTAGAGAGCGCAAAGTGAGTGCGAAATGCGGGGCGACGCCGTGGAGATCTGGAGATGCAACCGCCTGCTGCGCCCGCTGTGCATCACCGCCGACCTTGCCGCCGACTAGGTTCTGCAAAGCTCCCGAGCATGCGCTGCACCACACGGCTCTCTTGAATCCTGCCGACCTTCACCAGTCACCGCCCGCTGTAAGCCTGGCTTTCCATGCAGGTCACCAGTCCTCACAGGCGCAGCGCGATTACCGCCGGTACCTGTCGAGCACACTTTCCGGTGGGTGCCCGTGAAAGGCATGTGCGCTGCCTTCCTGATGTAACATCGCAACTCGGTGTTACACGTGCACGCCGCAACCTAGAACACCAACGGGGGCGGTCCAGTCACGGCCACCCGCATGCGTGCATAGTCATAAGTGAGGCCACACCGCCCCAGCAGCCCCGCACACACAATGCCGCTGGTGTGCCTCGAAAGCTCCAAGCCAGCGCCGCCGCCGCCGCTGCCAGAGGGGTTGCCGTGGTACAGCGCCTGCACAGAGGGGAAGCGCCAGGAGCCCAGCCGCACCTCTGCCAGCTGGCAGCGCCGGGCGGTGATGCGCTCGCTGCCGTCGCCGCCCACCCCCTGCAGCGGAGCAGCAGAGGCAGGGCGGGGGCACGGTGAGGGTAAGAGATGACAGCAAGCAGCACGCTCATATACAGCGTACGCACATGGTCCTGCCAGCACGCACGGCATGCCAGCAATGTAAGCCGCTTTGTCAGCAGGAAGGAAAGCAATGCTATAAAAAGCCCGCACTGTGTGCCCCCCTCCACACCTCCCTCTAGACCCTACCGACGTCCCCCTGACCTTTATTTGCGTGACGCCGCCGCCCGGACCCCCATCCGCGGCAGCCGCCCCCAGCCGCATGCTCTGGGCTGCCTGGGCTCCGATTATAAGGTCGAAGCCGCCGGCACCTGCGAGTGATAAAACCGGAGGCCAGAAAACTCATCTGAAACTTCGAGTTGTGGGTAGGCCAGTTCTTCTCCGTCTGGAGGCCAACTGGAGTGGTCAGCCCACAGCCAGGGCCAGCGCCGGCATGTGCCCCAGAGGCAGACACGCACGGATAGTTCAGGCCAGTCAGCAGCACAGAGGCGAGCGGGCAGGGGTTCATTTGCGTGTGCAGGGCGGCAGCAGGGCGATACACCTCCCTCCGTGGCATGCCTCCCCCTTCACCCACCCGCCACCCACCCGGCCTAACCCCACCCCACCCCACTCCCGCCTGCCCCGCCCACCTGAGTCCATCATGAAGAGCCCCTTGTGCCGGTGCCCCTCCGCCGTCACCAGCTCCAACTCAACATGGGGCAGGCTGGACACCATGACAAGCGGCAGCCAGTGCAGCTGAGGCTCCAACGGGTCCTGCCAGGGCTGCCGCTGCCGCCGCCCACTGCTGCTGCTGCTGCTGTTGCTGCTGCTGCGCAAGCTGCCGCGGACACCCTCCTTGCGGCTGCCGCTGGTGTGTGGTGATGCAGGCAAGGGAACATCCGCGGCTGGCGCGTGCGGAGTGCTGCCTGCTGCCACGGCGGCTGCCGTGCTGCTGGTGCTGCCGCTGGCAAGCACTGGTCCGTGCGCTGCCTGGCTGCTGGTGCTGCTGCCTCCGCTGCTGCTGCCGCTGCCGCTGCTGTTGCCAATTGAGTCCCTGCTGGCTGCCCCGCCCAGCTCTGCCGCAGCTTCAAACTCTGCATCAGCGGGGTGCTGCAGCCGCACCGTAAACTTGAGCGGCCCGTTGCGCAGCTTGGCGGCCGTAGCTTTGGCAGCCACGGCTGCTGCCGGGGAGTCGATCACGGAGGTAGCAGAGCGGGGCATGCTGGGGCGGCGGGGGTGCGGGGGCCAGTGCACCACGGCGCGGCGCAGCACATCGTATCTGCAATTGGACGGGCGGTGGGTGGGGCAGGCAGGGGCTAACGGGGGATGTGAGCATGTGGGCAGGCCAGCGCAGCCTGCCTAGAAACACCTGTGCAAAATGGCTGACAGGAAGCATGGCAGATCATAACTGGCGGGCCCCTCACCCTTCTGCACTGCTGGCACCGCCCATGGCGCGCTCACGCACCTCCACAATGCCTACCGCTCACGCACCTCCACAATGCCTACCGCACGTTCACTGTCCCTACAGCGCGCAGTCACCCCATCTTGTGTTCCACACGCCCAGCAATGCCTGCTCACCCTCAACGCCAACATTGTTCCACGCTGACCACACAGCACACAGCACACAGCATCCCCGCTCACCCCACTATGCCACACAGCACACAGCATCCCCGCTCACCCCGCTATGCCACACAGCACCCTGGACCATGCCCGCTCACCCTACAATGCCTCACAGTAACCCTCTGCAGAGCCCAACTCACCCTACAATGCCCACCACGCGCCCGCCGTGCGGCACGCCGGTCACGATGCCCGAGCAGGGCAGCTCCATGAACAGCGGGCGCTCCATGCGCAGAGGGCCCAGCTGGAACGTGTCGGCACGCCTGCGCAGAGTGGTTACGGGAGCGGGGGTGAGGCGGCAGACAAGGGGAAGGGCGCTCCATCCGCCTCTGCTGCTGCGGCACAGCCTGCTCTAGCCATGTAGCCATGGAACGCTGCATCTGTATCTGCCCACCTAGCTGTCACCCCACCATCCTCGCCATGCATGCAGGGCCCGCTGCGCACCTTCCTTTCTCCCCTGCCGCCTCTTCAACCATCCCTCGCTGCCTCTGCCGCGCTGCAGACGCGCAGAGTCACGTTCCAGCTGGGCCCGCTGCGCATGAAGCAGGCAGCAGGTGCGGCCCTGCGGCCCACGCACCTGAAGCGGCTGTCGACGCGCCCAACCATCGAAATGACCTGCGGTGCAGAAGAAGATGTAAGCAGAAAGATAATAAGGAGTTGGCCAACCAGCGGGATGCAGCAACTCCTACAAAGGCATGAAGCAGCGTGCTGCCGGTGCTTCAAGAAGGAGGGCACACAAGACCAACTCAAACTGTCGCCTGTGCCACCCTCACCATCCATCCCTCACCCACCCAGCCAGATCTGCCTCTCCAACCAAGCTCCCTGCTGACTGCCACACCTGTGCCATTGTCACCTCTACCTCGGGAGTCTGCTGGCCTACCCACCTGCAGCTCCCCAACTGCATCCAAGTATAGCGCACCCGCCGCCCGAGGGCCCAGCACAAGCCCAGACGCCCCAGTGCCCGGCACACCCTCTGCCAAACAAACAAGGACCTCACCCCGGCCCACCTGCAGCTCCCCAAACGCTTCCAGGCCCAGTGCATCAGCTGCCTGAGGGTCCAGCACAAATCCAGAGGCCCCAGTGTCAAGAATGAAGAAACCAACTTCCTTGCCATTCAAGAGGGGCATGACCAGGCTGCAGGCGGGAGCAGGAGGGAGCTCAGTCGGGGGAGCGTCAGGGGAAGCGGGCCGGGACAGGGGTGACGTGTTTGTCGGGACAGGCGGGTGGAAGAAAGCCTTGAAGCGGAGGATGCACACTGGCAGAGGATGCACACCAGCGTGCATTGCTGGCAACTTCTGCCGGCGGGAAGGCGCACTGGAGGGCGGAAGGTATGGTATCCCACAGGAAAGAAAGCGCACCTGTGGCCGCTGACTGTGTGCCAGGCGGGCACGCCCTCTGGGTGGCCCGGAATGAAGATGGTGTCGGCAGGCAGCAGTGGGGAGGGCGGCGGCGCAAACCGGCTGCCGCTACTGCGACCGCCGATGCTCCCGATATGACTGCCGCTGCCGCTGTTGCCGTTCCCGCTGCTGCTGCTGCCTTCTATACTGCTACTGCTGCTCGTGCTGATGCTGCTGCTGCTGCTGCCAGGCTGTCCAGGCGCCGGGCTGAGCTCCAAAGAGTGCAGGCAGTAATCGTTCATCAGCCCGCCCTCCCCGCTGCTACCCTGGGTCGCCGCCGCCGCCAGCCACAGCCCGGGCTGCCACTCCTGGCACTCGGCAAAGCCCCACAGCTCGTGTGCCCCCGCCAGCTGCACCTGCGCGCTGATGGGGCGCCCGCTGGTGGCGCACAGCTCTACAAGTGCCGAAATCTGTTGGGCAACAGGGAGGCAAACAGCAGCATAATATGGTGGGGTCTTAGGATGCCCAAGGCAGGAGCACAGCTGCACAAGCGCCAAAATCTGCGGGCAACAGGGCGGCAAACAGCAGGTCGTAACGACGGGTCTCAGGATGCATACAGGAGGAGCACAGCTTCACAAGTGCAGGAATCTGCGGGGAGCAGGGAGGCAAAGAGTGAATCATGACGACGGGTCTTAGGATGCCTACAGGAGCACAGCTGCACAAGCGCTGAAATCTGTGGCACCAGGGCGGGGCACAGACGTTGTTGAAGGCAGGCAGGCGCTGCGAGCACACAGGGCTGCCGGTACATGGCCCGGTCCCAGGTGCTAGGTCAATCCAGCGATGCTCACCAGTCCGCCCTTGATTCGGAGCTCCACCCAGGTTGTGCCACCGCCGCCCACTGCCGCCTGCGCCTGCTGCCTGTGCCGCCCACCCTCCACCTCCCACTCCTCTTCATCTTCTAGAAGCAGCCGCCAGTCTGAGCCGCCAGGTGGCGCCGGCACCTCCTGCATGCTGAGCTGCGCTGCCACGCTGGGCAGCACCCACAGGCCGGTGCGAATCCAGGTGGAAAGCAGCAGAGCCTCCTCGTCATCCAGCTGCATCTGCCGAGAGCACCCAGCGTCGTCAGACCCCCAGCACATGCCCGGCGCGAGACTGAAGCTGCTTGCCGGGCCGGCAGTGGCAGCGGCAGCACCGGACCATGCGCCGCTGCTGCCGCCGCCGCCACCGCTGCTGCTGCTGTGAGCAGTGCTGCTGCTGCTTGGTGCGCTGCTGCTGCTGCTGCTGGCTGCCGTGCTGGCGTCAGGGGCGGCGTAGCCGCTGCTGCAGCAGGTCTGAGGGGAGATGAGCTCCTCTCTGAAAGAACCATCAGTGCTGAAGCTCAGCCGCCATTCCATGCCCACGCCTGCGGGCAGTGTTGCACAGCACGCAGTTCGTGAACGGTGGGATCTTGCCCTGGGTGCAGGCAACGTGAAGCGGGGCAGCCGTGCAAGGCACCACAGATCCTGCCATAGAAATCCACAAACTGGCGGCACCTCCCCCTGACGGCCCCTCCCAGCGACGGCAAGCCGGCGACAAGCGGGAAAGACGCACCCAGGTGGCGTGCGCTGCCGATTACGTCCACCTCCAAGGGACCCTCAGATGCCAGGCGTGCAGCAGCCTCTAGCAGACGAGGCAGCACCGGTGCCGGTGCAGCAGACAAGGAGGGCATGGCGGCGGCGCTGCTGTCGCTCGACCGTTCTCGCTCAGGTGCCGCCGCTGCCGCCGATGCTGCTGCCCGGGTTGCGTGCCCGCCATGCCGTTGCTGCCTGATGATGCTGGCATGGTGCCTTTGTAGAACCGCGCGCGGCGCTGCCACCAGCCCTCGCTGCAGCGCGACTGCGCCGGGTAGCATGGTGCACGTTGCCAGGCAATGCGGCGCGTGCGGCCCGCAGCTTGCCTCTGAGCGGGTCAGGCGCAACTCGGCGCGTGCACGCTGCGAGCATATGGTTATGCACATGGCCAGGTGTCATGATGTCAGCCGCCGCCGCCGCCCTACGTCACCAAGCCAACCGCTCGCCCAGCAAGCGGCTCTCAATACCCCATTCTCAATCCTCCCTTGCCGACATTTCATTCAACAGTGCGTTTGCTCGTTTACAGCATCCAATCACAGGGCAGCGGATCAGCCAGCTCACACCCGCCTCCGACCATGCAAAGCGAGCGCCACCAAAATGACCACCGTGTGCACACAGCGCGCAGCATTTGCCTACCGCCTGGCCATGCGCTTCAAATCCTTCAGCTCCTGCTGCAGGATGAACGCCGTGCGCGTCAACACCTGCCGCTGGTACACCAAACACTGCAACACCATGCGCCGCCGCTGCTGCTGCTGCTGCTGCTGCTGTGCCTCCCACGCCTCTCCCTCTTCTCCCTCTGCTGCCGTTCCTGCTGCCGATCCTGCTGCAGCCACAGCTGCCGCTGTTGCCGAATCCTCCGGACCATCCAGCTCTGCCCGGTCCTTATCATAACTGCGGGGGTAAGCTTTGATGGCCACCTGGCAGGCCGCCACCACCAACTCCAGTGCCGCCCGCTGCAGCTGCAGAGGGATCTCACCCTGCTCAAACAGCTCCTTTGCCAGCTTGGCAGCTTCACCCTGGCTGCCCACCTCTGCCACTGCCAGCGCCGCGTAGTGCACCAGGTCGAAAGGGGCAGCGGCCATGCGCAGCGGGAAAAGCTGGCTGGGTGCATAGCCGTGAGTGGCGAGCGCCGCTGCTTTCCAATCGTGGGCGGGGTCGCCTGCAGGCAGCGACAGCCGGAGCTTGCAGCCGTCGTGGGGGTTGCTCGAAGGCTTGGGGCAGAAGCCATAGCTGCGAGGAGGGGGGAGGGGCGGAGAGGGAATGCACGGGGAGGGAATGAGTAACCGCGGGATGGCCGCACAATGTGGGGCTGCGCTCCCGAGGGCCAGGCACTCAGCAATGCTTGCTAGCCAGCCAGCAGAGCACTTGCACTCGTGCTATACCGGGCTGTGCTACAGAGGCCCGGGCATGCTGGCAGCAGCAATGCTTGCCAGTCATCCATCCACCTGCCTGTCTCACTCACTCGCCAACACCCCATGCCGGTGGAGCTTTGCTTGTCGTCAACCCACCCCACTTGCCTCACTCACCACCCACTCCCCATGGCCTCACTCCTCTCCCACTCCCGCTCACCTGAGCAGCAGCTCTCCGCCCGCCTTCTGCCCATACGACACCAGCACCTCTTCCCCAGCCCCATAGCGCCGGTCGGCTGTAAGCACCACTGCCGCCTCCGCCTCGCTCCAATCCAGGAAGGCGGTTGACTCGGGGCTGTGATTGAGCAGGTCGGCAAAAGGGATGAGCGCCTCTGTCCCGGAAGGCTCCCCCGGCGCTGCTGCTGCGCCTGCTGCACCAGCTGGCGCAGGTGCCGCCAGGCTGGCCAGGCGGACGAGGCGGGAGAGGAGGATGGCAAAGGCCCACTGCAGCGCGCCGCGTGTGAAGGCGCCCGGTGGGCCCACCCCACGGCGCTCCGCCTCCTCCAGCAAAGGCTGCATCTCTGCCCAGGAGGCATCTGCCGCTGCACGGATGTCGGCCGCCTCCTCTGCAAGCTGGCTGCCGGCCAGCCACCCCACCTCCTCTTCGCTCCACTCCAGCACACAGCCGGTAGCCTCGGGCAGGAGGGAGATGTAGGGCCACCACTCCCCGGCAGGCCCCGCCGCCCGCGCCTCTGCCAGCCACAGCGCCAGCACGCTCCAGGCTGGCAGAGGCGTGGCCTCCAGCAGTGCCGCCAGGCACGACTGCTGGGCTGCCAGAGCCGGGGTAATCAGGAGCTGGGGCGCCGGGATGCGCAGCAGGCGCTCACCCATGGAGATGGGTGCTGACGCCGCCAGGCCGCGGCCGGCGCCGGGGACCGACACCGCTGCCAGCTGCAACATGCCAGAGAGGCGAGGGGGACAATAGGGGTGTTTGGACCCATGGCCGGTGCAGCGCGGAGCGCAGGATACAGCATGGCCCAAGACACGCAAGAGACGAGAGCAGGGGCACGGGCGCGTTGCCAACACGCTGTCCCGCACCTTCTGGGCCGGCAGGCCACGGCCTTCCACCCAGCACTTGAGCGCTTCCCCGCCAGCGTCCTCGGGCAGACTGGCGCTGGGGGCGCTGCCACCGCGAAACAAGTCTAGCAGGTTGGCGTGCACCGCCAGCCGCTGGCGGCACCCCTGGCGGCGGCGACGGGGTTGTTGCCACAGCGCCGCCTGCCGCTGCTGCGCCTGCATCTGGCTCCCCACGATGGATGTGCTCATGATCAAAGCGTCGGAGCTTGCAATGGGCGGGAAACAGGCGGGTTGGTGTTGCTCTTGCTCGGCGGGCAAGGGACAGGCGCAGAGATGCAGACTGATTGCGTTGCAATGCACGCACTATTTGAAGGGCGCAGCGGCAACCAGGCTCTTCTTTAGCCGTGCGATGGCGCCACGTCGACCGTCAATTTGCTCGGCAACCGAGGGGGGCTTGGCTGTCTTTAGAGTCTGGCAGGGGTTGCCTGCTTACACCCAATTCAGCTGGCAGCGCCAGGAGGCCTGCTCTGTCACATCGGCTTGCGACCGGAAAGAGCAGCAATGCCGACCCGGGAGGAGCTGGAGGCTGAGGCTCTGAGTCTATTTGCCGGGATCGGGCTGGTAGAGCAGACCGCCCAGTGAGTGGCAGCATGCCCTTCATGCAAGCCCGCCGCAGCGGGCGGCGCTTCTGGGGATCCAGCGCCCCGTCGACTCACTGGTGCTGCATACTACCCCGTGCAGGCAGGCGATCGTCAAGCCCAAGTTCCGCCAGGCGCTGGTCGATCTGATCAAGGAGGCGGGCGCCGCGGGCGGGTGCTCCAAGACGCAGGGCGCGCTGCTGTACACCACAGCCAGCAAGGTGTGGGCAGCGTGGTGGGGATGAAAGGATGCAGGAAGTGGGGAAGGAGGGAGGCAGAAGTAGCTAGAAGGGTGACTGGTCGGGAAGGGCGGAGAGGGTGGCGCCGGTCAATGATGCCGCCTGTGTTGTGTGCGGCATGTGCGGCTGCAGCATCAGCAGCGTGTTTGCTCGCTTGCTTGCTTGCTGCATAAGCCAGGCATAAAAATATTCAGCACCGTGGTGCACCGCTGGCCGGAGCAGTGTGCCCAGCCGCCCCTGCCCCTCCTCTCCTGTTGCTGCGCAGTACCCTGCCAACGCGCTGACGCACCGCGGCGAGCTGCTGGCTTACATCACTTCAGACCGCATCAAGAGCAATGCACAGCTGGATGGCGCACTGGAGTACCTTGGGAAGGTGGGCAGGCATGCCAGGCGTGCCCATGCATACGGGGGTGCAGTTCCGGGGTATACGGGGTAAAATGATGCAAGGCTGCCGCAAGGCAGGGCTCTGGGGTGCCCTGCAGCACCTGGGGAGGGTGGGAAGCCAGCAGTAGCTGGTAGGGCAAGGTTGAGAGCGTTGTGAGGTGGTCAAGGGATGGAGCAGGGACGCACACAGCTGTATCGTTTGCCCTGCAGTACCTGGAGAGGGTGCGAGGCTGCCCGGTAAGGAGGAGGAGGTGTCAGCGTCTCGGTTTGTTTTTGCTGCATCCGGGGCTGGGTCACGGGCGCAACACTCTCCGCGCTTTCACCAGGCCTCCCTAATCCACTTATGTTTTTGTAATTGCAGGTGGGCAGCGAGCCCATTGAGGTGTCCAAATTTGAAGAGGCAGCGGGTGTCGGGGTGGAGGTGGGGGCGGAGCAGATCCAGGCAGCGGTTGCGGCGTGCGTGCAGGAGAACGAGGCAAAGCTGAAGGAGGAGCGGTGAGGCGGGTGGGCGTGTATGGCAAGGGGATGAGCGGGGTGGACGGGGTGGGAAGGGGCGGGGTTGGGGTGAGGTGAAGGCGGAAGGATGCAGGGGCGAGCACAGAAAGCAGGGTGGAGGCCAATGGAGGGCGTGGAGGGCACTGGCGGGATGAGAGCTCGCAGGCCGGGACTGCTACGGGGGTGGGGACGCTTCAAGCTGTGTCTTCCGTGCCCGCTGTGCTCACCCCCTCTGCCTTCTTTCTGTGCTTGGCTTTTGCAGGCACCACCTCAACACCCTGATCACCCTGCTGCATGCTGCGCCCGCTGCGCCCGCTCGCCCTGCCTGCCTCCCTTGTACCTTGCCTTTCGCAGGTACCACCTCAACCTGAACATCCTGCTTCATGCTGCGCCCGCTGTGCCAGCTGTTCTCACTTTCTGTGCCTTCTTTGTGCCGTGCCTTGTGCAGGTATCACCTCAACCTGAACATCCTGCTGGGCAAGATGCGCAGCGCGGGCGGGCTGATCAAGTGGGCGGACGCAAACGCGCTCAAAGCGGAGCTGGAGGCGCAGGTTGGTGTGCTTTGTGAGGGATGCTTATGAGTCCGGTCAGATTTTCAACAGGGTCTGGGCGTGGACTTGCAGAGGCGTATCTAGGGGGCAGGCGCAGACGCGCTCAAAGCAGAGCTGTAGGCGCAGGTTTGTGTGTGCTTGTTTGGGGATTACTCGTGTTGCCCCGAGGTCCATGGACGGGCCTGGGTTGCAGGAGGGGGAGGAGCAGGTGGGGGGCTGGCAGAAGCGGGCTACTTCGGGGTGTGAGCACAGTCTACGGTGTGTGGGGGAGGTAATGTGTGGCTGCAAGCCTGCACAAGCTGCCCCGCGAAATCTGCACCTTCTTTCTTCCTCCCTTCCTTCCCCACAGGTGGCGGCGCTTCTGGGACCAAAGACTGATGCAGACATGGTCAAGCCCGACAAAAAGAAGAAGGCAAAGCCGGCACCGGCGGCAGCAGCAGCAGCAGAGAACGGCAGCGCGGCACCGGCCGCCGGCAAGGCCAAGGCCGCAGCGGCGGAGGAGGTGGAGGCATGGCGCACGGCGGACCCATATGCCTTCCTGCCGAAGCCTGGGGACAACAACATCGTGCACACCACGGTGCACTTCAGGTGGGCTGAGCAGAGCAGGGGGTGGGCTCAACTGGGGGCTCGAGGGGTGTATGAGGCATGAGAGGAGGTGCAGGACGGAGACAGGGCAGTTGAGGAGGCGGGCAGGGTGAGACTGTGTAGGGTGTGTGCGTGGGAGGGCGGGCAGCCAGGCAGCAGGGGGGAAGAGCGCAGTGGTATACATTCGCCGCCTGGTAGCAGCTGCTCTTTTCGCACACTCTAGGTGCATCTCCCCCCACGTATCGCACCTCCCTCCTCTCGCGGTGCCTCTGCCCACCTTTCTCGCCCCCTGTCATCACCAACATATGCCCCACCCTGCTGAGCCTCTTGTATTCAAGCAGTGATACCCAATTCAACTCAACCCAACCTGCGCTGCTGCAGTGACGGCCGCAAGCTGAACATTGCCAACACCACCGACCTGCTGGGCAAGCACATGGGGGAGACGGGGGGAAAGGTGGTCACACGATTCCCGCCAGAGCCCAACGGATACCTGCACATCGGCCACGCTAAGGTGGGAACAGATTAGGGCGTGTTGGTGGAGTGTGGTTGGTGAGGGGGCGGCCACGCGCTTTCGTCTCGAGCCCAACGGATACCTGCACATCGGCCACGCTAAGGTGCGGGGGTGCCTGCTTTGCTTGCGCCACCTGCTTGTAAAAGTTGCCTGCTTTAAGGAGGGAGGGCGTGCCTGTGGCGTACGAATTTGAGGGGTGGCCACACGCTTTCCGCCAGAGCCCCATGGAGCGTGCACACTGGGGATGCCAGGGTGGTATATAGCCAAGGGTTGCATGGGCGGGCGGGGAGGAGCGCCTCATGCTGTGCCTGCACATCAGCTGCGCTGCGCCGGGCTGAGCGTTGGGCTGATGTAGCATGGGGTTTGCCGCTCTGTTTCGCACTGCCCCCTCATGCCTCTCCTCGGCCACTTGTTCTTTTCACTCACCCAGGCCTTGATGCTGTTTAGTGCCTCGAGATCCGTCTCTCTTGCTGGACATGTTAGTGACTGTAGCATGGCGCTGCTGCACACCCGCTTTCACGCATCCTCCGGTCTTCCTCTCGATTCTCTTTTTGCTTGCGACCCCTTCCCCCCCTGCAGGCCATGTTTGTTGACTTTGGCATGGCGCAGCAGTACGACGGCGCGTGCTACCTGCGCTTTGACGACACAAACCCAGAGGCGGAGAAGCAGGTGGGGGGCAGGCTTATTGAGGAGTGGCAGGGAGTAGACGGGTGGAAGGTGCGAGGCCAGGCAGCGTTTATGGTGCGTGCCTCAAATGGGAACAAGCGACGTGGTGTGCCAAAGCCAATCTGTGAGGTTTTGAAGCCGGCAAGACGGGAGATTGGCAGCTGGTGGGATGGGGCAGCACACGCCGTCCTCCTGTTCGCGCCCACCACCATGTACCTTCACTGTTTCACCCAGCCCGTTCACTGGCTTCCTCTTTCGGTACCCTCTGCTTTATTTCCCTTCTGTCCTCTGCCCCCCCGCAGGAGTACATTGACCACATTGAGGAGATTGTGAGCTGGCTGGGATGGAAGCCCTGGAAGGTGAGCGGGGGGGCAGGTAGGGCAGGGACGGCAGGGCGGACGGGCGGGCGGGCAGCGGGCTCTGGGGGGCGTTCCTGGGGTCCTGGGTTTGGGGTGGGGCAGGTTGCGGGAGGGGCGCAGCGCAGCACAGCACATCATTTTGCCGCTGCAATGGGAGTGAGGTTGTGCACACGGTGTGCAGCGACAGGATACCTTGGGAGGCTTTGCAGCAGCCCTACTCCTGTCATTTTGTTCACACTTATCCCCTCCTGTCACCTGATCCATGGCACTTTCTGCTCCGCCAGCTGCACTGGCTCGCACTGCCAGTCTTCTGGTGACCCATCTTGTCCATTCCTCCCTGCCCGGCGGCGCCTCAGGTCACCTACTCGAGCACTCACTTCACACTACTCATGTGCATCTGTCGGGTCTTTCCCCTCATGTCACCTACCCCAGCGGCCGCTTTACCCTACGCTTGCTTCCTCCCTGCCCCCCAACCCTCAGGTCACCTACTCGAGCGACTACTTTGACCAGCTGTATGCCTTTGCTGTCCAGCTCATCAAGGGAGGCAATGCCTACGTGGACCACCAGACGGGGGAGGAGATCAAGGAGTGAGTGGGTTGGGGGGGGGAGGGGCGGCGGCGGCGTCAGAGGGTGAGGTTTTGAGGGAGAGGACGTGGGGTGGTGCGGTAAAGGGTCATTGTTGCAGGGGAGGCGGAAGAGATGAAGGGAGTGAATGCCTGGGGCGGTTTAGGGCAGGGCAAGGAGTGAATAGGGCGGGCCGTACAGGGCAACGAATTGCAGTGGAGGCCAAGAAGGTCAACAAAGTAGCGTCTGCGGCGTCAGGCAACGTTTGCAGAGGCGGCGGAGGGGATGAAGGCGTGCGTCAAGAGTGACGGTTTGCAGGGGAAGTGGAAGATATCAAGGAGGGTGGGACAGGCATTCAAATGGACAGGTGCAGTGGAGGCAGACAGGCAGAAGCACGGCTGATACCCTGGCAAAGGCATCAGGCCGAGGGCAACAGGTAGAGGGGAGCCGGAAAGGAAGCAGAACGCTGTCCCGACTCTACTGCTGCACGGGACCCACCTCGGCACCCACCCACCCCANCCACACCCCCTCCTCCCCACCGCCCCCTGTTGGCAGCTACCGGGAGCGGCGTGAGGCCAGCCCCTGGAGGGAGCGACCCATTGAGGAGAGCCTGCAGCTGTTTGACGACATGCGGCGGGGTCTGGTGGATGAGGGGAAGGCCACGCTGCGCATGAAGGTGGGGAGGGTGGTTTCAGGGTGCACTGTGCGCTGGGAAGCGGGCCAAGCACGCACGCCTGTGTGCGCGTGTGCGTGTGTGTGTTTGCGCGCGCACGCTTGCTGCGTGGTGCCCCCCCAAAACAGCAGACAGTTGCTGAGGACGTGAGGGATGCGTGGTGCTGTGTGGTGGGTTGGTGTGGTTGAAAAGAAGATGCGTCGGGGGCCGGCAGGCGGAGACAGTGCTGCGCCGCGCACGAGCTGCCCGCCAGTGGGGGAGGGACCGTGTCCCTAGCATTGGACGGCTACTGACCGCTGTACCCGTGTGCTCTTGATGTGGCTCCTCCCCCTTCCGGCAGATGGACCACAAGAACGAGAACTACAACATGTTTGACCTGATTGCCTACCGCATCAAGTTTGTGGAGCACCCGCACGCAGGTGGGCCAGTGAGGAGCGAGATTTGTGATTTGAGACTGTGTGGAAATTTTGAGGGGCTTGTATGGTTGAGGCTTGAGAAAGGTGAACAGCGTCAAGTTTGTGGAGCACCCGCACGCAGGTGGGCCAGGCTAGCGACAGGTTCATGATTTGAGGCTGGGGTGGAATTCGGGGCCTTTGGGGGCTGAGGATAGGGAACGGTGGACACGATTTGTGAAGCACTTGCGCACCCGCGCTACAGGGGTAGTGGGGACGGGGGCAGCGGGGCAGGAAGAGGGGAGAGTAGTGAAGCACTTGGTGGGCACTTTCGCCGCATGGGGTAGCGGGGATGGGGGGAGCTGGGTGAGCGGGGTGGCATGCGGGGCTCGTGGGCGGGCTCAGGACGAGAGCAGTCAACCCCGTGCGGGTAGTTGGCCGCGGCAGCGCCCTGTGCAGCCCACAAAACGGATGGCTACACCTGCTGCCGCGGGTTAGCTTGCCCACTCAAGGGCCTGTTGTAGTCTCTGAAAAAAATCGGGAAAGACACAACATGAGGGAGGCATCGGTGCCTATGTGCGTGGCGGCGACCAGGGTTATGTGTACCCCTCTTACGTCTTCACACCCTCTGTGCACCCTCTGTGCACCCCTCTGTGCAGGCGACAAGCACTGTGTGTACCCCTTTCACGACTTCACCCACTGCCTGGTTGTGTGCCTGCAGGCGACAAGTACTGTATGCACTCCTCCTATGACGTCACCCTGTGTGTGCACCCCTCTGTGCAGCCGACAAGTACTGTGTCTACCCCTCTTACGATTTCACCCCACTGCCTGGTTGTGTGCCTGCAGGCGATCAGTACTACGGCAGCCCCTCCATGACGTCACCCTCTGTGTGCACCCCTCTTTGCAGGCGACAAGTACTGTGTCTACCCCTCCTACGACTTCACCCACTGCCTGGTGGATGCGCTGGAGAACATCACCCACTCGATGTGCACCCTGGAGTTTGAGTCGCGGCGCGCCAGCTACTACTGGCTGCTAGAGGTGGGCGGAGGGCAAGGGTTATGAATTTGGGTGGTTGGCGGGCTTGGGGAGAGGCACTTGTTGCTGCGTGCATGTACCTGCTATCACTGGCTGCTGGAGGCCATTGGGGGACAAGGGGCGGCATTTAAGAGTGGGTGGGGGCCTTTGGGCAGGCATTTACTGGTGTGTGCACACGCCTGTCATCACTGGCTGCTGGAGGTGAGCGGCGGCCGGGGCTTGTGAGTGAGTGGTGGGGAGGGGACAGGCACTTGCTGCTGCGTGCATGTATCTGCTATCACTGGCTGATGGGCAGGGGCCGGGGGCCGGGGTTTGTGAGAGGGTCTGCGGCAGGCTGCGGGATCCTTCTTCACCCGCTGCCTCCTTTCCTCCACTCTTCCCCCAGGTGCTGGGCACGTACAAGCCGCTGGTGTGGGAGTACAGCCGTCTCAACATCACCCACAACGTCATGTCCAAGCGCAAGCTCAACAAACTGGTCACAGACAAGTGAGGGTGGGGTGGCAGAGCAGGGAGCTGAGCTGGCCTGCCCGTGCTTTGCCTGCTGTGCCTGCCTGCAACTGTGGCTGGCCGATCGCTGAAATGTGTGTGAACGTGTGTGCTACAGGACGCGGCGCATCGTGCACCGCATGCTCGACATGCATGCCAGTTGTGTGGTTGCGAAATTGCTGCCTGCCCGCTCCCTGCAGATATGTGCTGGGCTGGGACGACCCGCGGCTGCTCACGCTAGCAGGGCTTCGGCGGCGCGGCGTCACGCCGCAGGTGCGTGTGTTGGGGCAGATGGATAGGGCGCTGGGGCAGATGGATAGGGCGCGCAGTTTGCCTGGGCCGCTGGCGACCTGCTGCTGTTTGGATGTGTGGCTGGCGTCCCTGAGCCCCTTTAGCTGCCCGTGCTCTGCGGGTGGCTGCTCCAGAATGCCTGCGTACATGCCTCATAGTGTGCTCCCTCCCAGCATCCACTGTGCACTTCGCTTCCTTTTGCCACCTCCCACCTTGCCCTCACGCTCCCCTCCTCGCCCGCCGGGGCCAAGACACCACCCTTTTCTGCCCGCTCCATCCTCCACAACTCAGCCTCTCCAGACGCCCCCTCGCTCCCTGTGCCTTCAACACCACTTGCCACTCGAACCCACCCCCTTTTCGCCCTCTCTCTCCCCATGTCACTCTCTCCACCTCACCCTTCCAAACGTCTTTCCTCCCGCCCCCCTTGGCGTGGCGTGCAGTCCATCAACAACTTTTGCCGGGAGATTGGTGTGACGCGCAGCGAGGGTGAGGTGCACCTGCACAAGCTGGACCACCACATACGGGCAGACCTGGACGCAACCAGGTGAGCAAAAGGGGCGCATGCGCGCCCACGTGCGGGTGCCCGTTCGTCTGTGTATGTGCCACGGGTATCGACGCCGCAGCTAGCTATAGGGGTGCGGATGACCAGTTACGGGCAGACCTGGACGCAACCAGGTGAGGAACAGGGACGCGTGCACGCCCACGCGTGGGTGCCCGCTCATCTGTGTAAGAAGGGGGCGCAGGTAGATTTGGAGATCAGGCAGGGCAGCCCTGCGCATGCGCGTCTCGACTGCCAAGCGTACGTTCGGCAGACTAACACGCTTTTGCATGCTTTCACCCCCTGCCCCCGCTGCCCCGCAGCAAGCGTGCTCTGGGCGTGCTGCGCCCGCTGCGTGTGGTCATCACCAACCTGCCGGACTCACACTTTGAGGAGGTGGAGGCCAAGGTAAGAAAGAGGAGGGTTAAGATTACCTCCTGCAGGGTGGGGCGGGATGGCTTGGCTGCCCCGTGGGACGCTAAAACATACTTGCGCTGCAAGCAGATCAAGGCCCCAGTGGTGTGCAGGTCGGGGCCAGCGTAAACGCTGAGCGGCATGGCCGGTTGGAGGCACCGCCTGGTCCACCAGTGAAGGGACCCCAATTCTGTGGCCTGCCGTCCACCCTAGGTTTGCTCCTGCTTCCCCCCCCCCCCCGCTCTGCCTGCAGTACTTCCCTGGACGCAGCGAGGATGGCTACAAGGTGCCCTTCACAAAGGTTGTGTACATTGAGGTGAGTGCATCATGCCTGTGGTTTACTCTTACTTTAACATAAGCGACATTTTGGCAAGCGCTGTGTTGCGTTCCAATCAGCATGGGCGGGCATGGGCGGGCACTTGTCATATGTTGGTCATGGCAGGCTGTGGGGTGGTGTTAGCCCTTCACAAAGGTGGTCTGCATTGGGGTGAGGCAGGGCGGGAGGATGGGAGAGCGGCGGGAAGGGTGGGTGAACGGCGGGAAAGGTGAGGTGAGTTTACCTGCCTGAGGGGATGGGGCTGGGAAGCAGGATGCAAAGAGGAGCTGTGAGGTGGCAGGGGCGTGGGGAGCGTTGCGAGATGAGTGCAGGGTGCAAGGAAGAAGGGTAGGCAAGGAGGCTGGGTGGAAAGGAGACTGACACTCCATGTGCCCTAGGCTCAGCACCTGTGCCTTCACCTGCCCGCCTCGCCTGCCTGCCTTCCCTCCTGCCTGCCCTGCCGTCGCAATGTGCATCTTACCAACATTCAATCAACCGTGATCCGTGCTCAACACTTTGCAGGAGAGCGATTTCCGGGAAACGGATTCCAAGGATTACTATGGCCTGGCGCCCGGCAAGTCGGTCATGCTCAGGTGCGCTGCTGCTTTTAGAGTGGCACCCGATGCTGCGCGTGCTGGTGATCGTGCACCCGGCAAGTCAATCGGTTGCTGCGTTGCTGCACATTGCATTTGCCGCGGTGCGCGCTTGAGTGGCACTGCACTGCACGCAGCATTCCACGCTCTGTGAGACTGGAAAGCTGTCGGGCGCTGCAGGGCACCACCACCGGCCTGCACTCCACGAGCCTCAACCTCCACCCTCCCTCCAGTTGCGCACCGTTCGTGCCTGTGCTGCCCTCCCTACCTTCACCGCACGCCGCTCCACTTGACCGCCTGTACTGCCTGCTGTTGACCCGTACTGTACTGCCCTCCCTCCCCTGCAGGTACGCCTACCCCATCACCTGCACAAGCTTCAGCACAGATCCCGCCACCGGCCGGGTGACCGAGGTGCAGGCCACATTCGACCCAGACTTTGCGGCCAAGAAGCCTCCCAAGGGCGTGCTCAACTGGGTGGGGCAGCCGGCGCCCGGCAAGCAGCCGCCCACGTTTGAGGCGCGGCTGTATGATGTGCTGTTCAAGAGCCAGAACCCGGCAACTGCGGTGAGTCCTGCTGCTGCATGGATGAGGGGTGTGGGAGTGGGTGCTGCGCGGCAAGCTGACACCTGCTCCTGCGGTGGGCGCACCATCCTGTTGAGCATCGTGGGGAAGTTGTATGTGTGGGCGCTGGGCAGACAGTGTATCATGCTGCTTTTGGAGTTGGACCAGGCCATGTGCTGCGCGCGCGGTTTGGGCCAGACTCAGCCAACGGCACGCGCGGTGGCTGTGTGCATCAGGGGGCGCGTACACGCTCATGCTGTGAATGAGACGAGTTAGAGGGCGGTGCACATCGGGTCGGGCCTTGCGCGCAGCACCCTGGCTGCAGGCACCTGACTCTCTGCAGTGAGCTGCACTGCGCCCCTGCTGTCATTCTTTCCACGGCACATGCATGGCACGCCGTCCCACCCTGCCCTCTTTTCAATATCTGGTGGGTGCAGGAGGACTGGCTGGCTGACCTGAACCCCGAGTCGCTAGCGGTGGTCAAGGGGGCATTTGCCACGCCTGAGCTGGCAAAGGCCAAGGCGGGGGATAGGTGCGCGGGCTGGCGGCGGGCGGGGACGGGCGGTGCTTGCGCCGCGCTGTGCGGCAGCGATTCTGCTTGCGCAGGTCCACCGGTGGTGGTGCCTGGAACTGCAGCGCACGTTATAGCAGTTCCCGAGCTAAACTCTGCGCCAGCTGACCCGGCCGCATCGCTCGCTCTGTTGTGTGCGCTGCCCGCCCGCCCGGCCTGGCTCTGCCACCCACTTCCGTTCTGACTTCCTTTCTCCCTCCTGCAGGTTCCAGCTGGAGCGGCTAGGCTACTTCTGCGTGGACATAGAGTCGGCCCCTGGGGCGCTGGTGCTCAACCGCACGTGCACGCTGAAGGAGTCGGTCGCCAAGCAGACGGCGGGCAAGGGGGCGCGGAAGTGAGCGGCGGCGGCGCAGGCGTCGACAGCATGCGGCCCTGCTCCCGTTGCGCGATGGTAGACACCCGATTCGTTGTTGTACACTAGCACCTGGCCTGCGGCGGGCCGGTGCACGGCAGCCAGAACCGCAGCGGCGGGGGCAGCGGCACTTGCTTGGCCCTTGAGCTCCTTTCCGTTCCCTCGCCTGCTCGCCCTGCTTTCCCTGCCTTGCTGGTGATACTTGACAGCTAATGCAACTTGTTTCGGATCAGTGATAGAACAGCAGGGGAGTGGAGAGGGCCCTACACCGGCAGCGGCTGGGCCAGTGCGGCTGGGCCAGAAATGCTACAGCAATGTGTGCGCGGCTGCCGGCGCTGGCCAGGCCTGGCATTGACCGTCAGCCTGGCCCCAGTGGTGGGCTGCAAATGTCTGGTGGCTGGGCTATCACATTAGCAGCAACCTAAGGGTTCCCAGGGTGTGCACTTGCAAAGCAAGACCAAGGCCTGAGGCCCCACCTGTGCCTGGCTGTCGCCGCCTGACGGGCGGGCAGGAGCGGTACACCGGCGACGGCGGCCCAACGTTTCTGGGCTTCCCGGCACGCGCATGTCGCGCTTGTCACCAGCACTGAGGTCGTTGGGACTGGAAGCGATGCACGAGGAGGGCGCAGGAAGCCCAATCAAGGCATTCAACATTGGGCCAGCGGGGCGTGCCACCTGGGCCGCRCATTCAAGTCTCCCAGGCCAACCGCCTTCCCCATTGTTCAATGCCCGTCAACACCTTCACATCTTCACTTAGGTAGCTTCCACAGTCGTCAGGATGCAGCAGGTGCAGGCTGTGCGCGATGGGGAGAACGMCKTGGGGGGCAACGCCGCSAAACAGGYGGCGGGCAAGSCTGGCGTGACCGCGGCCGCTGGGCCACGCAGGTGAGGCGGGCGGGGGAGAGGGAGCGCCGGGTCCGGTTGGCCAGAGATGGCAACGGTCGTCCTGGGGCCCCCCGCCCGAACGGCCCTGCCCCTTCGGCTTGCAGGGCTCTGGGGGACATCGGCAACCTGGTGGGCGGCTTCAAGAGCCTGGTGAACGTTGGCAAGGAGGGCGTGAAGGCCGCCGAGGCGCAGGTGAGCGGGCGGGTGGGCTTCAGGCGCTTCAGCATTCAGTTCGGGGCCGGATGGCATGCCGCACGGGCTCCCGGGGCCGCCTGCCCTCACGCTCCGGCAGGTGCGCGCAGCTGGGGCCAGCCAGTCCACCCTTGCCTCCCCTTCCCCTCACCCTGCAGGGCCGCACTGGTGTCCTGACCCGCCGCGCCGCCGCGCAGCTGGCCGCCGCGGGCCCCACCAACGCGCAGGTGGGCAGTTGGGGCTTGAACTGTGCGGGGCGCGGCGGTCCGGACATGGCGTCACATGTGGCTCGCGCGCCCGCTGCTTCCCGCCGTCCTCCTTGCCCCTGCTCACCCTTGCCCTGTCTTTCCTGTCCCGGCCCTCCCCCCTCCCTCCCCAGGGTGCCAACCCCGGCAGCGGCCTGCGCCCCCGCAACGGCCTGCGCCCCCGCGACAGCAATGTGCCGGTGGTCAGCCAGGCGGCCGCCGCCGCTGCCGCCCCCGCAGAGAAGCCCGCGGCTGCAGGGCGCAGCATGAGCCAGCTGCTGCACTCGCGCAGCGAGGCCGCCATGAGCGGCGGCAAGTCCAAGAAGCAGTGCATGCCCACGCTGCCCGACATTGACAGCGCCGACGCCGCCGACCCGCTGGCCGCCACCGACTTTGTGTCCGACATCTTCGCCTACTACAAGCGCGCGGAGCCGCAGCTGCGTGTGGCACCCGACTACATGTCTCGCCAGGTGGGTTGGGGAGGCGGACGGGGGCTGGGGGCCCCGCTGAATCTGTACAGTAGACGGTGGCTGCATGCCAATTGTCCAAGTTAACGGGGGGCAACACCCAGGCCTGCCTGCCCCTGCGCTGTGCCTGACGCCTAGGCATCCCCTGCCCTCCCTCCCTCCCTGCAGTCCGACATCAACGAGAAGATGCGTGCCATCCTCATTGACTGGCTGGTGGACGTGCACCTCAAGTTCAAGGTGGGTGCATGGTGTGGGGTGGGCAGCGGCAGGGACGTGGAGGCAAGGATGGTTGGTGCCTGCTTGGCTTCCTGGGTGCACCCAGGAAGGCCCAGATCCGCTGCATCACCCGCCCACCACCTCCACACACGACACCAGTGCTTGCAAGCATTCTACGCCTGCCCCTGCCTGGCCCCCGCTTCCTCGCCTGGCGCTCACCACTCACCCTGTGCTGCCCTGCTCCCCCCCCGCAGCTGATGCCCGAGACTCTCTACCTCACCGTCAACCTGATCGACCGCTTCCTGGAGGCCAAGCAGGTGACGCGCAAGCACCTGCAGCTGGTGGGCGTGACCGCCATGCTGGTGGCCTCCAAGTACGAGGAGATCTGGGCGCCCGAGGTGCGCGACTTTGTCTACATCTCCGACCGCGCCTACACCCGCGACCAGATCCTCAACATGGAGAAGATCATGCTCAACTCGCTGCGCTTCAACCTCACCGTCCCCAGTGAGTGGGGCGGGCTTTGTTGACAGCTGGTGTGGGGGCGTTCAGCCAACTGGTTTATGGAGAGAAAACAAAAGACTGCAGCGGGTGGTTGGGCGGGGGAAGTGAGGCCTTGGCTTGGCACAGTCAAGCCTGCCAGCCGTTGTTGCCTTTCACCCCATGCACCTGTGCCCTGCTCTGCTCCCGCCCGCTGGAATGCCTGCCTCACCGGCTTGGCCCCTTTTCCCTGAGCCCTGTGCAGGCATCTACAACTTCCTGGGCCGCAACTTCAAGGCTGCGGGCGTGGTGAACGACAAGGAGGTGACGCTGCTGGCCACCTACCTGGTGGAGCTCAGCATGGTGGACTACAGCACCCTCAAGGTGCGCCTGGGCCCGCGGGATAATGCCTGCTGCGGGGGGCTCTGCAGCACGACAGCGCTGCTTCTGCATGGTGGAGTCATGCTGCTGTGCTGCTTTCTCAGCGACTGGCGTGCGCAGGCTGTACTTGACAGCTACCCCCGCCCCTTCTCCCCCTGCAGTTCCCCTACTCCCAGATCGCTGCGGCTGCCACGTACGTGGCCCAGCTGGCGGTGGGTGCCGCCGACCCCTACTCCCACACCCTGGCGCGCCACTCCGGCTTCACGCTCAACGCCATCATGGACTGCTCGCAGCACCTGGCGGCGCTGATGCGCAAGGCGCCCAACAGCTCGCTTGTGGCAGTGTACAAGAAGGTGGGTGGGTTGGGCAAGTGGTGGGCAGGGCAAACTGTCGACCACACCTGCATGCATTGGCTGAGCATGTTGATAGCACCTCATGACAGCTCTGCACCCTCCAGGTACTTGCCAGCTTGCTCACTCGCATTGCCTTGCCTGCACCGCCGCTCTGCCCCTGCAGTACTCGAGCGAGAAGCTGCAGAAGATCGCTCTTACCTACGAGGCACCCACGGTGCTGCTGGTGCCGCAGTAAGCATCAAATCACACCCCAAGTTGTGGAGGCGCCTCACCCTTGCTGCTGCGTGACGCCCGTGCACGGCAGAAGCTGGCATGCGGCCAGCGCCACCTCAAAATTGCAGCAGTAGGCAGAGCCCTGTCCACCAGCACCCCAGGACAGCTGTACCCTCCCCCATGAACTGAGAACCAATAGCAGCGGCAGGAACTCTCCTGCCCACGCCGGCCACCGCAGCTGGCTGCGCCGCGTGCTATAGGCAGGCCGGGCAAGCCACGCTCGGCTCCCCTTATTGACTGAAGCAACAGTAGTTAGTAGGCCTAGCTAACGTATCCTTCGCTCTCATTGGCACCTTTCCTCCCTGTTGTATTTGCCCTTCCCGACATATGTCCTGCTCCCTTCTGCTCCCATTTGGCGGCTGCCTTTCCCCCTCCCAGCTGCCTGCCCTCCCTCCTCTCTTCTATTCGCTTCCTCCGTTTCTGGCCAGGCAATTCCCTGCCTCTGCGCCAGCTGACTCCGCTGCAGCAGCGGCGCACCCCGCTAAGGGGTGCCACCTGACGGGTTGTACAGACCCTCGCCTGTTACAAGGCTGAACTGAACCCAGAAAGACAAGAGGAAAGGCTGGGGGACAAAACTTGGGTGTGCAGGTGTGGGCTGGCATGTGCATACTTGCTTGATGTGCAAACCTGTCCCAGCCACTGGGTGTTCGGCAAATCAGCGTGGTGCGTGCACGGTGTATGTGGCACACAAAAAGAGATAGTCTAGTCTAGTCGTTACAGCTTTTCACATCCCCTGAAAGGTGATTCAACTTCAGGACGAACCAAATCCTGAGAGGTTGACGAGGCATGCACCACAAGGCCCTGAAAACATGAAAACAGGGTCTAAAAACAAACTGGCTGTGTGAATCAACATAAGTGTGGGTGCAGCACCGGGGGATGTATG
>JTEE01000205.1:794595-816561 GCA_002896455.3 Chlorella sp. ArM0029B | reverse complement strand
GAGGGGGCGGGGGTGGGTTGCGGGTGGCATGGGCGGGAGCTGCGCATGCTGCAGCTGTCGCTGCCGCCGCGCATCCTGCTGCTGCCACCTGCTCCTCCGCAGATCTCCCGCCTGGCATCCCAGCAGTGCACAATCCCAGCACTGCAGTGCCTATCGCTGACGCTTTCCAATTACCCACTTGCATGTATCATGTGTGTGCCTGTGCATGCGGGCTCAGGTAATGCCGTAAAGTAGAGTGAGTTGGCGTTGTGGTGCTGGGTACACTTTCCCAGCGAGGGTGGGTTGCAGCGGCAGCCGACACCGCCGCGCGATTCGTGATCTTCACGCAATTATAAACCACTTTTGTTAGGGCAGCGCGACAAAAGGAGGCGGCCGCGAAACGCCGCCACGTCGGCGGCTGGTGTCCACGAGAAAGTAGGAAAACGGCGGTAGTATTAAAGCCTCCGACACGTGTAAAGCGGGTTCTTCTGCTCGTTTAAGGTCCAGGAAGCAGGCGGTAGCGCGGGGGCCCCTCGGGGTAAGCCACAGGCTGGCATGCATGGACGCGGCGCGGCGGCGGCAGGGGATGGAGCCTCCAGAGCCTCCCATCCCCCTCCATCCCCTGCGTTGACACTCCCAACTCTATCGTTTGCAGGCCCCCAGCCTTCACAGCAAATCCCAGCGCGGACGGGCGCGGACTGAGGGTCCTAGCCCAGTCATGGTGTCAGCGGCGGCCCCGACGGTTGCTGTTGCCGGCCGTGCGCAGCCTGCTAAGTTCACCTGCCCGCTGTGTTCTACCCAAATTGTCAAGGCAAAGCCGGGAGGGGCAAAGGCCCGGCGTCTTGAGCGGCAGGCCAACCTGTCATTCCTCTTTGGCAGTGGCTGCCCCACCCAGCAAATCTTGCCCCCTGCGTTTCATGAAGCCACCGCCAACCTCGGAGTCGGCGTCGCTTTTTGGTCGTGCAACGCCTGCTACCAGGTGGGACTTCAAACAGGCCAGCCAAAGCGGCTATTCTAGGGCCGCCAGCAGTGTGCCACCTCCTCAGTGTTTGGGGCTGCAAGCAGTGTGCCAGCATCGCGCCATGCGGCTGTTTGTCCCAGCCCGCCCACTCTGTCGCTTTCTCCTTCTTGCCCCACTGTTGGTGCAGCTCTACAAAGAGAAACCCGCCAGGGAGCGCTCTCCTGCGCCTGCGCCTGCTGCCGCACCGCCGGTTCTCCGCAGCCGGACTGATGCGGCGGTGCAAGAGGCTTTGGTGCACAGGCAGGAGTGAGTTGCGCACCACGCTGCCAGCCCTCTCTCATGCACTGTTGGTGCCTCGCTTGCGCTCTGCCTTCCTGCGGGCGGGGTCAGCATCACCTGCAGCACCCTGCTGTACCACTCCCTTGCTCCAAAGAGTATCCAGTCACTCTCTACACTGCCCGTGCGACTACTGTTGGTTCTCCTTCCAGCACGCCTCGCTTCGGGCCCGCCTGCCTGCCCCGGGAGGCACGTGCCTCAGCCTGCCCTGCTATCCACCGTAGGCTTGACAACTATCAAGTGCTTACAATTCTGTGTATCGCGCTCCCCCTCCCATCCCATCTGCAGAGACCTGGACATCCAGCTGGCCATTTCTGCCAGCCTGGTTGACCAGGTTCAAGAACTGTCTCGACTCAGCACACAGCAGCAGCGCTGGATTGAACGGCACACAGCAGCGGAGGATGCGTGGCTGGGCGCTTTCGCACGGCTTGCAGCCTTCACAGCTGTGCCAGATACCTTCAGTACAAAGGAGGCAGAGAACTTTGCCAAGCGGATGCAGCAGCGGCTCCTTGCCAATGATCAGCACTTGAAGCGGTTGAAGCGCAAAGTGGCGGCGCTGGAAAGCCGCCCAGTCATCCCAACATTCTGCGGCACGACCACAGAGGCAAACCTGCGGCGTAAGCTGGAAAATGTTGCCAGCAGGCTGGACACAACCGTCAGCAAGCTGCCGCTGAAGTTGGAAGCTGTGCAGAAACAGCTGCAGCGGCGCGGCGAGCGGGTGGGGCAGCTTGAGGGGGAGGTCGCCCGGCTCCGTGCAGCTGTGGATGCGGCACGCAAGGAGGCAGCGCTAGACAGGGCGTTGCTGCTGGCAGAGATGCAGGATGCAGCAGACGCCCTAGCGAGCCAGCTCCAGCAAGCAGAGGCGGAGCGCGCGCAAGCCCGAGCCCTGCTGCAGCTGCGCGATGCAGAGCTGGGTCGCTTGGAGGAAGATTTGTGTGCTGCTGTTGAGGCTGCAGCTGACCTGGCAGCGGATGATGCAGCGGGTCCCGACTACATGCCAGACGGCAGCGCTCAGCTGCAGCAGGGTGGAGCTGACGCACCGGGCAACAGCATAGCAGGTGAGGGCCGAAGGACTCGTTCCGGTCTGTTTTTACGGTTGCTTTGCATAGCCATGTGTCAGGTGTGTGGGGTGGGAGCAGGTGTGTGGCCGGGGTTATAGTGGGGGAAAGGGCAAAAAACAACCGGCCTGCTCCCGTGCCTGTTGTGCCGGCTCCCAGTGCAGCCGGCGGTGCTGCTGCTGTTGGTGACTGTGCTGTTGCTGCTGGCATGCTCCCTGCCTTGCGCGCTCTGGCCTGCAGGCAGGCTGCCCATCATTCAAACCATGCACCGCGGCACCTATGACATCGACTTCCGCATCGGCTGGCAGCAGCTTCAGGCCAAGCACAAGCTGGTGGGCGCCGACGTCCCCAAAATGGCGTACGACTTGCTGGCACTGCTGTCGGCCCAAAGCCCGGAGGTGGGTGAGGGCAGTTAGGGTAGCAAGTGTGGGTTGAGCAGGCGGGGGGCTTCTCGGGCATTGGGGGCATGTGGGACATGTGGGGGCATGGGGCGCATGGGGTGGCAGCAGCTAGCCACAGGATGAACTGTGTGCACAACACAAACGCTGCCTCTATGCGTTTGTGTGTCTAGTCACACCCAGCCTTTGCCTTGCCTGTTCTTGTTGCAGGCCATCAAAGAGCTGGTGCGCCTGCCCTCCAAGTCAACCTCCTACCGCGACGCCATAGCAGTGAGCCGGCTGGCACAGCAGCAGCTGGCTGAGGCCCTGTCCCATTCCCTTTTCAGCCTTGAGTCGGATGCTGCCTCGATTGGCGGCAAGAGCATGCTGTCGGTGCTAGTGTCAGCAGCGCTGCGCCAGGTGCAGGAGGGCAGCTGTTTGCACGCTGGTGCTCCCAGCCGGCAGCAGCTGGACTACGTGCACGTCACGGTGGGCAGCGCCGAGGCAACAGCCTCGGGGGTAGCACGCCTGCTGGAGCGCGTTCGGCTGTCCCTTCTGCAACTAGTTGCATTTGTTGGTGATGCCTGCGCAACCAACGGCGCCGCCGCCAGAGAACTGGCACGGCTTAAACGAGCATTGATTAAACAACGCACAGGTGTGCATGCAAGTCAGATGCCTCCTGTGCCTCAGTGCCTGCCTGCCTGCCCGCCTGCCTTACACGCCTGCAGTCCATGAATGCCTGCGCTGCCTAGTTGCTCGTTTGGATCTGCTTGCATAGCACCTTTCTAACTCTTAACGGGTCCCCTGCCCCCTACCCGCAGACCTGGCCCCCTCTCCGCTCGTGGCACCATGGGCCAGGGACCAGTTTTATAGCCTCGTCACCACGGTCGTTGCCTCTCCTGCACCCAACCTGAGCGCTGGCCCAACCACCCTCCAGCCCACCCCCTCCNAGAGTGAAGCGTGCTAGGTCCACCGCCTCGGGATACTCTAGCCATCGTGTATGGGGGGCACTATCCGTACCGGCAGGCAGCAGCAGCACCGTCAGCACCGGGGTGTGCCCATCTGTCTCCTTGGCACTGGCCAGAGCCCAGCGTACAGCCCGTTCCATTTCTGCAAGATCCTCTGGTGGATGGGCGAAGCAAGCACCCGCCCAGCGGCGAGAGTAGGCATCATGACTGGCTTTGCACGTGCACACCCTAGGAACCCTTAGGTCGCTGCTATTGCAAGGCCCCAGCCACCAGGCATGTGCAGCCCAACACACTTGAGCCAGGCTGACGGTATTAAATGCCAGGCCTGGCCAGCGCCGGCAGCCGCGCGCACACTGCTGTAGCATTTCTGGCCCAGCCGCACCGCACCGCAGCACTGGCCCAGCCGCTGCCAGTGTGGGGCCCTAGAGGCGAGATCTCCCCTCCCCTGCTGTTCTATCACTGATCCGAAACATGTCGCATCTGTGGTGTCAAGTGTCACCAGCACGGCCGAGAAGCAGGGCGAGCAGGGGCTCAGGAACAGAAAGGAGCTCAAGGGCCAAGCAAGTGCCGCTGCCCCCGCCGCTACGGCTTCGGCTGCCGTGCACCGACTGCTGCAGGCCAGGTGCCAGTGTATAGTGAGGGGCCCGGGGTGTTCTGTTTTTAGTAGGCGAGGATGGGATGCTGTCATGAATGCAGCTGAGCAGGGGAGGCAAGGCTGAGTACCATGGACGGCCTGGTGATTATCAGGCTGCGCGGCAGGCAGCGGCTGGGGGCGCCGCCTGATCAGTCATGACCGCGGTGCTGGCCTGGCCTTCATGGCGGGACTTCTTCTAGATCTTTCCATGCTGGGAGGCGGCCAGTAATACCATTGAATTCAGCTGCTGCCATAGCTTAATCCGCCTGTGGGCAGTTTGACAAAGACCGTCAACTTGATTGTGCATTCCTCAAGGCCCGCTGGAGTTGCCGCCCACCGCCGCCAGCGGTGCATTCAGCCCAGCTGGCACAGCAGGCTTGGCAGGCAGGAGCTCGATCGCCTGCATCGATCGCTCGCCACCTTCTCCATTGCGTGCAGGTTGTGTCGCATGCACAACTGGAGCAGTCTGCTGTAAGTCCAAACGCGTTATGCCGAACTGGATTGCATAGCTGTTTGCAGTTCTGATCACAAATCTCAGGGACTTCTTGCAAATTTATTAGGGGGTGTGGTGCCGACACGATAAACTTGGCAGGCCTCCTCCGCCCTCATACCGCGTTGACGGCTTTGCTGGCTGCAATATCCAATTCGGGGCTCCTGATGTACATCATACATATGACTAAACTGACATGCCCCGGCCAATCCGATGCGCCATGTGCGGCAGCTGGTGCCGCCGCCGCCGTCGCTGTCGAGCAGAATCGGACCCGCCATCGCTGTCGAGCAAATGGATTTAACATTGGGAGCTCGTCACGCCTACCGACACACCTCCACACTCTTGCGAATCTACCCACTCCGCAGGTCTCCTATATGGCGTGGTCAAACGTGCGCCTGCTGCAGCTCCCGCTGCTGATGGCTGCGACTGGGTGCTCCACCGCCCAGCCCACGCCAGCAGATGGTAAGCTCAAAGGCGTGCCCAGCTGCATTGATGGCACCCCGTGCGGCGTTGCAGGCAGCATTGTGCTGTACTTGTGTTCCCCACCCACCCTGCCTACATTCGAGGCGCTGCTGGCTCAGAGGTATGCCTTTGACGCCTGGTTCGATGATCACCAGATCTGGAGCAGCAACAACCTGCCAGGGTCAGTGACGGGCTGGAATGCCAATGCCTCAGTGGACGTTTGTCAGTGGACGGGAGTCGAGTGCCAGAACAGCAGCATTCACTCCCTCACGTGGGTGCCATCATGACAGCGGCAACCTCAGCAGCATCCGCTCCCTCGCATGGGTGCCCAGCCCCGGCCCAGCCCCTGGCCATGGCAGCGCTCCCACCGGTAGATCCGACTGGTTCTCCCTCATTAGTTCCCGACATTCTATGCCCGGGTTTCTCGAAATCCCCACCTTGCTTTTGGCCAGTACTTGGGCGAAACAATATCCCTTGGTTCCTTGCTTGGGGAAGTTGACTATCCCCAACTTGGGAGAGCTTTATGGGGATCAAGTGCGGGATACAGAACCTGGGGAACAACTAATGAATCAGCATCCACAACAAATGAAAGGTCACAAGTTGTGGATAAAACACGGGGATGTCACAACCGCGAGCTACTGGGTTTCCAAATCCCCACTGCAAGCTTGTGGATTTCCAAATCCCCACTGCAAGCTTGTGGGTTTCCGAATCCCCACGTTCAGCCCGGCTCCTCCTGCTTGCAAGGAACGTCTTGCGGGCTGTGCCAAGAGGTCTATTGCATCTCCATAAGCTGAAAACGCAAGCCGGAAACGGTGGGAACACACTAGACCAGAGGGGACTCTCTGGGCCCCCGCCAGGTCAGCTAAGCGTTACCCCTGCCAAACTGCGACAGAGTGTGGTCCCAGGCCTCAATTCTGCACCAAACGCCCCGCTGCAAGTCCCTGCCGCCTCCTTATACTCCAAATAAGTTGGGCAGCGCAGCGCTAGGGCCCTGCAAGCGATCTGGCAGTAGGCNGCTGTGCTGTGCTGTGCTGTGCTGTGCTGTGCTGTGCTGTGCTGTGCTGTGCTGTGCTGTGCTGTGCTGTGCTGTGCTGTGCTGTGCTGAGCCCTTGCCTTGCCCTGCCCTTGCCCTTGCCCTTGCCCTTGCCCTTGCCCTAACCCTTGCCCTAACCCTTGCCCTTGCCCTATTTGACCCCCGCCCGACCTCCCCGCAGATCACGAAGCATGGGACAGGCCGAGGCTCGCTGCACCGCATCCAACCAGGCAACAACGTTGAGCAGAACAGCGCTGCGTTGGCGGCAGCGGTGCTGCGGGAAGCTGTGAGGCAGGAAGCCGAGGAGGAGGGCGGCAGCTGGGAGGAGACGGTGTTGCGTTCAGGAGATGTTTGTGAGTCAGATGAAGAGTCCAGCTCTGATGAGGAGGAGGAGGAGGGACAGGCGGGCGCGTTGACAGGGCGGCAGCAGCGCCACCTTGGCAACTACGCTGACGTCTTGCGTGCCGCCATCCGCTGCCTGGGCCGCTTCTTCAGGTGCGCTGTGTTTAATGTTAGCAGGCAATGTGCACAAGGGGGCTGTGGATGCAGGGCCGATTGATGCCAGCTGCCGCCGCCACTCTAATCTGCACCTTGTATTTGCGCTCAGCGCACTAAAGTGACCCTTCCTTCCATCCAAACAGCAGTCCAACCTGACGTACCCCTATCTCTGACCAGCACCTCTTGCACACCACATGCGTGCAGCCGCTACGGCGAGGTGCGCTCTCTGGTCAACGACCTGATGGCAGCGCTGCACCCCGAGGCACCGCCCATGCCGCGCCTGCCCCAAGTGCTCTTCCACCGCCTGAAAATCATCCCTCTCTTGGCTGACATCTGGCACCGCTACTGGGAGCACATTGAGGCAGCGCTCCTTGTGATCTGTGAGGCCTACAGCGCCAAGCGCACCATGATGAACCCTGGGTCCACGCGCAAGGCGATGTGCGACCACGCCATCGATCTTTACTCGTGGATGGTAGACCCCCGCATGAAGCTGTGGGTGCCCATGCTGGCGGCATTGCTGCCGCTCGAAGAGCAGGCGTACTCGCGGTTCCAACAGTGCGGTGGCTACATCATGCACATGTGAGTCACGTAAATGGCAGATGGCTGAGAGCAGCGGTGGCAGCAGCACCTATCAACACGCCATGTGTGGCCCTGCTGTGGAAAAGAGCGTGTGCACCTGTCAACACGCATACATGATGTTGCCCATCAATGCGGAGGACATGTTTGACTACACAACAAACTACGCCTTGTGACCCATTTGCACCTAATTCCTCCTTCTTCCCTGCCCTCTTTCATGCTGCAGCTCAGCAGAGTGCATCCAGCGGACGGTTGATGAGTATGCTGAAGTGGCCGCAGAGCTGATGGACCCCAACAGCAGCACCTTTAAGGAACGCTGCCTCCCCAGCCTTGCAGCCTTTGTGTCTGCTGCGCAGCTTGTGCAGCAGCAGAAGCAGGCAGCAGCAGGGCCACTGCCAGCAGAACAGCAGCCGCAGCAGCAGGAGGCGCCCCCAACGGAGCTTACCCAGGCAGCGGCGCTGCCACGCAAACGGCAGCGGAAGCAGCAGCAGCACGAGGCAGAGGAGCAGGCAGCCCCTGCCCCGCTGCCACGCAAACGGCAGCGGCAGCAGCAGCAACACGTGGCAGAGTAGCAAACAGCCCCTGCCCCGCTGCCGCGCAAACGGCAGCGGCAGCAGCCGCAGCAGCAGCACGAAGCAGAGGAGCAGGCAGCCCCTGGGCCGCAGCCGCGCAAACGGCAGCGGCCGCAGCAGGAGCAGGAGGAGAGTGAGGCAGAGGAGCAGGCAGGCCCTGCCCCGCCGCAGCGCAAGCAGCAGCAGCAGCACGTGGCAGAGGAGCAGGCAGCTCCTGCCCCGCCGCAGCGCACACGGCAGCAGCGGCAGCGGCAGCAGCAGCACGAAGCAGGGGAGCCAGCAGCCGCTGGGCCGCAGCTGCGCACAAGGCAGGGGCAGCAGCAAGAACAGGAGAAGAGTGAGGCAGAGGAGCAGGCAGCTCCTGCCCCGCCGCAGCGCACACGGCGGCAGCGGCAGCAGCAGCATGAAGCAGGGGAGCCAGCAGCCGCTGGGCCGCAGCTGCGCACACGGCAGCAGCAAGAACAGGAGAGTGAGTCAGAGGAGCAGGCAGCTCCTGGGCCGCAGCCGCGTAAACGGCAGCGGCCGCAGCAGGAGCAGGAGGAGAGTGAGGCAGCAGCCCCTGGGCAGCAGGAGTCCCTGCCACCGCCAAGGACGGCAGCGCCAGTGGCAGGGCAGCTAGCATTGCAGCGGAAACCACGACCGCAGAGCAGGGAGGCTGCTGAGCTGGAGGCCCTGGTGACGGCACACCTGCCACATGGCTTGCCTCCAACCGAGGCCAAAGCCGCCCTTGAAGGCACTAGGCAGTGGGCGGTGGCTGTGCTCTAGTTAGCCTGAGCTGTGCGCGACAACTACAGGTGCGTTGGTGTGCATTAGCCTGGGCTGGTGTTGCAGCTTGTTTGGTGAAGGTGCGCGCAACTGGCGGCATGTTGCAGTTGGTGCCAACTAGATTGCAGGTTGTGGCTATGCAACCGCACATATGGCCTACATGCCCCACCCACCCACACATCCCTGCCCTACCCCTCCCTCTTCTGTACAAGTGCTGCACCTCTACATGCCCCACCCAACCATTTCTCCCTGCCCCGCCATCCCTCTGCTGCAGCAAATATCTCCTTGACACAGCGGGCAAGGCGTACAACCAGCAGTTCCCAGGCATCATCGCCTCCTTTTACAACCCCACCTCTGGCCTGGATGAGCTGCGCCGCTACCTGCACTTGACATGCACTCACTGCGTAGCTGGCTGCGTCCACTGCATCACCCAGGGTGAGGCCGCAGCAGCCTACATGCTCTTCCGGCAGCAGCACAGCAATGCCCTGCGGCGGCAGAGCAGCGTCAGCGGTGCAGAAGTTAGCTCCACCGCCCTGGTGCAGCTGCCTGCGCTGCGCTTGGTCAGCCTTCAGCCGTTTTGCGCAGTGCAGCGCGTGACGGTGCTGCAGCGCATCCGCGTGAAGGCAGCTGGCAGCGGGGAGCCAGTAATTACAGAGCGGCCTTGCATCTATGAGGTTCCCCTCGGGCAGGCAGCCTTTGAGAGGGCGCTACTGCGGCCCCAGGAGAACAGGCAGTGGAGCCAGCAGACGTGCAAGGAGCGGCGCACTTATGCGCTTGGCTTCCTTGTACGGAGCGACACAGTGGCAGAGCTCATGGTGGCAGCAGGGCGGCGGCAGCCAGATGGGCAGCTGTGCCGCGCACCTCACCGGCTGTGGCAGCTGCCAGATGATGCGGTAGCCAGCCGGGCTCCCCCCCGCGGAGGCGCCACCCTGGGACCAACAGTGGATCAGCTTTACGATGCCACCCTGGGCATAGTGTCAGTGACAACCATGCCTGTCGAGTCCAGCTTGTTCATGCGCAAGTATCTGGGTGGCGGCCGCGGTGTGGGCGTTCAGTCAGAGGACCGCGCACGTTGGAAGGCCCTTCGAGGCATCCAGCAGATCAAGCCGGACCACATCGCCTTCCGGGCCATTGCTGCTGTGGTTCGCACCACCAAGGCCGTACAGGACACAGGTGAGGGCAGAGCGGTGATGGTGGAGTCTAAAGGGGAGGAATGGGCACCAAGCAATGTGGGTGCTTCCACCTCGGGCTGTGCTGTGCTGTGCCGTGCTGTGCGGGGTGCGCTGTGCTGTGCATGCTGTGTGGTTATGTGCCGTGCTGTGTTTTGTCTCCCCGGTTCCCTCCACTTCAGCGCATTGCTGCGACTCACAACTACAACCCTCTGTACCGTGCCTCTCGTGCAGGTGGCAGAGAGTTCATTGAAGATGCGCAGCGGCGAGGTGCGGAACGGCGGGACGCAGCAGCCGCTAAAGCTGCCAAGGCAGGGCGCCAGCGCAGCACAGCCAGCCGTGATGGCGGCAAGAAAAGGAAGCGCGCCACCAGCACTGATGAGGAAGAGTATGAGTCTGACCTAGAAGAAGCAATGCGTGCCGCAGCCGCCATGCCGGCGCGGCGCGACGGGCGTGTGCGGCGAATCAGGGCGGCAGCTATGGTGGCCCAAGCAACAGCCCGGACACGCGGGGGGTGACAGTCATGCCAGAGCCAGCAGGCGCTTCCAAGAGTGTGCAGAGCTGCTAGGCAGCCTGCAAAGCTGACCTGACCGGAGGGTGCCGGACGCGGTAGCGCGGTGCTGTGGCATGGCCCCCTGTCCCATCAGCCGTGGCTTACCAATGCCCAAACTGCTTTTCCCCCTTCAAACTTGGGTGGGTTACGAACCCGGCAGCACTCTCAAGCGTGTAAAATGATACATGCTCGAGCACGCAGCTATGAATTACAGGTTTTGTGCTGTGGAGCTCAGACATGTTGACTGCCAGCTGGCGGACATGCTGCCATCGCTGACCAAGTCGGGTCCCCCAAATAACCACGCACGGCCCGTCGCGCTTTGCACATCAGTTTACTATCCCATTTAAAGCTAATCCGGCGGAGTAACGCGGCGTTCCGTCAAAATGCGCCGGGCGCTGGGAAAGTGTACTGGGCGGCAAAAATGTACAGGTGAGCAGTACACCCTCTGAACTCACGACTCTGGTTTGTGAAGCAACCGCGCTTCATCCTGGCCTAACTCGTAGTGAAATCAACAGCCCATCCCGCTGGCCTGCCGCCTTGGACACTTGTGTTGCATCATGGCGCGTTGGCTGCTCGTTCAGCGGCGCCAGCCGGCGCTTACGGTTACATCGCTTAAGCTGTCTTGATTTTTGGCGCTAGGGCTGGAGGCAAGGTGCGCCACTGGGGCAGTGGGCGTCGCTGACGGCGGCGGGGCGGGACGATCGGGGGCCGCCTGGGTGGTGGCAGAGCAGGCGGGCAGCACCACATGCAAATTTGCTGACCCCGCTGGCGCCTTGCCCTGACCCACGTATCCTATGGGACCGGGTTGCTGCTCCGGTGCGCCTTGGCTGCTGCATTTTGCCACAGCCCAGCCCGCCGCCGCGACGCCCGCTCAAGAACACCGTGCCGTGCGTCTGTATCACGACCCAACGTAGTTTTTGTGTGCACTCACTGGCAGAATGCGTGGCGCTTCACGCGACCCCACATGCGCAGCCGTCAAGCCGAGCTGGTGGCGCATGATGCTGACCCCGTGAGGGCGAGCTGCGGAGGACGGGGTTGTGACGTGCTGCCAGCGTCAAGCCGCGGTGCTGGCAGCCTGCGGCGTGCACGCAACGGCAGCTTGCTCGGTCAGAGTCGCCCCTCTCGTGACACAGCTGGCGCACCTGAGCCGCAGCATGCGCAGCTTGACCGTGTAGCGGCACATGCCTCGGCCTCCCTGTAGTCAGGCCCTGGCCATGCTGCGCACGCTACGTCTGGGGGCCCGCCTTCCTGCCTCCCTCACCACGCTGACTCCTATCATCCTAAGCACAGCGCTTGATGGTGCCGCCGGTGAGCTACCCTACCCTTGCCTGCGTAGCTGTGCGCATGTGCAGTGCGTTTGTGAGGAGTGTTGCCATGGGATGCTGGGAGGAAGCAGGGAGCTCTGGGGTGTGGCTACCAGGGCATCCCAGCACCCGCCTGTATTCCTGCCCGCCTCCCTGCCCGTGCTCGCCTATCCGCCCGCCCGCCCGCCTGCGTGCCTGCGTGCCTTCATGTGTCTGATGCCAGGACCTAACATCCGCTGCCCGCCTGCCCGCCTGCATGCATGCATGCATGCATGCGTGTGCCTGGTGTCAAAACTGACATCCGGAGCCTGCCTGCCTGCCTGCCTGCTGCCCTGCCTCTGCCCTCATCTGCAGCTGGGTGCACTCGGCAACCTCACACATCTGGCATGGCCGCGACGTCACCGCCACCAAGCGACGCTTACGCTACGCTGGCGCACCTCACCAGCCATTGGCAGTTTGCCTTGGAAAGGTGGCCCCACCTGTTGGCCTGCCTCTCCCAGCTCACGCCCCTGGAGTACGCTTACTCCTGACTGCCGGAGCGGCAGCCCCGGCACCCTGCAACCAGCTCTGCCGCTGCTTACGTCGCTCATCTCCTCGTCCCTCACAACTGCGCTTGGGCGGGACTGCCCTCCGCCCGATGCCGTTGGGACGCCTCTGGTGCCGCTGTACGCCGGGGTGGGGGGCGCACGGGCCCTCTAGAGATCAGATCTGCCGCGCTGCCCAGCGGCCCCTGGCTGCTCTCCTGTTTGCCGCGCCTGGCCGCCCCTCCTGAATTGCTGGCCATGCACTGCCCTGCATGTAAGTTCCGCCCACCCTTTCATATGAACCAGTCACGGTCCCAGCTGAGCTGTTGGCTGTCTGCCTGCGACAGCTGGGCATAGACCGGCAGTTAGATCAGGTGGGGGGAGGCCATGGAGGACATGTGACAAGGCTGGGGGGCATCCTATATCCTGAACACCCCAAGCCAGCCCCCGCACTGCAGATGTGGCAGCGGTCATGCGCTGGGCACAGCGCTGTCCCAGCCTGCAGCGCCCTGCCCTCGGTGAATTGCCCCCTGCTGCATGCGGCTGCTGCTGCTGCTTCTGGGCGCGTGCAATGCTCGTTGCCCCCATTCTTCGTTGAAAACTGACAAGACACCAGCGCGTGCTTGCTTATCCTACGGACGGAAGTCTTCCCTTGCACACATGGGCGGCTCCCTCCTGACGATCTGCCTGTGCCCCGAGTGTGTTTGTTTCCTGCGGTGCACACCCACGCCACCCTTCCCCTTTGGCTCATTGCCTGATTGAGCTCGCTGTTTCCTCTCCCCTCCCCGGCACATGTGAACAACTGTACAGGACGACCGTTGCCATCTCTGGCCAACCGGACCCGGCGCTCCCTCTCCCCCGCCCGCCTCACCTGCGTGGCCCAGCGGCCGCGGTCACGCCAGGCTTGCCCGCCACCTGTTTCGCGGCGTTGCCCCCCAAGTCGTTCTCCCCATCGCGCACNTACCTTTTGCTGTCCACATGGCATTGCTGGGTCCAGCCAGCATCCCATCTGGCGCCTCATATGCCTGCTGCCAGGCGCCGGCGTAGACTCCCACCTTGCTGCCACCAAGTCGGGTACTGTAGTGGAGAGCTTTGCCCAGTGCTGTGTTCGTGTTGGCTACCGGCTGCCCCGCTCCGCCCTGGGGTGCCTGCCCGTCTCCCTCGGCCCCCCGCTGCGGGCGGAACGCAGGCATGGCTTTGCCTGCGAATGGCACGTGTTCTGGGGTAACGAAATCGTGTCCGTCTTCCATATTGGCGGCCTCCTTGGCCGCGGCGTCGGCACACTCGTTGCCCTCAATCCCAGAGTGCGCTCTCACCTTGAGCACTAACCCCCCGGTTAGCCCTTTCCACGAGGCATGCAGCTATCTGTTTGACCAGTTCGTGGTGTGGGTGCACTTCCAGTGCCCAAGGTCGTCGCAGCATTGTAGAGATAAGGCACAGGGACACTTGGCTGTCTGTGAAGATGGTGCCCTCTTCGGTGGGTGCCAGCACGTCGCGCACGCTGTGGTAGATGGTTTGGGAGGTGAAGTGTGGCATGGCACATGAATGCCGCTGCACGCGGCCGCTCGTGCTGAAAATCTCGCACCGCAGGCTGCTGCTGTCGGCCATTTGCTGCCTGTGACCAGCCTGCTGCGGCTTCCCAGCGCTGATTTGCCTTGCGGCTGTGTGGTTCGCTGCTCCTGCAGGTCCTTAGTGTCACTGGCCATCGATATTCACTGCACTCACAGGTTTGGCATGCACATGCCGCCGGAGCGCATATGGAGCTGTCACACAAGAATAGTTTGTGGGCTCGTGCAGCTGCATGCAGCCTGCTTGCAAGGCCGCTTTGATAAAGCGGAAAGGCCATGCCCGCCTGGGGCTGTTTTCCTGACCACGCCCAGCGTTGCTGCAGGGACTCTGCCACCCGAGTGGGGATCTCCCGGTTCCTTTCCAAAACTCGAGAAGCTGTGAGTGGGCAGCTGCTGGCAGCTGCAATATTGCTGCCACCTACCACAGCCAAGCACAAGGTCAATCGTTGAGCTGCTTTACGTTGGTGTCTGAAAATCTCAGTTGCCCCGAATGCCCCTGTGCTGCAGGTCCATTACAAACAATCTGATTAAAGGTGGGACGCCTGGCGGCCGACATCGCATTGTGAATTAGGTTGTGGCACTGCAAGGGCATGGCTTGTGTGCCCGTATGGCAGTGCCTTTGTGCAGCTGACAAAGAGCCCTGGCCCTCAGCTTCCCTCCTGCCCCTTTCTCCACTTATTTCTTCTTAGGCGATCTCCCCGCAAGCTGGGGAAATGAGACAGCTTTCCCAGCTCTCAAGGAGATGAGAGTGGAGTGTGACGGGCGGCCAGCAAAGCACCATGCAACGATGCAGGCCCTCCACGCTGATGCATTCCGATTTCTGTGGCTCGCCAACTGCAGGAAACTTGGCTCAAATAGGCTTTCAGGTGGCGTTCCCTTTAATAGCAGGGAGGTGTGCAAGCAAGCTGCTGGTTGGCTGGTCACCAGGCTGGAGCACGGTGGCAGTGTGCCTCCTACACTGGCGGGCTGCTGTGTACTTCCCTGACCCTGTCGCCAAACTGGCACCTCTGCAGGCTCTCTTATGGACAACTGGGGAAGTCAGGGAGCGTTTAAACTGCTCGAGGGGCTGTGAGTCAGGCTGAGGCAGGGGTTGCTGCAGCAGGCGCCGCAGCTCTTATGTGCTGCGCAGCGTTTCCCATTTGGACGCCATGACCGCGGCTAGCTAGAGAGCTATAGCAACGGCATGCAACGATGCAGCCCTCTCCACAATGGTGCATTTCTCACTATCTGAGGCTTGCCAACTGCAGGTATCTTGACTTAAATAACCTGCAAGGTGGCGTTCTTATCGATAGGGGGGGCCGGGGGNATATCATACATATATGCTACACAATGCTGCAGCGACGCTGGAGCCCGCCAGTGAGGTGCTAGCGTTCAAAGCTGGCTGAGGCCCCCTGCCAGCCATGGCGGTCCCAAGTCCTTAATACTCAACCCCGAGCCCGATGGAGTGCGCCAATCCCTGGTTCCGCTCCCGTGCAAGTGATTTAGCCAGCGAGGCGCCTACCGGGCGCAGCAGGGGCGCCGCAGGAGCGCCCCGCGGGGGTGGACAACCCGCTGCGCCTGCAGCAGCCTTGTCCACCTCTTTGCCCGAGCCCGATAACTTTGAGAAACTTGCCTACAGCCTCTGCCCTTCTCAATTGGTTCCATCCCGGCCTCAGGTACACCACCAATATACATGTGAAGTGATTGGGTAAGCTCTAGCAGGGAGGATGCTCCCTGCCATGGCTGCACAAAGTGTGCCAGCCAAGCAGCCCCTCGCCGCCTGCCGCCAGGGTGGCAGATGGCAGGCTGGTGGGCAAACCCATATTCGCTCCCAGCGCGCCGCCCGCTTGCCCAGTCGTCGTTAGAGCTCTTACGAATGCGCTGGAGGATTGGCAGACCGGGCCGAGCCCAACCTCGCCCGTCCCCAAATGGCATCGCGCTAAACTGCCGACAACCCGCCTGCCACGTCTTCAAACCATCATGTTATACACACTGGGCGATAATTAGAACGCGGGATCGCGCGCAGCGGTGCAGGATCTGGTCCGAAATGCCACCTTGTCGCTCGAATGCTGGGCCCACCTGACGGGGGCCCCTCTCTGCAGGCCTGCACGGCGTGCGCCCGACAGTTGGCCCCGCTTTTTGAAAATCGGCGCTGCTCGGGCATCCACACTCTTCCTTACTCTGCACAAAACGGTATATTATCTGCAGTCGCCCGGCTCAGCGGCGCGCATGGTGAGTGACAACAGCTGCCCGGCGCAAGCGCCGCTGTTTTGTTGCTGTTGCGCCGCAGTGCTCACGCATCGCTGGTCCTACAAGTGCGCGCCGATTGGCGGCGGCGAGTCTCCCGCGCCTGTTGCCTGCAGGTCGATATTTATTTACAACGGGCGCGGAGCGAGAGCGCTCCGCGCCGGCGGTTTTGGATTTATGCGGCTTCGATCAATATTATTCTGTGCAGGTGAGGCGTGCCTGAGAGTGCTGGCAGATGGCAGCTGCCACCGCCGCCGCCGTGCTGCCGCCGCCATTGAGCTGCAGGTGCCGTGTGATGCAGTCATGGCACCGCACCTTAGACCTGTGTCTGCGCTGTGCGGACCTGGGCAGAGGTCTCCCTGAAGGTCTGAAACCTTTGTGGTGGGCAGCTAACATTTGAGATTGCCAGTGCCGCCGCGGGTGCTCGAAGCGTGCGCGGTGGTGGCCGCCATCAGCCACTTGCTTCACGGTCTTCTCCTGCGCTTGTGCAGGTGGCCTTCACTCACATCTGGTGCAAGTACTCGAGTTCCAGGCATAAACAGTGCTGTTTAGCACTACCAAAACGGATTTACATGTATGTGTGGATTTGGTTCCCACACCAACTCCCCAAATTATTCCCGACCTTGGCAGTGCTGTGGGGAAAAGCAAGGGACTTTTTCCTGAATATAACCCATANATGGTCCGTGTAGATGTTGAAGAGCATGCCAGCCAGCGGGTCGCCTTGCTGCGTGCCATACTGTGTGCTGAAGCTGCTGCTGAGGCTGCTGCCAAGCCGCACGCGGCAGCTGGTGTCGCTGTGCAGGTCTCGCAGCACGCTGATCAGCTGCTCTGGAAGGCCGCGGCCCTCATCTCTTATGAGCACTACCAGCCTCCCGCAATGCAGGCACGCTCCCAGCCACATGGGGAAACGCCACCGCCTTCCCGGCCCTGCTAGAGCTGCACCTGGAGAACAACACGCTGAGCGGCACGGTCCCGGCAGAGTGGGGGGCGTCTGAGTCTTGGCCCATCCTCAAGTTCATGTAAGCCCCCCACTGCACGAAGTGCCGGTCCCTGCAAACGCCTTCTCTTGGCCAGGAGTCTAGTCAAGAAGCAGGAGGGAGCTGCCTACGGTGTTTGTGAGCCTGACTGCCCACCTCATTTGGCCGACACCCGCGGGCTCCCCTCTCGTTTTTACAGGTACCTTGGTGGCAACCGGCTGCTCACCGGATGCGTTCCGGATGGCGTGCTCAAGGCGGTGAGTAATAGTGAGCACGGGACGGCTGCATGGGTTGTAGTGGCCTCATCTGTGCTTGCTGCGTCACAACCTGCCAAGAGCTATTCCTCGAGCGAATGGATGCACAACTGCTTGCGGCTTCACGAGGACCGGGAACGCGCCGGTAGGCCGCCTGGTGGTGCTCTGCCACGAATGCCTTGAGCGATCGGATGGACCCTTGTGTCTGCAGCTTCACCAGCATGTCGATCACCCATTGCTGCTGTTGCTGTGCAGGCGTCCAACTCGACCGCCACGGATTGCATCGGAGGAGAGCAGCTCAGGGATTGCAGCTCGGTATCGCCGCCAACGTTTCAGCCTCCAGCGCCTCCCATGCATGCTTCTGGCCTCGGCTTCTTCTTCACCCATCGGTGCCATTGCGGGCGGCGTGGCAGGCGGCCTGGGTGAGATGCAGCAGGGCCCCCGCAAGGTCAGGCCAGCGTTACCCCCGCGTTTTCGCGACACAGTGGGTCTCCTGGCCTCAATTCTGCATCGTTTGCGCTCAAACAAGTCCCCACCGCTTTGTAGTACCATTAGGGGATCCAGCAAAGCGGCGGCAGGGCGGGGGGAGGCTTCCANCTGCAGGGGAGAGCATCAAGCCGGCCAGCAAGCTGTCTGCCTGCCGGTCGGGAGCATGGTGGCAGTGTGCCTCCTCCACTGGCGGGCTGCTGTGCACTTCGCCCTGATCTTGCTGCCCAACTGACATCTTTGCAGGCTCTCTTCCAGACAGCTGGGGCAATCCAGGAGCCTTTAAATTGCTTGTGACGTTGTGAGTCATGCTGGGGTGGGGTGGGGGAGGCGCGCAAGCGACCGTTCTCGTGTGCCGTGATGTAATTCACATATGACCACCATCCCTCTTCCCCATTCTGCTTTCATGCCACGTCCAGAGACCTTGCTTCCAACTCCTTTATCGGTGAGCGCTGACGCCCGGTGTTTCGGGAGAGCCTGCAGATTGTTTGTTGCGTATGCAAGCGTGCTCTACACATGCTGCATGCCGTAACAGCCCTGCAGGCTGCCAAAGTAACCGTTTTTTTTTTTGCCGCCATCTGCATCCGCAGGAGATCTGCCGAGCACCTGGGGTGCACGAGGCGCCTTCCCGGCTCTTCAAAGCGTGTATCTGAGTGACAATACGTCCAGCGGTGAGATTTACATATCCACATGGCTGCTTTGCTTGCCTGTATCTCCACTGCCGGTCGACACGTAAACTGTACAGACCCTTCCAACTCGAACCGAGTAAGCATTCAAGCTACTTGGGATAAGTGTGACCCCTTTTGCTGAGGCCCAGAATGCCTCTACCCAACAGACGGCCTGGGCTATGTTTCGCTGCACTTCTTAACGCTGTCCATGTCGCGTTTGCCATAGACACCACGCTTGCCATCCCTCTCGCTCGTGCAGGATCACTGCCACACTTATGGGGCCGAAGCTATGCGTCCCTCTTCTGAATTACGCGCTCCTGCACTGACCTGCTCTTGCTGTCACAGCCACACGTCGGCGCTCCCTGCAACTCGGCAACCACGTAACGCCATGTAGCCCTGGCAACCCGCAAGCAGGTCCGCCCCGCCATAACATTAGCTGAACTGGCACTGTTCTGATAATGCAGGCAACTTGAAGGCAACGCAAACCGGACAGGTGGCGTCCTGGCTTCACTGCTGGCAGCCTGCGTGCATGAGCCGCCTGCTTGCAATGCTTTTTCCCCAATGATTCACTGCCACCGCGCCACTCACCTGCCGCACAGCCGTCGCCTGTCTTTCTGGCATGCAGGCACGATCCCCGCCTCATGGGGCGCCGGCGGCATGTTGACGGCAATGGAGTACCTGTGAGTTTCCCTCATGTTGTTGCTCCTGGCAGGCACTGCCAGCAGCTGTTGACCAGACCAGGCAGCATCGCCCGCCTTACCGCCTGCGCAGAAAAACCCTGCCCGCTCAATAGACCAATAGCTCAACAGCCCAATAGCCCATCAGCCCCTGGGGGACCTTTGCTTGCACCTCCTCTCTCTCAATGCTCCAATCAGCCTGCTGCATCGGTCCAGCCAGCTGTGATTCCCCTGCTCCTCCTCCCTGCTTGCAATGCTGGCGGTTCCCACCGTCCCGTGGGTGTCTGCGTCGCACTTGTTTGCGGAAATCAGACTTTAATCCCCCAACAGAGAATACGAATACTAAAAAAAATCCCATGCCTTCGTCAAGGAACTGAAACATCAACCAGCACCGAATGTGCACATTATTCTACCCTACTGGCTTTTGCAGCGCGATCCAAGAGACCCAAGCGACGTTCTGCTATCTGCTATACGCGTTGCCGAGGAGAGACAGTAGCATGATCAATCAAAAAAGTGTTTGCACCCAGTCGCCGACCCCTGCACCGAAAGATTGTCAGGCCATTTCGCTCGAGGACGGTGTGTGGCCGGCGGGTGGGGAAATGCGGTGGGGAGGAGGGTTGGTGCGTGGATGTGCTGCTGCCAGCACACCGTTCGGCCCTTCAAGGTGGAGCGAGGCTCGGTGGCTGCACAGTGCCCATTCCGCAAGGCCATTAACCTGTGCCTGCCTGTCGGGCTGCTCCCCTGCAGAACTGAGCCTGATGGCCCAAAGGGATGCCATCCTGAACTGGGCCGAGCTGGGATTTTCGGGGAATGACTGGTCGAACGAGACAGACACTGTCTGCGAATGGGACGGGGTTACGTGTCGCTACGAGCCCTGCCTGCACATCGAGGAAATGTAAGCCTCTGTGCTGGCCTGCTGTGCACAGTCAATGCCTCGGCTGCTCTGGAAGGTGGTGCGCAGGCCCGCCCCATGCGGATGCCCCTATTTGCGTTATCATGCCCTGGCGCCTGCTTGGGTGGCAATTCATTCCTTTCTCTCGCTGCTGTGTCTCCGCCGCAGCAACTTATTTATTTTTCTAGACTCGGCGGCCCAGTGCCCCAAGGGACGCTGGCACCCGAGTTGGCAAGAATCAAGTGAGTGGGTCTCAGCCTGGCTCCCTCCCAGTCTGCGCGCACACAGCGTGTGCAGCTAATATCAGGGATGCAGGAAGCAACAGGCCACTGGCATTCGCCATGCCCACGCTTGCGCGGCCGCTTTTCTCTTACACTGCAGGTCGCTCAAGAGGCTAGTGCGCGGTGGCAACTTCAAAGGTGGCACCCCTGGTCGTTCTCAAAGGTGGCTAGCTGATGAGGCTGTTGATGCTGCCGCTACTGCCTCTTTCCACACAAGCCAGCATGCTTCACACAAGCCAGCATGAACCCATAGGCTTGCAGGAACTCTACCAGAGCAGTGGGCTGTGCCGGGGGCGTTCCCTTTACTGGAGATCCTGTAAGCACAACCGTGGCCCGCTCTAACTGCATCTGCAGCTGACAGCATGCCTTTGCCAATAGCCGTACGCCAAGTGTTGCAGCGCACCACTCATTGCGAGCCATGAAATGGCTATAGCTATACTGTGAAGGTGAAGAAGTGCCACGTGTAAGGTTAGGGTTTTCCGGGGAGGGCTCTGCGGTCGCGTAGGCACGCCGGTGTTTCTTGATTGTGCAGTGCCATCGGAGGTTGCGGCGAAAGAGGGGGGCCGCGGCCTCGCCGCAGCAGCGTGCGAGCGTCGCCAAAATCGGGCGCAAAACACGCGAACGGGAAATGCTCCTATCATGCTCTACTGCGGGTTTCAACTCTGGGGCACCCGCATCGCAAACAAGAAGTGCAGAGTAAGGCCATAGCCCAATAGCCCCTGGGGGACCTTTGCTTGCGCCTCTGCCCCCCCCCCTGCTCCATATCAGCCCGCTGCATCGGTCCAGCCTGCTGTGTTTCCCCTGCTCCTCCTCCCTGCTTGCAATCCTTTGGCGTACACTTTCCAGGGGTCTTTGTCGCACTTCGTGTTGCGGAATCAAGACTGTAACTCTCCAAAAGCAAAGCAAGGCGATGGGCGGGGTCCCGCGCCGTCCTGTGCTCGCTGCCGTTTTCGCACGCGCGCGGTTGCAGGCTTGTCACGCGGCCGCTGCCTCGTTTGCGTGCGGGTTTCAGCACCGCAAAGCAGGCGTTGCGACTAGTCATTTGGTAGTCTGACCGGCGCGTCGGGGTGTGTCGTTGAGTTGAGGCGAGGCGACGGTGCTGGAGAGGTGCCTTGCCTGGATTACGTAATCGGTTATGCAGTGGTTGCGTTAGGGTCAGGTAACCACTTCCGGAAGGTCTCAAGAACATCTAGAGTCTTTTGGAACTGTTCAAAAGCTAAGCTGAAACTGCTTAAAAGCTAATAGTCAGCTTGTAAATAGGCTCATGGCTCGCACCCCTGTCAAGGCAACGACAGGCTGGTTTAGCTTTGCATGTGCCTGCGGCGGGTATCCACTGCAGGTGGCTGCACAACTCGTCTCTGTCAGGTGCTGTCAGAACCACGGCCTGCCTGCCTGCGGCATCTCAGTATGCTGCCATGCTTGCCCAATCACTCTGACTTAACTCTCACGGAGAGCACATGGCATCACACGGTTGCCTTCCTTGGCCACCATCAGCGCTGGCATCTGGCTGAACCCACGCATCAGGCAGCTTCCAACCCTGCACGCACGCCCGCACGATCGCCGCAGCCACGTGGGCCCTCATCTAGTCTAGTCTAGTCGTTACAGCTTTTCACATCCCCTGAAAGGGGATTCAACTTCAGGACGAACCAAATCCTGAGAGGTTGACGAGGCATGCACC
>JTEE01000205.1:769862-790695 GCA_002896455.3 Chlorella sp. ArM0029B | reverse complement strand
CCCTGCCTGCCTAAACCCTGCCTGTCTCAACTGCATTGTGACCGACCTCAACGTAGCTGAACACACAGGCACCAGGCAAGAAGGTGGGGAAGCAACGCAGCAATGCAGCATGCCGCTGCCGCTGGCGGCAGCACGGTGGCGCTTGGGTGTTCCCCAAGACTGAGTGGCTCGCAGTCGCGCCCCTTCTGGCTTGCTTTTACAACGGACTAGCGCGTCTGAGAGTGCAGCAGCCGCCGTGGTCGGTCCCCTTACGCTGTCCGTCATGGCAACGCCCTGCACACCGCTCTGCAGCCGCCCCCCGCTTTTCATAAGTCTTTTAATGCCTAATTTCAGAGGAATTGTGCTTGAAACGGGGCGAAACGGTGCACATTTGGCGCCGGGAGACTTTGGTGTCGCCTGGGCGCTGGCCTGATCGTGCGGGGACCCAGCAGCGGAATGTCAAGTGTCACAAGCAGCGGGACCCTGTCCCCTGCGGCAATGCAAGTGCCAACCCCTTGCTTTGCCACGAACCATCCCAACCCTGTCTACATCTTTGCAGCTCCACCCTTGCCTCCGCTGCTTTTTCATGCCGACCCGCTTCATGTTGTGATGTGTGGCAGTTTGGCACCTGCTATCAACACAATCAACCTCTGTTTCAGGTAGCATGTTTCAGCGCCCCTTTCTAGGTTTTCAGAAACCTGGTATCTTTGTCGCACGATTCGTTGCGGATAAAAAGATGTAAAGCACTAAAAAGCAAAAGCAAAGGCGGCTGGACCGGGAAGCATGCCGGCGAGGCAAACCTCAGAGTGTTGTACTTCAGTACCTCTGGCGCGTGCCGCGTATTGGGGTAGGATTTGGCTAGGTGACGGCTTGAGAGCCGCCGCAGAGGTCACCCGAACTTGGTGCACGGTTCAAAGTGGCACGTGCCGCCGTTCGATGCGGCTTTCTCACCATGCTGCTGTGGCGTCGGCGCTGCTGATCACCATACGGCTGGGATGCTGCGCCCAGGCCTGGGATGCTGATCGTGAGCAGTCGCACACAGCTAGGCCGGGCCAGGTGGCGGCGGCGGGCGCTCGCTGCCGTCGCTGCCGCCACCGCGTTGCAGCCGGCCGCCGGCACGCAGCGATGCCAGAGGGTGCCATCCAGCTCGGCGCATGCGCAACTGTATGCCGTTACCCGCATTTCCATGGCAGTTCACATCTACTGGGGGCTAATGTTCACCGACGGGCCCACATTCTACTTGCAGGTCCCGCCCTGTTGACACTGAGGCAGTCCATTGTGGACTGGCCAAGCTATTATCTGAGCGGCTGGGATATCGGCACCGAGCTCTGCGTATGGGGCGGAGTCACTTGCAACGATTTTGATGGCACTTATACCGTGTACGCAACGGCTAATGCAACACCCTGTCTACGGGCTATCCCTTCCGGAAGGATCCTCCTGCACACACACTGCTCTGCCTGATCTGCAATTGACGCCTGTGGTTCTAACATGTGCTCGCCAGCCGACCAGGCGCTGGTGGATATGGTCTAGCCATAACCTCGTGAAAGCGCGGCCCTCTGCCAAACACAAGTACCCCTTAGTATGCATCGCCTCAACCACCATGTGATGAATCAGTCATGATCACACATGCGTTCTCGTGCCATGCAGGGATTTGAGTTCTAAGGCTATGAAGGGTGAGTTTGCTCGCATGCCTCCTCATGTGCCCATCCCAGCCTTTGATGGCTGGCGCGGCGGCGCAACCCCAAGCTTTTGCTTTTTCGAGCTTACCGTCTGTTTATCCGCAAACAAACTCGCAACACAGACCCCAGACACAGTCAGCTTGGGGCTTTGGGAAAATAACATAACCAGCCTGTCGTTGCCCTGGCAGGGGTGCGAGCCATGAGCCTGCCCAGCGGACAACTCGGCCTTGCATGGGAGCGCTGACGAGAAGCTTCCTTTTGGAAATTTCCAGAAATTTCGAGTTCATGCTCTGACCTTACGGAGGTGGTTACGTGAACCTTACGTAACCATTGCATAACCGATTACGTAACCCAGGATGTGCACGCCCCCATCAAACCACTCCTGCGCACCCCGACACGCCGTTCAGAATGGCTGAGATAGCGTGGGCAGAGATAGCGTGGGCGCGATTGATACAATGCAGCCACAAAACGCGCACGCAAACGAGGCAACGACCGCGTGTCGAACCTGCAGTCGCGCGCTTGCGAAAACGGCGGCGAGCAAAGGACGGCGCGGGACCCCGCCCACCGCCTTGCTGACAATTTTATTCTGTGTGACGTTAGGTACCAAATAGTTGGAACCCGCAAGTTGAGCTTGATAGGACCTTCCAAAGCGGGCTACTGTCGCGCCCGATTTTGGCGACGCTCGCACGCTGCTGTGGTTGACCTGGGCGCTGGCCTCTCTTGCCCACCAATCCAACTGGCCCCACCCATCATGCGCCATCCCTGCTTCAACTCTATCTCTCCCGATGCCTGCCATCCCTCCGCCAACAAACCGTGCAATGCAGGAAGCCTGCCACCTGAGTGGGGTGACCCTGGCGCCCTCTCCAAGCTGGCAACACTGTAAGCTTGCCCTCCTTACCCATTGGTTCAATGAAGTCAGCCTCCATGCAGCCTGTACTTCCAACCTGTGCTTGCGGCCGTGCAGGCGCATGTGGCCTTCGTCAAGCATCAACCTCCACTTATGCGTGCACTGCAGAAACTTGTCCGGAAACGGCATCACTGGGACTCTTCCAACGACATGGGGTGCACTGAATGCTTTCCCGGCGCTCGTTGCCATGTGAGTACCAAAACAAATTTCGCAATCCTTCCCACACAAGTGCCCCTCAGCTTGCTCCGCCTTAACCCTTGCGCGTCATTCCAATTGTATGAATCAGTCATGCCCGCACAGGTTTGTTTTTGCCTCAGTGGGTTGCCCATGGCGCCCTCTCCTCGGTGCCACTCCTCACCCCTTGGTTTAATGAAGTCAGCCTCCATGCAGCCTTTGATTCCAAGCTGTGCTCGTTAGCCGATCAGGCGCATGTGGCCTTGGTCAAGTCTCAGCCTCAACTTATGGCTGCTCTGCAGATCGTTGGGGAGCAACAACATCACTGGGACTCTTCCGTCGACGTGGGGTGAAGCTTTCCCGGCGCTCGCAGTCATGTGCGTACCACATTTAACTTTCGCCGTCCTTTCTAACACAACTACCAACAACCATTAGTCTGTCCTGCCTCAAACCCCGCGTGCCACCACCATTGACGAATCAGTCATGCCCGCACATGTCCATGCAGAGACTTGAGGAATAACTCTTTTACAGGTGAGTTTGCACACATGTGACTCCGCATGTACCCAACCCTGCTTTTGAGGGCTGGCATGGCGGCACACACCCGAGCTTCGTAGTCTGAGCGCACCCAGGGCGCTGGCCCCTGCCATCCAAACTGGCCCCGCCAATCAGGCACCATCCCCGCCTCTGTTCTATCTCTCCCGCTGCTCACACCCCTCCGCCACAAACCGTGCAATGCAGGAGGCTTGCCACCTGAGTGGGGTGACCCTGGCGCCCTCTCCCAACTGCAGGGGCTGTAAGCATGCCCTCCTCACCCCTTGGTTCAATGAATCCAGCCTCCATGCTGCCCGTACTTCCAACCTGTGCTTGCGGCCGTGCAGGCTCATGTATCCTTGGTCTGGCCTCAACCTCCACTTATGCCTGCACTGCAGAGGCTTGTCCGGAAACGGCATCACTGGGACTCTTCCACCGACGTGGAGCGCACAGGAAGCTTTCCCGGCGCTCGTTGCCATGTGCGTACCACATTCATCTTCGTTGTCCTTCCCACACAAGCACCCCTCAGCATGCTCCGCCTTAACCCATGCGCGTCGTTCCAATTGTATGAATCAGTCATGCCCGCACAAGTTTGTTTTTACCTCACTGGGTTGCCCATGGCGCCCTCTCCTCGGTGCCACTCCTCACCCTTGGTTCAATGAAGTCAGCCTCCCTGCTGCCTTTGATTCCAAGCTGTGCTTGTTAGCCGATCAGGCGCATGTGGCCTTGGTCAAGCCTCAGCCTCAACTTATGGCTGCTCTGCAGAACCTTGGATGGCAACAACATCACTGGGACGCTTCCACCGACTTGGGGTGCACCGGAAGCTTTCCCGGCACTCACAATCATGTGCGCACCACATTTAACTTCGCTGCCCTTACAACCACAAGTACACCTCAGCAAGCTCCGCCTTAATCCATGCGCGCCCACCACGAATAAGTCATGCCCGCACATGCTTTCTTGTTCCATGCAGGAATCTGAGTACTAATCTTCTCACAGGTGAGTCTGCACTCATATGATTCCGCATGTACCCAACCCTGCTTTTGAGGGCTGGCATGGCGGCACACACCCGAGCTTGATTTGTTTTAAGCGCACCCAGGGCGCTCATGCCGCCCTCCATCCCAGCTGGCCCCACCATGCGGGCGCCATTCCTGCCTCTGCTCTATATCTCCCGCTGCCTCCCATCCCTCCGCCGCAAACCTTGCAATGCAGGAAGCTTGCCACCAGAATGGGGTGACCCTGGCGCCTTTTCCAACCTGTTGTTTCTGTAAGCATGCCCTCCTCACCCCTTGGTTCAATGAAGCCAGCCTCCATGCAGCCTGTACTTCCAACCTGTGCTTGCGGCCGTGCAGGCGCATGTGGCCTTCGTCAAGCATCAACCTCCACTTATGCCTGCACTGCAGAGGCTTGTCCGGAAACGGCATCACTGGGACGCTTCCACCGACGTGGGGCGCACAGGAAGCTTTCCCGGCGCTCGTTGCCATGTGCGTACCACATTTAACTTTCGCCGTCCTTCCAACACATGTACCCTTTTAGTTTGCATCACCCCCCAATCGTTGCGGGCCACCACTAGGTAAATCTTGCCGGCCATCACAAAATCAGGCATCCCCACACATGCGTTTCTGTTGCATGCAGGGAATTGAGTTTCAACTCTCTTACAGGTGAGTATGATCGCACGTGCCTGCCTCCTCATGTGCCCATCCCAGCCTTTGAGGGCTGGCCTGGCGGCGCAATCTCGCGGCAGGATGTGTTTGGAGGTTGCCCCTGGCGCTGGGCCCAGCCATCCCCCATCCCACCTGGCCCCACCAGTTTGCCTAGTCGCTAACCCGCATTCCCATTACATGCTTGCTTGACTCCACTGGGTAGCGCGTGGCATCAAACAACCGTCGGCCTGGCCACCATCACCGCCTGCCACCCTGCTGAGTTCACGCACTTTCAACCTGCACACGCGCGTGCATGTTTGCGGCAGCCACGTGGCTCCTTATCTCCCGCGAGCACCAGCTGCCTCTCCCGCTGCAGGCACGCTCCCCGCCGCGTGGGGCAACGCCACCGCCTTCCAAGCCCTGTATGTGCTGGGCATGGAGAACAACACTCTGAGCGGCACTGTCCCGGCAGAGTGGGGTGTGTCTGGGTCTTGGCCCAACCTCATGGTCATGTGAGCCCCGCTGAGCAGCATCATGTTGCAGATGTGCGGAACTGGGAGGGGAATGCTTGCCAATGTGGCGGTCAAAGTGGGCGCTTGGGAGAGGCCAGGAGTCCAGGATGGAGGCAGCAAGGGACTTGACTACTATGTAGGCTGACCACCAACCTGGCTCGCCGGCCCACGCTGCGTGGGTTAACCACGTGGCCCTGCTGTGCCTACAGGTCCCTTGGTGGCAACCCTCAGCTCACCGGCTGCGTGCCAGATGGCGTGCGCGAGAATGTGAGTCACATGCAGCACAGGGCTGCACGTTGTATTTTGCGACTTGCATCATGCAAGGGCATGGGTTGTGGCGCCCTGCATGGCAGTGCTGCCACAACCTGCTCAGCTCTGCCTGGTGCCTTTTGATCACCACTGTGCATGCTGCAAACTGCACTAGCACATCGTCCACCCATTGCTGCTGCTGTGCAGGTGTGCGCATCGACCACCACGGACTGCATCGGGGGAGGGCAGCTCAGGGATTGCAGCCTGGAACCGCCGCTGCCGCCGCCGCCGCCGCCGCCACCGCCATTGCCCCCGCAGGCTCCTGCTCCGGTGCCGAAATTTCCTCAGCCTCCGGCTCCGCCCGTGCCTCTGTCCTCCACTTCCTCTTCACCCATCGGCGCCATTGTGGGCGGCGTGGCGGGTGGCTTAGGTAAGCAGTGCCACACCATTGCCGCATCTCACCGCCAGTGTGCAGTGCTGCTGCAGCTGCTTCAGCGCGCTGCTGTCGCGGATGCCTGCTCACTCTTCGCGTGCTTTCACCACTCCTCAATCATCCTCAATGCACTGCAGGCGTCGTTGCCCTGCTGGCCTTTTTTGCGCTGCGCCCTGGCAGGGTGTGGCTGCGCGCCACGCCCTCGACTGCTGTCAAGGCTGACATGGAGGGCGGCCTCGCGAGCCACGACCCGGCCCCTGAAGTGGACACGCTGATCTCGGGAGAATCCAAGGGGACGGTGTCCCACATGAACCGCCTGCCAGACAGGTACGCCACCTCTGAAGGTGTCAGGCGTACTCCACCACCGGGCTCGCTCCTGTCTGGCAGGTGGGTGGGGCCCAGCTGGGTGCGGTATGCCGCGTGGAGCCATCTTCCTGACACGTGCTTCAGGGCGGCTGGCGCGGCCAGCCATCAAGCGCAGGCTGAGTTATGTGCGCTGTCCCAGTCGCATTCTTGTGTGCTACGCCGCGCCAGCACATGCATGCATGTGCCCCCCTCCCCTCATGTTACATGAGGCACACACACGCCTACAAGATAAATCACCCCCCCTACTCACCTCATGGCGCCCCCTCTGTGTTGTTGCAGCCTGCATTCCCTGAAGTCCGACGACATGCTCACCTTCATTGCCACCACTCTGGCCACCCGGAAGCAGAAGCAGCCCGAGTTGCGCGACTCGAACGCCACCAATGCACCCCTCGGCACGTTGGCAGACGGCATGCACCGGTGGCTGATCCGCTGGGACCAGATCCACATCGAGCAACAGATCGGCAGGGGATCGTTCGGGAAGGCGAGCAGGGAGGGTAGATTAAACTATGGCGCTGCTTTGCTGTGTTGGTATGTGGGCTGCAAGCCGGCGCTGCAAGAAGGGTGGCTGCGCCTCGCTAGCCTCCCCACCCTCCCCACCCTCCCTTCACTCCCCAATTTCTCAACAGGTTTACTCTGCGCACTGGGATGCAACCCCCGTAGCAGTCAAGATCCTTGTCAACGCAGGTGCGCCCACCTGGCTATGTCACAGAGGCACAAAATCGTTCCTCGTCCCCGGGTGCTGCCTGCACCATGTCCGGTAGCCGGGCTGCCCTACCTCACCTCACGTGCCAGCTACTACCCCGCACGCGTGCAGACAACCTGTGCCAGGAGCAGGACCTGGAGCTTCCGGCGCACATGATGATGGATCTCCAGGAGGAGGCCGCCGTCATGGCCCGCATGCGTAAGCAACCGTTGGCTGGGGCAGAGCAACTCCTTTGTTGTGCCCACATCCCTGCCTGCCTGCCCTACTGCCAATTGCATGCTGGCCTGGTATTCTCTTGCCCAAAATTGCCTTCCATCTCAACTTCCCTTCCTCCCGCAAGCGTGGTTACTGCCGCCTGTCCCGTGTCTGGAAGTGCTGCAGCCCCGCCAAATGCCTGGCCTCTCACCAGTAACTCTCAACTTTGGGTCGCTCTGTTGCAGGCCACCCCAACATCGTCTCCTTCATGGGCCTGTGCCTGATGCCGCCCTGCATCCTCACAGGCAAGTGACGGAGTGTGCAAAGAGATGGGCGGGCATGCGCCCGATGCTGTTACTGTGCCACGCAGCCTGTGCGCACCCCTGGCCCCAGTCATGACCCGCCTACCCCACCCTGTGCCCCGCACCCTGTTGATGCTGTACAGAGATGTGTGCAAGGGGCAGCCTGTACGACCTGTTCCAGCAGGCTGCCCACCAGCCAGAGGTGGCTGCTCACCTGACATGGCACAGGCGGGTGGGCATGGCGTACGACGCCGCCCGAGGCCTGCTGTACCTGCACAACCGCGAGCCTTGCATCATCCACCGCGACGTCAAGAGCCCCAACATGGTGCGCTGCTGGGGGCAGGTGGTGTGCTGCAGCGTGGAGGGATGCGGCGGGCGCTGCGGGCGCTGACTTAGATGGCTGCTGGGTCAGGGCCTGAACTGTGTGTGCACTGCCGCCCGTGCATGCCCCTGGCCTGGTGCCCGGCAGTGGCATGCCCCTGGCAGTGCCCGGCGCGCGCGCTCACACTCTTCCCCATGTTGCCTTCTACCTGCGCTGCTGCAGCTCGTGGACGAGCACTGGCGTGTCAAGGTAGGGAGCTGCTTGCAGGGGTGTCCCATGCCGGGTGCAGAATTTGCTAAGACTGGGTCCCAACTCTTGCTTCCGCCGCGCCGACCGCCGGCACCCCTGCACCAGCTCCTGCCAACACACAGCCCTGTGTTTAATTGCAGATTGGCGATTTCAATTTGTCGGAAATCCTCAGGCCGGAGATGACGGGTGGCGACGACGAGGGGGGCGTGATGAACCCCATTTGGCTGGTGCGGGCTCTGCAACTCTGCCCTCGCCGCCTGGCAAGCCCGCCCTTCAAGTTGGCCTGCACGACAGCTCAGCCCGCTGCGGTGCAGGTCCCTGCCCACTTGCACCTGACACCCACAAACATCACCTCACCCGCCCATTGACAGATTGCCCCTCTCCCCCCTGCCCCCCCACCCACCCCACCCGCACCTCTGCAGGCGCCAGAAGTGCTGGAGGGGCAGAGGGCTGTGGCGGCCAGCGATGTGTGGTCGTTTGCTCTGGTCTTGCTGGAGCTGCTGACGTGGAAGCTGCCCTGGGGAGACGCCCGGCGCTCACCCTTCCAGGTGGGCGGCGCTGGCGGCTGTGCCAACAGCGTCAGGGAGCAACGCAGGCCTATGCGGGGTGGGGAGGCTGTCTAACGTCAGGGGCAGATACAATGGAGAGCGCAGGGAGCAGCGCGGTGTGGGCCGGTGGAGCTGCCTCTGTTCAGCCTGACTAGCGCGACCAGAGCCGGCATGCCTCTTTCTCTCCTCTGCCTGCTGCAGCTGCGCAACCACATCCTGGACGGTGGGCGGCCCGACGTCCCCGCACGTGATGCGCTGCCAGGTTCCGACACTACGCCCGCTGCGGCGTTCGACGCCTATTGCCAGCTCATGAGGTGGGCTGCCCACGCTGTGCCTGCTGTGCTTGCTGCCATCTCTTGAGGTGGGCTGCATGCTGTGCGTGCTGTACATGCTGCCAGCTAATGAGGTGCGCTGTCCACGTTGTGATTCCAACCCCTGCTCAGCCTCATCCTGCAAATGTCCACACAGCACACCACAGCATGCGGTGGGGAACACGGCGCAGCCATCGGCAGGCTGGGGCTGCCTGCAAGGAAAACTGCGAGGTTCAGCGGGCACACATGCACACCTCTGTGGCCTGCAGGGAGTGCTGGAGCCAGGAGCCCGCAGGCCGGCCCACCTTTGCCGCCATCGTTGCCCGCCTTGGCGCGCTGCTGAGCTAAGGCGGGTTGGCATCAGCCCTCCGGCAGCAGCCGGACCCACTAAAGCAGGCCCGGCAGCCACCCAAATGTGCACTCTGGAAATGGGCGGACACACAACCGGGCTGCCAGCCGGACCTCATGTGTATTTGCGCCTGCCAGGTGTCCTCAGTGAGTTGGTCAAATGACTTTGGCACTTGCACACCACTCGCTTGGTCTGCATTGCTCTTTCCAAGTCATATGACTGCTGGGCGCCCATCACTCCCTTATCTTTCCTTGCAGCACACGGCTGCCTGCTAGCTGCCTTATTGCGCCTGCCCGGCGCAGCACAGCCCCCCATCACTCCCTTTGTTTTCTTGCAGCACACGGCTGCCTGCTAGCTGCCTTGTTGCGCCTGCCCGGTGCAGCACAGCCCCCCCAGCACTCCCTTTGTTATCTGGCCGCACACGGCTGCCTGCTAGCTGCCTTGTTGCGCCTGCCCGGCGCAGCACAGCCTCTCATCACTTCCTTTGTTCTTTTGCAGTACACGGGTGCCTGCTAGCTGCCTTGTTGCGCCTGCCCGGCGCAGCACAGACCCCCCAATCACTCCCTGTGTTTTCTGGCAGCACACGGCTGCCAGCTAGCTGCCTAGATGTGCCCCACACATGTATGCATGACACAGCAACAACCGTTGCATGCATCTGAACATACCCCCTCCACCCACCCTCCGCAAAAGTTCAAAAAAGTTTCAAGCAAGTTCTAGAAAAGTTCTACATGACCCGAAAGTGAAGTTCCCTCTTTTTGTTGTTTTTGTGTTGCTTTGGGACTGGTGGTGTAGTAGAAGCACGAGGGGCAGTGGAGGGCCAAGCAAAGGACCCGAGGGATGCAGTTTGGGAGGGGTGACCCTCCACCGCACCGTTCCACAGAAGTGTGCCGGAACAGTCATCCCCCATGTATGGTAAACAAGTGGAAGCTGCAGGGCGGGTTTGGCGCCGCATTCCACCCGTCGAATGGCCTGCCACCGTCAGAACTGCGACCTCTGGCCTCCTGGCGCACTCTTGATAGACCACAGGAGTCGGGAAACGGTTGATGCGGCATGCATAGTGCCTTTTGCATTTGAGCAGGCCGTCGGCGGCGGCATCCACCGCTGGGCCCGCTCTCCCTCACTCCTTCCTCAGCGCTGTCGCCACAGAGCAGAAACTCAGCATGTAGCATGGGGTGCCTGCAGCTTTGCAGGACGATCTTACAAGACAAGCGGGGTGGGAACAGAGAGTGAAGAAAGTGGTCACACAAAGCCACCCATATGCATCATCTAACGCCTGGCCAGCGCCCTGTGCTGCTCACACCACCAGGCACACGGACAGGCGCCGCTCCGCCCACTGCCGCACTGGGTTGACGATGCGCAGCACAGTGGGGTCGCCGGTGCCCGCACCGCACAACCTGCATAACATGTAGAGGAGGGAGCGTTGTGAGCTTTACAGCAAACAACACATTACTGTGGCGCATCCACAACATCCACCACGCTCCAGGCTGCCCTTTCAACGAAGGTCACGGCCACGCGCCACATGCCAATGTCACAACGTGCCACAAACCCACCTGTACACGTGGTAGGCGTCGCCGTGAGCCTCTGCAAATATTTTTGCCATTAATGCCAGCTCAGCACGTGACATCTCACAGAACGCCTTAAGCTTGTCAGCAGACCCGCTCACTACGAATTATGGGGGTGTTTTATGGGCATTAAGGGGTACCATGCACTGAGTAATGGCCATTCCTGCCAGCCCCGGGAAGAATGGGCTGATATGGGGGCAGCCTCCTCATTATCCAATCCGTTGCCAGTATGAGAGAGTTAGTGTTGTGCACGGGAGGCAATGGGACGGAATGGGTGCCACAGCGCCATCCTGTCCCGTAACTGAGCAGCAATTGGTAGCCACTAGAGTAATGGCTCGAATACTCCTTCATATGTTGTACATGTGTTGCTTAGCTACCAATCACCAGATACCAAGCATGCAGACCGCATGCACTAATATAGTCTGGAATGCAACGCATTCCCGTCTTACGTCTTCCGTCGGGAGCGGCAGCAAGGGGGGCAAGCGTGGGGCACAGGCCCCCTCAGCCACTGCGCTGCATGCATCAGCAGGGAGACAGTATGTGAGGCCGGTGCTCACAGAGGGTGGGCCCATAGCGCTGGTGGAGGCGCGGCACCCCGTGCTGGAGTGCCTGGAGGAGGGAGAGGGGTACCAGCACAACGACACTTTACTGGCGCTCCTCCTTCCACAACCCTAGGGATCAACCTTCCTAGGGATCAACCTTCCTCTGGCAGGGTGGTTTGGCCCAGAGTAAACCGGTAGACCCTCCAAGAACTGGCCATACCAAGTCTAGTAGCTCGGTTGTGTGTGGTCACCTTGGCAAACGAGAGGCAAGTAGGCTCTGGTCGTGGGGGAAATGGAGCCCGGGGATTACGGGGGCGGGCGCCAGGGTTGTGGCAGGATGCATAACGTGGCTGCCGATAGCGGTATATGCAAGGGATGGCAAGCAGAAGGGTGTGCTCATTTGTATGGGTGAATGCACAGGACAGAGAGACAGGGAACCCTTGATATGCACACGGGGATGGGGACATTAGCCCACCGCCGACGGAAGATCAGGCAGGTGTCCTCGATTTGGCCGCCACGTGGCAGTGCTGCAGCTCCTTCTTCTTCTCTTCTTCTTCCCATTGCGAACTACACCATTAACTCGCCTCGCTATCGCTCTCATCCCGTACCGGGCGTGGGTCTAAGCCACGTAGGATGGGTCTAACCGGACAGGGGGCGCGTTGAGCACTGCCGGGTTTCGCGAGCTGAACCGACCCGTGCTAATCCCTAATCGCCCCTCCCTCCAGCCCTCACGACTTCTAGAGGTGCGCCTGGCTCTGAACATTCCGCATCGCTCGCGAGGCAACCGACCGCCATGGCGCGCCAAAGGCTGCTGCCAGGCAGGATGTTGCCGCTCTGCGGAGCTCAAACGCTGCACCAGTGATGCAGCTCTGCCGCTCCTACCTTGTTTTTGCTGTGCTGCTTTGCGACTGATGAGTGGCTTGTCAATCCTGCTTGGCTAATGAGGGCCTCGCTTGTTACCATGATGCTCGGGGTGAGTCCGCACTACCGTTGTGGAGAGCACAGGTGGCCACGGGGAGCGCAAGTGGAGACAAGGTGGCATACAACCACACCAAATTCCTTGCAGTCGACACAGACGGAGTTCTAGCACCGAGGTAGCAGTTGCATCAGTGTTATTCAACACGAACAACAAGGAAACAAGGCTGCCCGCTAGCAGAAACCAGCGCTGGTTTCCGGGAATCATTCCAGCCATGATGGGCTGTAGCGGAGAGTTACTGCCGGTAATGGACAGCACGCACCATAACTCCCCATTTCAACAGAGTAAGCAGTGGCCAAACGGATTTGGAGTAACGGGGTGTAATTTGGGGGTTACAGGGGGTTATGGCAGCTGTAACTGGTCGGGCGAGGGCTCGCCCTGGTCACCCATTAACAGCTTACGGGGAAAACACTCTAGCATTACATCCCATAATACACCCCCGTAATTCGTAGTGGCTGGACTTCACCTCCACGTAGACACAGCCTGCTGTGGTTGCTGCTCAGATGGCGTCGCCGCTGACAGGGCCGTTGCAGCGGGAGGAGGCAGGGGCGGTGCAAAGAAGCTTACATAAGTAAGAAGGAGCGCACGCTCGGGTGTCCTGCCGTGGATCCTCCAGAGATGATGTGCCCAAGGTTTGAGGATCGGCCTGCTAGCAGGCCGCAACACCCGGCTTGGTTGGTGGAGTTTAGAGGGGCATTCGAAAGACGTCCACTCAGACAGACTCACCCTGTCCCGCCCACTGAAAGCAGCACTACTGCAGTACACCCCACCACACGGCAAGCCACTCCGCCCCTGGATGGAGATCTGAGCTCGCCTCACATCAGCACTATGTCAAAGGGCTGCCCAGTCTCCTGGCCCTCGTTCACCCACAGCGCCTGCCATCCCGCCAGCGCCGGCAGCAGTGCACACTCGTGCACAGCGCGTGCCACACAAGCTCCTCGCCCCAACGCCCCACCAGCAGCCAGTGCTCTTGAGACCCTGGCGCGAAGGCGCGAAGCAGCTGCGTGGGGGAAGGGGCAGTGGGGTGCTGTCAGGCAGTGCAGGCAGGCAGACACCAGCTGAGGGGGGTAGGGGCAGTGGGAGGCTTTGTGCAGTGCTGCAAGCAGGACTCTTGCAGGGTACCAGCAGTGCTCACCGCCTTCACAAGTCCATGCATGCACAAGCCAACAAAGACTCGATGCCTGCCACCACCTCGCCCGCTGCTCTACCTCTGGTATACTACACACACACACACACACTCTGCCCAGTACCTCTCAACACTCACCCACCTACCTGTGAGGTCTGCAGCTCATCCACCAGCCTCCAGGCAGGCCACCTCCCCAGGGGCCACCGCAAGGCTGGCATCTGCCGGCAGCTGCGCCCACGGGGAAAAGCGGCTCAGGCAGCCACTGCCGTGGGTGCAGGCCTGGCGGGGAGGAGGGGCCGTGAGGAGGGGCCACCCCTGGCAGACAGAACGTGCCAGGGGCACGGGCCATCCCAGGCGGCGGCGGAGGGCCAGCCASTGGGCGGCCATTGCAGCGGCTCGCCCAACTCGTCCGGCGGGGGCTGCCCCAGTGCTGGCTGCCCAGGCAGTATATATTGCAGGCCAGGCCAGGCTGGTGTTGGTGCTGTGCTGCCTGCACAGCGGCAGCTGCTGCTGCCAGTGCTGCCAGCTCGTGCTTCGTCCAGCCAACCTCCCATCGCATGCCAGAGAGACTCCTAGGAAGGCCCTTTACCTGCGCCACCCCTCGGGGGCCCGGCCAGGGCCAGGCAGGAAAGAAGGCGGCAGCGGCGTTGGGCGGCGGCAGCGACGGCGGCAGCCGCTGGTGCACCCCTGGCTGACCTCGCAGCAGCAGCAGCAGCAGCGGCAGCAGCAGCAGCAGCCAGCAGCAGCAGGCCAGCCTGCAGGTGAGCATTTGGGGGCTGCAACCCCACAGCAGCCTCCTCAGGAGCAGCAGCCTCCTCGGGAGCAGCACCTGCAGCGGTCTCCGCGCGGCCATTCTTGCACATGCGCCGGGACGTGCTCACAGCACGCTCAGGCCTCCCAGGTGGACCCCAGGCGTAGGGAGGGGGGGGGCTGGGTGGAGGTGGCGGTGACGGGCCGGGTGGTGGTGGCAGTGAGGGGCTGGGAGGCGGAAGGGGAGAGGGGCTGGGTGGTGTTGGCGGTGCGGGCCTGCGAGGCGGAGGGGGAGAGGGGCTGGGTGATGGCGGAGAAGAGGGGCTTGGGGGTGGGGGTGGAGAGGTGCATGCTGCGCAGCTGGCTGCTCTGCTGCTAACACAGACGGAGCGCTCAGACAAGCGGCCACGCCGGCGCGGCGCCGCGGCTCGCAGCAGGCGGCAACCCCGCCCTCCCCGCCCCCGCTTTTGTTGCCGCCGAAATGGTTCACCGCATATAAGATTCCCTGCCAGCCAAACCCTGCCTGCCTCAACTGCATTGTGACCGACCTCAACCTAGCCGAAAGACACAGGCACCAGGCAAGAAGGCAAGTTTCGACACCAAGCAGGACGCATGTAATGCCGCTGCCTCAGCATGCCGCTGCCGCTGGCGGCAGCATAGAAAAGTGCTTGGGTGTGCCCCAGGACTGAGTGGCTCGCAGTMGCGCCCCTTCTAGCTTTTTAATGACTCATGAAAGATAAATTGGGCTTGACACGGGGCGAAACGGTGCACATTTGGYGTCGCTTGGGCCTGATCTTGSGGGGGGGGGGGGGGGCTCCCTCGGTGGCGAGTGCCAAAAAGGCGGCTGGCCCGGGACGTGTTGTACTTCAGTACCTCTGGCGCGTCCCGCGTTTGGGGTAGATTTGGCCAGGTGACCGCTTTGGAGGTGCCGCAGCGTTCATCCGAGCTTGTTGCACGGTTTAAAGTGGCAAGTGCCGTTCGATGCGGCTTTCTCACCATGCTGCTGTGGCGTCGGCGCTGCTGATCATCATACGGCTGGGACGCTGCGTTGAGCCTCGGGATGCTGATCGTGAGCAGTCACAGACAGCTAGGCCGGGCCAGGTGGCGGCGGCGGGCACTCGCCACCGTGTTGCAGCCGGCCGCCGGCACGCGGCGATGCAATGGCCAGAGGGTGCCATCCAGCTCGTCGCATGCCCAACTCTATGACGTTACCTGCATTTCCATGGCATTTTACAGCTACTGGGGGCTGATGGTTCACCGGCGGGCCCACTTTGTACTTGCAGGCCCCGCCCTGTTGACACTTAGGCAGTCCGTTTCGGACTGGCCGAGCTATGTGGGCGGCTGGGACAACGGGACCGCGCTCTGCAGTTGGGCCGGAGTTGTTTGCCACAACACATCTGGAACTTATGACTTGTAAGCAAATACGAAGTTGGCACCCTGTTTTGACACCCTATCCCCTCCTCCTGCACACATACGCCTTCTGCCCAATCGGTTGCTTCTGCCCTGCCAGCCGACGAACACCTGCTTGTCAGCTGATCAGGCGTATGTGGCCTGGTTCCAGCCACAGCACGTGACGACACTCGTTTCCCATAGCTATGAGTATATCACATGAGTGCGGCCCCTTCCTATTGCAGTTACCATTACCTGCAACCGCCTCGCCCCACCCGTGCCACCACCACGTGCACTGACTCGTCATGCATGCCCTGTTCTCTTGCTCCATGCAGAAATTTAGATGGCAAATGGCTTTCTGGTGAGTCTGTTTGCACTCGCCTCCCCATTTTTTCAGCGCAGCCTTGTGATGCTTTGAGGGGTGGCGCGGCGCATCCCGCGGCGTGAATTGTTTGGAGTCTACCCGGGGCACTGGCCCCATCCATCCCCTGTCCCACCTTGGCCTCACCCACCCTGCGCCTCCCAAAAGCCACTCCAAGTCATCCCTGCGCATCATACCGTGCAATGCAGGAACCTTGCCACCCGAGTGGGGCACCCTGTCCCAGCTGGAGATCATGTGAGCATGCCTACCTCACCTCTGTCTTCAATTCAGTCGGCGCTTGGCAGCTGGTGGTTCCAACCCAGTAGGCGTATGCAGCCTTCTTCTAGCCTCAGCCTCGTGAAAGAGCGGCCCCCGTCGAAACACAAGTACCATTAGTCTCCCCCACCTCAGCCCCACGGCTGTGCCACCACCACTGCCAGTAAGTTACTCTGGCTGATAAATCAATCACGCCAACCCATGTTACCTTGTGCCCTGCAGGGATTTGAGTTATAACAAACTGAAGGGTGAGTTTGCTCGCATGTAAATCCTTATATTCCCAAGCTTGGATGGCTGTGGCACGGCGGCGCAAACCCGAGCCTTTTGCTTTTTCGGGCTTACAGTCTGTTTATCATCAACGAACTCGCGACACAGACCTCCAAGAGACAGCTTGGGGTTGGGTAAATAACACAAGGATATGTTCGGTGGTTGCCCTGGGCGCTGGCCCAGCCACACCCCTACCCAACTGCCCCAACAATCATGCGCCATCCCCGCCTCTGCTCTGTCTCTCCCGCTGCCTCCCACCCCCCCGCTACAAACCCTGCATTGCAGGAAGCTTGCCGCCTAAGTGGGGTGCCCCCGACGCACTCTCCAAGCTGCAGAGGCTGTAAGCATGCCCCCCCTCAACCCGTGGTTCAATGAAGTCAGCCTCCATGCAACCTTTGATTCCAAGCTGTGCTCGTTAGCCGATCAGGCGCATGTGGCCTTGGTCAAGCCTCAGCCTCAACTTATGGCTGCTCTGCAGATCTTTGTGGGTAAACGACATCACTGGGACTCTTCCACCGACGTGGGGTGCACCGGGAGCTTTCCCGGCGCTCACATATATGTGCGTACCACATTAAACGTCGCCGTCTTTCCAAACACATGTACCCCTTGGCCTGCCCCGCCTTAACCCACACGCGCCACCACCATTGATGCATCAGTTATGCCCGCACATGCGTTTTTGTCCCATGCAGGGAATTGGGTTTCAACTTTCTGAAAGGCGAGTCTGCACACATGTGCCTCCTCATGCATCCATCCCAGCCTTTGAGGGCTGGCACGGCGGCACAATTCTGCAGCAGGATGTGTTTGAGGTTGCCCTGACGCTGGCCCCAGCAATCCCCCATCCCAACTGGCCCCACCAGTCCACCAAGTTGCCCTCCCGCATTCCCATTGCATGCTGGCTAAACCACTGGGGAGCGCGTGGCATCACACGCGCGTGCACGATTTGTGGCAGCCACGTGGCTCCTTATCTCCCACGAGCACCCGCTGCCTCTCCCGCTGCAGGCACGCTCCCCGCCGCGTGGGGCAACGCCACCGCCTTCCAAGCCCTGTATATGCTGGGCCTGGAGAACAACGCATTGAGCGGCACGGTCTCGGCAGAGTGGGGTGTGTCTGGGTCTTGGCCCAACCTCACGTCCATGTGAGCCCCGCTGAGCAGAGTCATGTTGCAGATGTGCGGAACTGGGAGGGGAATGCTTGCCAAAGTGGCGGTCAAAGTGGGCGCTGGTAGAGGCCAGGAGTCCAGGATGGCAGCAAGGGAACTGCCTAATACGTAGCTGACCACCTAGCTTGCTCGCCGGCATCCGCTGCGCGGGTTGCCTTGCCATGCCTTCAGGCGCCTTGGCGGCAACCCTCAGCTCAACGGCTGCGTGCCTAATGGCCTGCTCAATGCGGTGAGTCACATGCAGCACTGGTCTGCATGGTCTTTTGGCGCCCTGCATGGGTTGTGGCGCCCTGCATGGGAGTGCTGCCACAACCTGCTCCACTTGGCGTGGCGCCTTTCGATCACCACTGTGCCTGCTGAAAACTGCACTAGCACATCGTCCACCGTTGCTGCTGCTGTGCAGGTGTGCAAACTGACCGCCACGGACTGCATCGGGGGAGGGCAGCTCAGGGATTGCAGCCTGGAACCGCCGCCGCCGCCCCCGCAGGCTCCTGCTCTGGTGCCGGAAGTTCCTCAGCCTCCAGCTCCGCCCGCGCCTCTGTCCTCAACTTCCTCTTCACCCATCGGCGCCATTGTGGGCGGCGTGGCGGGCGGCTTGTGTGAGCCGCAGCTCCTGATCGCACAGGCATTGTAGAGCACCGTATCCCAGGGCGCCGCCTGCCGCACCATTGGCACATGCCCCTGCCGGTGCACAGTCTCGCTGCCGCCGCTGCTGCTGCTGCTGCTGCGCGCTGCTCCCGCGGATGCCGCTCACTCTTCACTGTTGCCACCACCGCATCCCACACTCCTCAATGATCCTCAATGCACTGCAGCCGTCGTTGCCGTGCTGGTCTTTTTTGCGCTGCGCCCTGGCAGGGGGTGGCTGCGCGCCAAGCCCTCGACGGCTGTCAAGGCTAGCATGGAGGGCGGCCTCGCAGGACCTGAAGTGGACACGCTGGTCTCGGGGGAATCTAAGGATACGGTCTCCCAAGGCAACCACCTGCCAGGCAGCTACGCCACCTCTGAAGGTGTCAGGCGCACACCCCAACCGGGCTCGCTCATATCCGGCAGGTGGGTGGGCCCTAGTCGGCCGCCTTCAACGCGTGGCGCTCTGAGTTTAACACGGCTGTAGGGCGTACATGGGCAGGCAAAGGCATGTGCGCTGCCCCAGCCTCACCCAAGTGTGCTACATGATGCACGGCACAAGCCACCCACACACCTACCTGCCCGCTCACCTGCCTGCTTGCCTCTTGGCACCCTTTTTTGTTTGCAGCCTGCATTCCCTGAAGTCCGATGAGATGCTGACCTTTATTGCCACCACGCTGGCCACCCCGAAGCAGAAGCAGCCTGATGTGCTCGATTCTGGCGCCACCAATGCACCCCGCGGCACGTTGGCCGACGGCATGCACCAGTGGCTCGTCCGCTGGGACCAGATCCACATCGAACGGCAGATTGGCAGGGGTGCATTCGGAAAGGCGAGCAGGAAGGGTGGGCCAACGAGCGGTGCTGCAGTGCTGTGCTGCTGTGGGCTGCAAGCAGGCGCTGCACGACGGGGGGCTGCGCTGCGTGCCTGCATTCTGGCGCGCTTGACTAACCCTTCACCTTCTGCTCACTCCCTCGGCAGGTATACTCTGCACACTGGGGTGCCACCCCTGTAGCAGTCAAGATCCTTGTCGACGCAGGTGCGATGTCGGGTGCTGCCTGCAACTCGCCTGCCCCCTAGCCATGCTGCCTTGCCTGATCTCACGCGCCAGCTGCCCGTCACCTACCCCGTGCAGCCAACCTGTGCCAGGAGCAGGACCTGGAGCTGCCGGCACACATGATGGCGGATCTCCAAGAGGAGGCAGCCGTCATGGACTGCATGCGTGAGCAGCCCTCTCAACTCCCCCCCACACTCGCAAGCGCGGTTGCTGCCGGGCAACTTGTGGCTGGCAACGCCATAGCCCCACCAATCCCTGGCCTCTCAACCGTACCTCAATGTTTGGGCGCCCTGCTGCAGGCCACCCCCACATTGTCTCCTTCATGGGCCTGTGCCTGATGCCGCCCTGCATCCTTACAGGCAAGTGACGGAGTGTGAAAGGAAACGGCCGCGGGCGGGCAGGCATGCATATCATGCCGACACGGTGCCACGCAGCCCATGTGCTGCCTTGCTCTGGATGTCATATGGGGAGACGGGCGGGCACGCGTTTCACTCCTGACACACTGCCACGCTACCTGTGCGCTCCCCCGCACTAGTAGATCGAGTCGTCTTTACACATGTTTTGCTCCGCGCCAAATTCTTATGTACACATGTTAATTCACACACGTAAAACGTGTGGGAATCAGCCACTTACACATCAAAAAACGTATCATGCACATGTTATAATATGTGTGATAACGTGAGGTTTGCACTCGCGTGTGTAGCAAGGTGTGTGCACGTATGCTGTGTATGATCGTTAGTTGTAACGATGACGACCCTCAAGACTCGTATCTACACATTTACCTGAATAGTTGTGCTTGCATGTGTGCCGCCAGCCCCCACAAGTTGCGGTTTATTGGGTCTTTCCACAAGAGGTAGTGCTGAACAGCACTGGTTTGGCACTTTCCTGTCACATTTTGCCTCAATGAGACTTGGGCACGACGTGGAACCCGCCCTCAGTCAGCCAGTCAGCCTGGTGGTCCCCCCTGCACTCCCTAGCTGCACCCTGGATGCACCCTAGACGAGCCCTAGACGAGACCGGAGCCCTGCTGGTCCCCGCCTGCACTCCTTAGCTGCACCTACACGAAATCTGGACAGCCTAGGTGAGCCCCAGGGCCCTGCTGGTCCCCTGCACTCCCTACTAGCTGTGCAGGGGGCATCTAGGGTGCACACCCTAGATGCTCCCTAGACAGCCCTAGACAAGCATGTGACACAGCTTGCCAGGGGATCATCGCCTGCATGCCAAACCTCTCACCGGGCTGGGCGTAGATAAACGAACAAACCAAAATGAAGTCCCAGAAACCGCCGGCGCTGAGCGC
>JTEE01000205.1:726166-750395 GCA_002896455.3 Chlorella sp. ArM0029B | reverse complement strand
CCCATCACTCCCTGTTTTCTAGAACCAGATCTGGCAGCACACGGCTGCCTGCTAGCTGCCTTGTTGCGCCTGCCCGGCGCAGCACAGCCCCCCCCATCACTCCCTGTGTTTTCTGGCAGTGCGCAGGTGCGTGCTAGCTGCCGAGATGTACGCCACACATGTATACGTGACACAACAACAACCGTTGCATGCAATCAACATACCCCTCCACCCACCCACCGCAAAAGTTCTAGAAAAGTTACAAATGACCCACAAGTGAAGTTTCCTCTTTTTGTTTTTTTGTGTGTGTGTTGCTTTGGGACTCGTGGTGTAGAAGCACGAGGGGCAATGGAGGGGCAAGGAAAGGACCCGAGGGATGCAGTTTGGGCCAGAGCCTTGTATAAAAAGGAACCTAAAAAGGAATAATAACGAACGAGCGCTATAAAGTTAAAAAGATCTTCGTCCTTTACTTTTACTTTTATTTTTACATCTTTTAGTACTCCACCGCACCGTTCCACAGAAGTCTGCCGGAACAGTCGTGTGCTTCAGGGCAGTTTTGGCGCCGCATTCCACCCTTCGAATGGCCTGCCACCGTTAGAATTGCGACCTCTGGCCGCCTGTCCCCCTCTTGATAGACCACAGGAGTCCGGTAAGCGGTTGATGCGGCATGCATAGCGCCTTTGGCATTTAAGCAGGCCGTCGGCGGCGGAATCCACCGCTGGGCCCGCTCTCTCTCACTCCTTCCTCAGCGCTGTCGCCACAGAGCAGAGACTCGGCATGTAGCATGCGGTGGCTGCAGCTTTGCAAGACGGTCTTACAAGACAAGCGGGGAGGGAACAGAGATTGAAGAAAGTGGTCAGACAAAGCCACCCATCATCTAACGCGTGGCCAGCGCCTGGTGCTGCTCACACCACCAGGCACACGGACAGGCGCCGCTCCGCCCACTGCCGCATTGGGTTGACGATGCGCAGCACGGTGGGGGCGCCGGTGCCAGCGGCGCACACCCTGCAAAACAGTAGCGGAGAGAACGGTATGAGCCTTACCTCACGTTGCACACTACTGTGGCGCATCCACAACATCCAAGGCCTCTCAAAGAAGGTGAGGAGCCACATGCCACAAGCCAATCTCAAAACGTGCCACAGCCCCACCTGTACACGTGGTAGGCGTCACCGTGAGCCTCTGCAAATGCTAGCTCAGCACGCGACATCTCGAAGAACGCCTTGTCAGCAGACCCGCTGGACTTCACCTCCACGTAGACACAGCCTGCTGCGGTTGCTGCTGAGCTGGCGTCGCCGCTGACGGGGCCGCTGCAGTGCGTGGAGGCATGGGCGGTGCAAAGAAGGAACAAGGGGCGCACGTTTGGGTGGGCTGGCGTGGAAGTGAGGCTGAGCCCGTGGTTTTGGGGGCTGGCCTGCTAGCAGGCCTGCGCATCGCCGGCTTGCTTCAAGGAGAGCACCCGAAAGACGTTCGTTCAGCAGCTGCTGCTCCTTTGCCAAAGGCCCAGTGGGACACGGCTGGCCCATCAAGAGCATCCCCCTTGAGGCACCCCACCAGTACATCCCGCGACTTAACATGCCATTCGCCGCCCTCGAAGCTCACCTCGGCACGATGTCGAAGGGCTGCCCAGTCTCCTGCCCCTCATTCACCCACAGCGCCTGCCAGCCCGCCAGCGCCGGCAGCACCGCGCACTCCGCGCACAGCGCGCGCCACACAAGCTCCTCGCCCCACCGCCCCACCAGCAGCCGGTGCTCTTGAGACTCTGGCGCATAGGCGTGCAGCAGGTGCGTGGGGGGGGGGGGCATTGGGGTGCTGTCAGGCAGTGCTGGAAGGCAAGACACGTGCAGGGTACCAGCAGTGCTCGACGCCTTGACAAGACCATGCATGCACAAGCCAACAGAAACTCGGTGCCTGCCACCACATTGCCCGCTGCCACACCTCACTACTGCCCACAGCCTCAGCCCAGTAGCTACCAACACTCCCCACTATCTGTGAGGTTTGCAGCTCATCCACCAGCCTCTCCTGCAGGCTCACAGGCTCCAGGCAGGCCACCTCCCCAGGGGCCACCGCCAGGCTGGCATCTGCCGGCAGCTGGCCCCACGGGAACAGCGGCTCCGGCAGCCCCAGCCGTGGGTGCAGGCCTGGCGGGGAGGATGGACTGTGGGAAGGGACCATCCCAGGCGGCGGTGGGGAGTAGGGCCAGCCTGGGAGAGGAGCGCCGGGCGGCCAATGCAGCGGCCCGCCTGGCCCGGCCGGCGTGGGCTGCCCCAGCCCCGGCTGCCCGGGCATGTTGGTGTGGAGGGCAGGCCAGGCCGGAGGTTGTGCCGGTGCTGCCTGCACAGCTGCCGCTGCTGCTGCCTGCGCTGCCAGCTCCTCATAGGCGACTGCCACCGCCAGCGGCAGGCCGACAAGCTCTTCTGCTGATGGAAGATCCTGTGCCTGCTGTGCCCCAACCACGTTGCTGCTGGTGCCCGCTGCCTGCTGCTGCTGCTGCTGCTGCTGCTGCAAGTGAAGCTGCTGGGAGCCGCCGCCAGCTGGCACGTGCTCGCCGATGCGGGGATGGTCTAAGCCTTGTCCACTACCACCGCCGCCAGTGTGGTATCCGGCGCCAGGCGGCAGCGGCGGCCAGTGCTGCGACGCGCCCTTGCCACCGCCACGTGCCTCTGGCGCTGGCAGGAAGGCTGCCGCCTGAGCAGCCGCCTCTTCAGCCCCCTCTGCCTCCCCGGCACCCTGCTGCTGGCTGCTTGGCGCCGAGCGGCCCGTGGGCAGCCAGGAGTCTCCCTCGGCGCCACGCTGCTGCTGTGCCTGCTGCGCCTGCTGCTGCGCCTGCTGGCCCTGCTGCGTGTCCCGCCGCCGAGCTGCCTCGATTTTTATGGCCGCCTCTTTGGAGGCCGCTGCCCCTGGCTCCTCGGCATCCGAGTCGCCGCCCTCCTCTGCTGCCAGCGTGTGGGCGCCGGCATCAATGCTGCTCAAAAGCTGCTCCCCTCCCGGCAGCACCCACCTGGTCAGTGGAGAGCGGCGGGGGGGAGGAGGTGGGGTGATCACATATCCCATCCCAGGTCCCAATAGACCATTGCTGGCTTTAAAAAAGAAGCTGGCTCCCGCATGGACTCGAAATGTAATTGATGGATGGATGAATTGGGGGTGTGCAGTACATGCGCACCTCATCCTCAACATAGCGTGGAGTAAGTGGCCCATGCGGACCCCACATGCAGAGATGTCGGTGCTACACACAGTTCCGGAAAATTCACTCACCTCTCCTCGTCCTCTGGCAGTTCCCCGAAGCCGCGCCGGTCCATGAAAGAATCCACGCTCTGCCCCGAAATCTGCAGCACACGTGGAGGAATAGTGCGCCAGGCGGGCAGAAAAATCGTGTGCCGGGAGGGTGCAACAGGCAGGCAACGAGGAGACGGGCAGGTGACGATGCAAGCAGCCGTGCAACCGCTAACCCGCTGCCTGTGTTGAGACATCCATCTCCACCTCTGCCCTGTTGGTGCAAGGCTGGCTCTGTCTGTCTGCCAGCACCGCTGCTATGCTCAGCACCGAGTGCTCATCAGCTGCCAACCCTTAATGATTTTAAAAGGCAAGGGCTGCCAGCATGACTGCCGGTGCTGTGAAACAAGTGTCCAGCAGCTAGATCACCATTGTGAGGGTGAGGGCTGCCAGGAAGTCTGCCATGTCAGCATCCGGCTGGCCGCCGCTGAACAGACGGGTGAGCTCAAGGTACACCTCTGCAGATTTGATGATAGGCGAAACATGTGAGGCGGGGGCATACTTAGGGTGAGAGGTCGGGATCAGGATGAGGGGAGGGGAGGGGGCCATTGGCGTTGAGCGGAGAGAGGCACAGGGTCTGCAGTGGGGCAAGGCGCAACAGCAGGCACAGCAGGCACACGCAGCAGCTGGCACAGCAGGCTTAAGCAGGCACAGCGGGCGCGGGCGGCAGCGCCGCCCTTGCTTGCGTAGCTCTCCACCGCCTCGAATGCCACGTGCAGGTTGTGCCCCTCCAGCACGCAGGCACGGCTGGAACGGGGCAGCTCTGCTGTGAACTGCGGGAGAGGTGTGGGCACCCCACAGGGGAGGAAGGTTGGCGGGCACGGGTGGAGCGGGGTAGCGATTCTACGAGAGAGGAGCGGGCACCCCAAAGGGAGGACATTTGGCAGGCACATGACCCCGGAGAATCTAGATGATCTGCATGGAGGCAGGCCCTCCTTTTAGGCTGCACTGCATGCTCTGCTCGTCAGGCTGCCCCCAACAGACCGACTGGTCAGCCCGCTTGCCTGCTGGGTGCGCAGCGTGGTGATGGCCAGGAGCTCGTCCACCACAACAACCCTGCCAGGCGGGGATGGTGCATGGGGTGCGAATGACAGTTGAGCATCGAAAATGAGAGGCAACACTTCCACCTCACAAATCGCAAAGCAAACGGGGCTGGGGTCAGGGCAGGGGCGAAGGTCATAGGGCCACAGGTTGTGAGGCACACGCACAGCAGTGCACACCTGAACTGCTGCAGGGCCTCCAGCACGGCTTCCTTGCGCCCCAGGTAGCGCCCCCTGGCGGTGTGGAACAGGTAGCGCTGCACCTGGGGGGTGCACCGCCTGCAGGGGGCATTGGAGGGGTGGCAGGGGTTTTGAGGGGCGGGCAGCAGCAGGCGGGTGGGTGGGCACATGCAGATAGAGGCAGAGGGAGGGCACGGGACCGGCCTGCAATTGAGCACTTCATTTTCAGCACGCATCCATTGGAACCACAGTGGAATTCGGTCTGGGAACCGCAGCGAGGGGTGGGGCTCACCGAATCAGCTGCTCCAGCTTGGTGCCGAAGTGCGAGCCGTACGTCACCACCTCACGCTGCGGGGGGAGAGGCGAGGGGCAGGCGTTGCATGGGAGAGGGATCAGCACAGGTCAGGGGCAGAAGGCTGCTGGACGCAAACACTGACAGCCGTGCAGCGCACGTGTCACGCTATCTACTAGTGTACAACTCTCAAAGTGCAGCGCAGCCGTTGCTCTGACCTGGACTGACACAGACAGCAGCGGCGCGCGCAGTGCGCCGAGCAGCGCTCCGACGCTGTGCCAGGCCGGGGCACTGTGCCTGCAGGGCAGGCATTTGCACGTGTCGTCCACCGGTGACACCAGCGCCTCTCTGACAGAGTTGAGCGGCAGTGTGCTCACACAAAACATGGTGTTTCCAAGCCATGCTCGTCACGTTCCCTCCAGGGCCAGTGCAGTCCGTCGCCCAAACAGCAGCTGTTCCCGCATGTACTGCCCCACCTGTACTGCACATCCGGTGAGTCCCCGGCCCAAAGCAGCTGTCCCCCTGAGCAGCCCCACATGTACTGCCCCACCTGTACTGCACATCCGGCGGGGTGAGGAGGTCCGTGGCCAGGAAATGGACCCGCCTCAGCTGCCCCGCCTGCTGCCGCCGCTGTGCCACCTGCGCCACCTGGCGTGCCGCCCACTCGGTCATCTGCCGTGCACCATCCTGCTGCTCACGCCCTGCCTGCTGCTCCTCCTCCTGCCTCACTTGACGCTCAAGCGCTTCCAGCTGCTGCCCCAGCTGCTTGGCTGTGTCAGGGTCGTCATTCACAAGCAGCGCATCCTGGGCTGACGCCCACTGCCCTCGGTGCGAGGGCCAGACCTGCGGGCAGGCAGGCAGGCAGGCAGGCAGGGGCGAGGCATGCTCAAACGGTGTCAGGGTACCAGTGGCGGTGCCACTGAGATTTGTGTGTCTCCAGAAGCGCGTGTTGAATGACCTGGGAGTACAGCAGCCAGCGAGGCGCTGCTTTGCATGCACTGGTCAGGCAGGGCGGCGGTGCCATCGCGCCACTCACTGCAGACCTCTGTCGCGGCGGCCACAAGCAACGCGCACTGCCGCTGCAGCTGCTTTGCAACTTGCTTGGTCAAACCTTCATGCATTGCTGCTTCCTTAGTGATTGACAAACCGACCTTCAGGGGTGCCAGCTCCTCCACCAGGGCGGCCTGCTCATCAAAGCCCAGCGCCTGGCGGCTCAGCTGGCCCGATAAATGCTCCAGCACCGCCACCGCCTGAAGCGGGGCAAAGGCAGGAGTGACAATGGGTCAGCAGTGGGCACACAGAGCAGGGTGCCCACTGCCCCACCAACTTGTTGCATGGCACCCAGCAGATGTGGTGTGCTCCCCCCCTGTACTAACCACGCAGGGCCCCTTATCTCTCCCCCCTGTTCTTACCCTGCTACATACCAGCCCGCTGCATCGGTCCAGCCTGCTGTGCTTCCCCTGCTCCTTCTCCGTGCTTGCAATCTTGGCGTGCACTTTCCAGGGGTCTTTATCGCACTTCGTGTTGCGGAAACAAGACTGTAACTCTTAAAAGCAAAAGGCAAGGGGGCTGTGCTGCTAGCAGGCAGCCGTGTGCTGCCACAAAACAATGGGAGTGATAAGGGGGCTGTGCTGCGCCGGGCAGACGCAACAAGGCAGCTAGCAGGCAGCCGTGTGCTGCCAGAAAACAAAGGGAGTGATGGGGGGATGTGCTGCGCCGGGCAGGCGCAACAAGGCAGCTAGCGGGCAGCCGGGTGCTGCCAGATAACAAAAGGAGTGATGGGGGGGCTGTGCTGCGCCGGGCAGGCGCAACAAGGCAGCTAGCAGGCAGCCGTGTGCTGCCAGAACAGAAAGGGAGTGATGCGGGGGCTGTGCTGCGTCGGGCTGGTGCAACAAGGCAGCTAGCAGGCAGCCGTGTGCTGCCAGATAACAAAGGGAGTGATGGGGGGGATGTGCTGCGCCGGGCAGGCGCAACAAGGCAGCTAGCAGGCAGCAATGTGGTGCCAGATAACAAAGGGAGTGATGGGGGGGCTGTGCTGCGCCGGGCAGGCGCAACAAGGTAGCTAGCAGGCAGCCGTGTGCTGCCAGAAAACAAAGGGAGTGATGGGCGCCCGGCGGTCATATGACTTGGAAAGAGCAATGCAGATCAAGCAAGTGGTGTGCAAGTGCCAAAGCCAAAGACCAACTCAGGCGCAAATGCACATGAGGTCGGGCTGGCAGCCCGGTTGTGTTGTCCGCCCATTTCCAGAGTGCACATTTGGGTGGCTGCCGGGCCTGCCCTAGTGGGTCTGGCTGCTACCTGAGGGCTGTTGCCAACCCGCCTTAGTTCAGCAGCGAGCCAAGGCGGGCAACGATGGCAGCAAAGGTGGGCCGGCCTGCGGGCTCCTGGCTCAAGCACTCCCTGCAGCCACAGAGGTGTGCACATGCGCCCGTGAAACCTCGCAGTTTTCCCCAGCCTGCAGATGGTTGCGCCGAGTTCCCCACAGCATGCTGTGGTGTGCTGTGTGGTCATGTGCAGGATGAGGCTGAGCAGGGGCTGGCATCACAACGTGGACAGCGCACCTCATGAGCTGGCAACATGCACAGCATGCAGCCCATCTCAAGAGATGGCAGCAAGCACAGCAGGCAGCCCACCTCAAGAGATGGCAGCAAGCACAGCAGGCACAGCAGGCAGCCCACCTCATGAGAAGGCAGCAAGCACAGCAGGCACAGCAGGCAGCCCACCTCATGAGATGGCAGCAAGCACAGCAGGCACAGCAGGCAGCCCACCTCATGAGCTGGCAGTAGGCATCGAATGCTGCAGCCGGCGGGGGGGCGGATCCTGGCAGCGCATCGCGTGTGGGAACGTCGGGCCGCCCGCCGTCCAGGATGTGGTTGCGCAGCTGCGGCAGGCAGAGGAGAGGAGAGGCATGCCGGCTCGAGGCGTGCTAGTCAGGCTGAACAGCCCACACCGCGCTGCTCCCTGGTCTCTCCATTCTATCTGCCCACGACGTTAGACAGCCTCCCCACCCCCCATAGGCCTGCGGTGCCCCTGCGCCACCCACCTGGAAGGGTGAGCGCCGGGCGTCTCCCCAGGGCAGCTTCCACGTCAGCAGCTCCAGCATGACCAGAGCAAACGACCACACATCGCTGGCCGCCACCGCCCTCTGCCCCTCCAGCACTTCTGGCGCCTGCAGAGGCGCGGATTAGGGGGGAACGATGCAGAGAAAAAGTGGGGAACCAGGGAGGTGAGGTGGGTGGGCATAACGGTGGTGGCAACTGCCCTCATTTCGACGGGCACGGCAGCGGGCTGAGCTGTCGTTGCATGCCAAGGGCGGGTGCTTGCCAGGCGGCGATGGCAGAGCTGCAGGGTCCGCACCAGCCAAATGGGGTTCATCACGCCCCCTTCCTCATCGCCACCCGTCGTCTCCGGCCTGAGGATTGCCGACAGGTTGAAATCGCCAATCTGCAACCTTGCAAGCAGAGGGCTGTGTGTTGGCAGGAGCTGGTGTGGTGGTGCCGGTGGTTGGCGCGGCGGCAGCAAGACATGGGACCCAGTCTATCAGGTGGACACGGTCTATAAGTCAGGCACGTGGTACGGGCCACTCCTATAAGCAGCTTCCTACCTTGACGCGCCAGTGCTCGTCCACGAGCTGCAGCAGGGGAGGCAGAGGGCAGCTTGGGGAAGAGTGTGAGCGTGCGCAAAGGGCACCACGGCCTGCGAGGGGGCACTGCTTGAGCAAAGGGACCTGGCAGGGGCGGCACTGCAGCCACAGTCTGGTCCAGCATCCTTCCACGACGCAGCAAAACCAGCTGGCCCCAGCAGCGCACCATGTTGGGGCTCTTGACATCGCGGTGGATGATGCATGGCTCGCGGTTGTGCAGGTAGAGCAGGCCTCGGGCGGCGTCGTACGCCATGCCCACCCGCCTCTGCCACGTCAGCTGAGCGGCCACCTCTGGCTGGTGCGCAGCCTGCTGGAACAGGTCGTACAGGCTGCCCCTGGCACACATCTCTGCAGAATAGCGGACAGAGTGCGCCGTGCAGGGTGAGGTGGGCGGGTCATGAACGGGGCCAGGGCAGCGCACAGGCTGCGTGGCACAATGTCAGGGGTGGGCGCGTGCCTCTCTGTCTCCCTGTAGGAAAGCGGAAAGCGAGGGCAAAGGGAGTGCACACTGCGTGGCAATGTGTCAGCAGTGGGTGCATGCCCGCCCATCTCCTTGCACATGCGACCACTTGCCTGTGAGGATGCAGGGCGGCATCAAGCACAGGCCCATGAAGGAGACAATGTGGGGGTGGCCTGCAGAAGGGCGCACAAACAGTGAGGTACGAGAGAGTGGCCATGGATTGGTGGGGCTATGGCGTTGCCAGCCACAAGTTTCCCAGCAGCAATCGCGCTTGCGGGTGCAGAGGGGCGTTGAGAGGGCTGCTCACGCATGCAGTCCATGACGGCTGCCTCCTCCTGGAGATCCACCATCATGTGCGCCGGCAGCTCCAGGTCGTGCTCCTGGTACAGGTTGTCTGCACGGGGTAGGTGATGGGCAGATGGAGCATGAGATGAGGTTCGGCAGCACGGCTAGGGGGCAGGCGAGTTGCAGGCAGCACCCCGGTTCGCAGCTGCGTTGACAAGGATCTTGATTGGTTGGTTTGTTGCAAACACACAGCTGAGTTGCAGGCAGCACCCCGGATCGCACCTGCGTTGACAAGGATCTTGACTGCTACAGGGGTAGCACCCCAGTGTGCAGAGTAGACCTGCCGAGCGGCTGGGGGAGTGAGCCGAAGGTGGAAGGTTAGTCAAGCGCGCCAGCATGCAAGCACTCAGCGCAGCCACCCGTCGTGCAACGCCTGCTAGCAGCCCACAGCAGCACAGCACTGCAGCACCGCTCGTTGGCCCACCCTCCCTGCTCGCCTTTCCGAATGACCCCCTGCCGATCTCCCGCTCGATGTGGATCTGATCCCAGCGGACCAGCCACTGGTGCATACCGTCTGCCAGCGTGCGGATGGGTGCATTGGTGGCGCCAGAATCGAGCGCATCACGCTGCTTCTGCTTCCGGGTGGCCAGAGTGGTGGCAATGAAGGTGAGCATCTCATCGGACTTCAGGGAATGCAGGCTGCAAAAATGAAGGGTGCCAAGAGGCAAGCAGGCAGGTGAGCGGGCGTCTTGGTGTGGGGGTAGCTTGTCAGTGAATCAAACGCCTAGGGAGGCGCGTGACGCTCTCATACGACGGTTTGATTGTGGGGAGTGGGAAAGGGTCAGCTTCCGTGACCGGTTTCGCCCTTGCTGAAGGGGCTCATCAGACGGATGGTAGAAAATCGATTTGGTGCGGGCTTTGTAGGATTGTGGGCTTTGTGGTAATCGATTATGGGTTCTCAACCTTGCTGGGGGTGGGGGGAGGAGGTTGCAACCGACTCGGAAGAGTCACTCCTGGCCGATTGAGCCGAGACTGTCGCCCCCGAAGGACAGTCAAGGCTCGTTCAGTCTGCGCGGGGCGCGAGTTCGCGAAATTCACACGATCGGAGCCAATCGTGCTATCCTGATTTTAATGATCAGGCGAACATTTCGAGTAGAAGGAGTAGGAGGGATTGGGTGTGAGTGGGTAGGTGGGTAACTCAGTGGGTGAGTGTGCTGTGCAGTCTGTAGCACACTTGGGTGAGGTTGGGGCAGCGCACATGCCTTTGCCTGCCCCTGTACGCCCTACCGCAGTGTTTAAACTCAGGGCACCAAGCATCGCACGCGGCCGGCTAGGGCCCACCCACCTGCCAGACACGAGCGAGCCCGGTGGGGGGCTGCGTTTGACACCTTCAGAGGTGGCGTAGCTGTCTGGCAGGTGGTCTTTTTGGGAGGCCGGTCCCTTGGATGTTCCCGAGACAAAAGTGTCCACTTCAGGGGCCGGGTCGTGGCCTGCAAGGCCGCCCTCCATGCCAGCCTTGGCAGCCGCCGAGGGCTTGGCGCGCAGCCACCCCCTGCCAGGGCGCAGCGCAAAAAAGGCCAGCACGGCAACGACGGCTGCAGTGCAATAAGGATAATTGAGGAGTGTGGGTTGTGCTGGTGGCGACTGTGAAGTGTGAGCGGCATCCGCGGGAGCAGCGCGCAGCAGCAGCAGCAGCAGCGGCACTGTGCACCGGCAGGGGCATGTGCCAATGGTGTGGCCGGCGCCACCCTGGGATAACAGTGCACTACCGTGCCTGTGCAATCAGTGGCTGCGGCTCACCCAGGCCGCCCGCCACGCCGCCCACAATGGCGCCGATGGGTGAAGAGGAGGTCGAGGACAGAGGCGCGGGCGGAGGTGGAGGCTGAGGAACTTCCGGCACCAGAGCAGGAGGCTGCGGGGGCAGTGGCGGCGGCGGCGGCGGCGGCGGCGGTTCCAGGCTGCAATCCCTGAGCTGCTCTCCCCCGGTGCATTCCGTCGCGGCCGAATTGCACACCTGCACAGCAAAACACAATTGGTGGACGATGTGCTAGTGAAGTTTGCAGGAGGCACAGTGGTGCATCCATTTGCACCAAGCATAGCTGAGCAGGTTGTGGCAGCACTCCAATGCCACTTCCCATGCAGTGTGCCAACAACCCATGCAGCCCAGTGCTGCATGTGACTCACCGCATTGAGCAGGCCATTAGGCACGCAGCCGTTGAGCTGAGGGTTGCCACCAAGGTACCTGTAAGCACGGCAGGGCATCCCACGCAGCGTGGGCCGGCGAGCGAGGTAGGTGGCCAGCCTACATAGTAGGCATTTCCCGTGCTGCCTCCATCTTCAACTCCTGGCCTCTCCCAGGAGCCCGCAGTGACCACCACTCTGCAAGCATTTCCCACCCAGTTCCGCACATCTGCGACATGGTGCTGCTCAGCGGGGCTCACATTTTCTCGAGTCTGGGCCAAGACCCAGACACACCCCACTCTGCTGGGACCGTGCCGCTCAGAATGTTGTTATCCAGGTGCAGCTCTAGCATGGCTGAGAAGGCGGTGGCGTTGCCCCACGCGGCGGGGAGCGTGCCTGCAGTGGGAGAGGCAGCTGGTGCTTGCGGGAGATGAGGAGCCACGTGGCTGCCAAAAAGCATGCACGCGCGTGTGCATGTTGGAAACTGCGTGAGCTCAGCAGGGTGACAGGCGGTGATGGCGGCCAGGACGACAATCGTGTGATGCCACGCGCTCCCCGGTGGAGTTTAGCAAGCATGCAATGGGGATGCGGGAAGGCAACTTGGCGAACTGGTGGGGCCAGGTGGGATGGAGGATGGTTGGGGCCAGCGCCAGGGGCAACTTCCAAACACATCATGCCGCGGGATTGCGCTGCTGTGCCAGCCCTCAAAGGCTGGGATGGGTACATGAGGAGGCACATGTGTGCAGACTCGCCTTTCAAAGAGTTGAAACTCAAATCCCTGCATGGAACAAGAACAAAAGGAAGCATGTGCGGGCATGGCTGATTCCTCAATGGTGGTGGCGCGCGTGGGTAACGGCGGGGCGGGCTAATGGGTACTTATGTTGGAAGGACGGCACAGTTTAATGTGGTACGCACATATGTGTGAGCGCCGGGAAAGCTTCGGGTGTGCCCCACGTCGACGGAAGAGTCCAAGTGATGTTGTTTCCCCACAAAGACCTGCATTGGACAAGACAGCATGGGCGGGCAAGAGCGATTCACCAGTGGTGGTGTCGCGCGTGGGTGAAGGGGCGGGCTAAGGGGTACTTGTGGTGTAAGGACGGCGAAGTTTGATGTGGTACGCACATATGTGTGAGCGCCGGGAAAGCGTCCAGTGCACCCCATTTCGATGGAAGAGTCCCAGTGATGTTGTTTTTCCACAATTGTCTGCAGGGCAGCCATAAGTTGAGGCTGAGGGTACTCCATTGCCACATGCGCATGATCAACTGGCGAGCATACATTGGAACCAAAGGTTGCATGGAGGCTGCCTAGGGCTGGCTGACTTCATTGAACCACAGAACCACAGGTGAGGAGGGCGTGCTTACAGCGACTCCAACTTGGAGAGGGCGCCAGGGGCACCCCACTCAGGTGGCAAGCTTCCTGCATTGCAGAGTTTGTGGCGGAGGGATGGGAGGCAGCGGGAGGGATAGAGCAGAGGCAGGGATGGAGCCTGATTGGTGGGGCCAGTTGGGATGGAGGATGGCAGGGGCCAGCGCCCTGGGTGTGCTCCGAACATATCATGCGCGGGATTGCGCCGCCGTGCCAGCCCTCAAAAGGCTGGGATGGGCACATGAGAAGGCAGGCACGTGCGAGCAGACTCGCCTTCCAAAGAGCTATAATACAAGAACCTGCATGGAACAACAAAAGGCATGTGCAGGCATGACGGATTCATCAATGGTGGTGGTGCGCATCGGTTGAGGCGAAGCATGCTGAGGGGTACTTGTGTTTATAGGCTTACATAATCTTCAGCTTGGGGAGGGCGCCTGGGGCACCCCACTCAGGTGGCAAGCTTCCTGCATTGCACGGTTTGTTGGCGGAGGGATGGCAGGCAGCGGGAGAGGTAGAGCAGAGGAAGGGATGGCACATGATTGATGGGGCAGTTGGGATGGGGTGTGGCTGGGCCAGCGCCCACTGCGACCACCGAACATATCACAACCTTATTTTCCCACAGCCCCAAGCTGCCTCTTGGGGGTCTGGGAATATGAGGAGTCACATGCGGGCAAACTCACCCTTCAGAGAGTTAACACTCAAATCCCTGCAAGGTAAACATGGGTTGGCGTGATTGATTTATCAGACTGAGTAATTTCCTGGCAGTGGTGGTCGCACGGCCGTGGGGCAGAGGTAGCGGAGGCTAGTGGTACTTGTGTTTTGACGGGGGCTGCTCTTTCACGAGGCTGAGGCTGGAAGAAGGCTGCATGCGCCTACTGGCCGAGGAACACGGGTTGGAACCACCAGCTGCCAAGCGCCGGCTAAAGACAGAGGTAAGGTAGGCATGCTCACATGACCTCCAGCTGGGACAGGGTGCCCCACTCGGGTGGCAAGGTTCCTGCATTGCACGGTTTGTTGCGCGGGGATGACTTAGAGTGGCCAGTGGGAGGGATTGCGCAGAGGCAGGGGCGGCGCAGGGTGGGCGAGGCCAAGGTAAGAAGGGGGATCGATGGGGCCTGTGCCCCGGGTTGGAGTGGCCAGTGGGAGGGATAGCGCAGAGGCAGGGGCGGCGCAGGGTGGGTGAGGCCAAGGTAGGACGGGGGATGGATGGGGCCAGTGCCCCGGGTAGACTGCAAACAAATTAAGCCGCGGGATGCGCCGCAGCACCCCTCAAAGCATCACTAGGCTGCGCTGGTATAATAAGGAGGCGCATGCAAACAGTCTCACCAGAAAGAGAAGTGCCACCCAAATATCTGCATGGAGCAAGAAAACAGGGCATGAATGACTAGTACGTGGTGGTGGCACGGGTGGGGTGAGGCGGGTGCAGGTAATGGTATCTGCGATTGGAAGGGGGGCGCACTCATGTGATATGCTCATAGCTGTGAGCGTGGGGAAGCAAGTGTCGTCACGAGTTGTGGCTGGAACCAGGCCACATACGCCTGATCAGCTGACAAGCAGGGGTGCTTTGGCTGGTGGGGCAGAAGCACCCGATTGGGCAGAACCCGCATGTGTGCAGTAGGAAGGGATGTGGTGTTGGAATAGGGTGCCAACTTATCCGTCGCTTACACGGAATAAGTGCCAACGTAATCGTTGCAAACAACTCCGCCCCATTCGCAGAGCGCGGTCCTGTTGTCCCAGCCGCGCTCACTGTCTGGCCAGTGCGAAACGGACTGCCTCAGTGTCAACAGGGCGGGGCCTGCAAGTAGAAAGTGGGCCCGCCAGTGAACCGTCAGCCCCCAGAAGCTGTCAACTGCCATGGAACTGCAGGTAACGGCACATAGTTGCGCATGCGAGGAGCTGGATGCATCCATATGGCGCCCTCTGGCCAATGCATCGCCGCGTGCCGGCGGCCGGCTGCAACACGGTGGCAGCAGCGACGGCAGCGAGCGCACGCCGCCGCCACCTGGCCCGGCCCAGCTGTGTGTGACTGCTCACGATCAGCATCCCAGGCCTGGGCGCAGCATCCCAGCCGTATGATGATCAGCAGCGCCGACGCCACAGCAGCATGGTGAGAAAGCCGCATCGAACGGCGGCACTTGCCACTTTGAACCGTGCACCAAGTTCGGATGACCTCTGCGGCGCCTCTCAAGCCGTCACCGGGCCAAATCCTACCCCAATACGCGGCACGCGCCAAAGGTACTGAAGTACAACACTTCCGGGCCCGGGACACCAAAAAGTCTCCCGGCGCCAAATGTGAACCGTTTCGCCCCGCGTCAAGCCCAGTTTATCTTTCATGGGACATAAAAGACGTTTTCAAAGCAAGGGGCGGCTGCAGAGCGCTGTGCAGCGCGTTGCTGTGTCGGACAGCGTAGGGGGACCGGCCACCGCAGCTGCTGCACTCTCAGACGCGCTAATACGTTGTAAAAGATTAGCTAGAAGGGGCGCGACTGCGAGCCACTCAGTTCCTGGGGCACACCCAAGCACTTTTCTATGCTGCCGCCAGCGGCAGCAGCACGCTGCGGCAGCGGCATTACATCATTACATGCGCCCTGCTTGGTGTCGAAATTTGCCTTCTTGCCTGGTGCCTGTGCCTTTCGGCTATGTTGAGGTCGGTCACAATGCAGTTGAGGCAGGCAGGGTTTAGTTTAGGCTGGCAAGGCATCTTCTATACGGTCAAGCAGTTCGGCGGCAACAAAAAAACGGGGGCGGGGAGGGCGGGGTTGCTGCCTGCTGCGAGCCGCGGCGTGGCCGCTTGGCTGAGCGCTCCGTCTGTGTTAGCGGCAGAGCAGCCAGCTGCACCTCTCCAACCCCACCCCCAAGCCCCTCTGCTCCGCCATCACCCAGCCCCTCTCCCCCTCCGCCTCCTAGGCCCTCTCTGCCAAGACCACCCAGCCCGTCACCGCCACCTCCACCCAGCCCCCCTCTCCCTCCGCCTGGGGTCCACCTGGAAGGCCTGAGCGTGATGTGAGCATGCGCAAGAATGGCCGCGCGGAGACCGCCGCAGATGCTGCTCCTGAGGAGGCTGCTGCTGAGGAGGAGGCTGCTGTGGGGTTGCAGCCCCCGAATGCTCATCTGCAGGCTGGCCTGCTGCTGCTGCTGCTGCTGCTGCTGCTGCTGCTGCTGCTGCTGCGAGGTCAGCCAGGGGTGCACCAGCGGCTGCCGCCGTCGCTGCCGCCGCCTCCGCCGCTGCCGCCTTCTTTCCTGCCTGGCCCTGGCCGGGCCCCCGAGGGGTGGCGCAGGTAAAGAGCCTTCCTAGGAGTCTCTCTGGCATGCGATGGCAGGTGAGCTGGACGAAGCACGAGCTGGCAGCACAGGCAGCAGCAGCTGACGCTGTGCAGGCAGCACCAGCACCAACACCAGCCTGGCCTGGCCTGCAATATATCCTGCCTGGGCAGCCAGCACTGGGGCAGCCCCCGCCGGCCGCTGCACTGGCCGCCCGGTGCCCCTCCCCCTGGCTGGGCCCTCCGCCGCCGCCTGGGATGGCCCGTGCCCCTGGCATGTTCTGTCTGCCAGGGGTGGCCCCTCCTCACGGCCCCTCCTCCCCGCCAAGCCTGCACCCACGGCAGTGGCCAGCCTGGCGGTGGCCCCCGGGGAGGTGGCCTGCCTGGAGCCTGCGAGCCTGCCAGAAAGGCTGGTGGATGAGCTGCAAACCTCACAGGTGGGTGGGTAAGTGTTGAGAGGTACTGGGCAGAGGGTGTGTGTGTGTGTAGTATACCAGAGGTAGAGCAGCGGGCGAGGTGGTGGCAGGCATCGAGTCTTTGTTGGCTTGTGCATGCGTGGTCTTGTGAAGGCGGTGAGCACTGCTGGTACGGTGCAGGAGTCCTGCTTGCAGCACTGCCTGACGGCACGCCACTGCCCCGTCCTGCCCGTGCAGATGCTGCCTGCTTGCACAAAGCCTCCCACTGCCCCTACCCCCACTCATCTGATGTGTGCGGCGGAAGGCGGCCGTGCTGGAGGCCCTGCAGCAGTTCAGGTGTGGGCCCCTGTGCGTGTGCCTCACGAGCTGTGGCCTCACGACCTTCGCCCCTGGCCTGCCCCCAGCCCCGTTTGCTTTGCGATTTGTGAGATGGAGGTCTTGTCTCTGTGTTCAATGCTCAACTGGCATTCCCATCCTCCCTCCCATAAATGCACCACCCCCGCCTGGCAGGGTTGTTGTGGTGGACGAGCTCCTAGCCATCACCACGCTGCGCACCCAGCAGGCAAGCGGGCTGACCAGTCGGTCTGTTGGGGGCAGCCTGACGAGCAGAGCATGCAGTGCAGCCTAAAAGGAGGGCCTGGCTCCATGCAGACTATCTACGTCGGAAATTAGGGGCCCGCTAGAACCCGATGGAAACTCCGCTGGAAGACCCCGCTGGAGGCCCAGCCCTTCCAGCCCACTTGCAAGCACGCCTCCAGTGGGTTCCAGCGACGGCCCGCTTCGCTGGAACACGCTGGAGGTTCCAGCGAGTCAAGCGTAAATCTAGCGGGCGCTTCAATTGCCGGCCGGGGCGCTTCCGGCAGGATTCCAGCAGGCCAAAACCTCGCGATCGGGGCGCAGTTGCTCTCTGTGACGAGACTTCTGCCCAACATTACGATTACAAATGCGCCCGAGATCATCGCACAACAGAAACTGCCATTGGCGGCGGCGACACCCTGGCGCCACGCAGCGGCGCGCCGTCAGGGCACCACCGCACTTGTGCTACAGGCACAACACCTTTAGCCCCCTTGCATAGCTTCAATTAAGTGCTGAACTGAAGGGTAAACAGCTGAACTCGCACTGGCACCTGGCAGACAGGCAGCAGGCGGTGGCAGAGGCGCCAAGGCGGAGGCGTGCGGTGCCGCCGTGGGCACGACAGCACGACATATGGGAGAGTGGCAAGGCTGAACAGAGGCAGCAGCTACACAGAACCACGACAATAAGTAATATTACTTATATAGCATGTTAGCATGCTGCATACGAGGAAACATGCTGCCCTGTGAACAATGCAAACTTCAATGCAGGTCGCCTTGATGCCTATCCGCCCGCACACGCCCGCCGGTCGCGGGCCAGCCACGACGTCATGCCAGTCACATGTCTGCCTTCAGAGCCACCACACATGCTGGCTACTTCACTATACCTCACATACTTGCCTGCTCCAAGAGAGCTTGTGGCACCACTGCAAAGCTGCCTCGGAGACAGTGGCACCCCTCTATGTTGCCCCCCGCTGCTGCCGCCACCGCCGCTACTTCCGCCAGTGGCAAGTGCCCCACTTTAGAACAGGCGCTTGCCGGCGCCTGCTCTGAGGCCACACCTTGGGCTATAGCGGCCTCCGAGAGGCGCCCCCGCCCGCTGAGGCCAGCTCTCTAGGCGGTTTGGTGCGGCATCGTCAAAACAACAGCCCCGCAGCAGGCCATCACTTGCGATCGCTAAACCACTGATGGTAATGGACGGCAAGTGCTGGCAGAAAGTCGTAAACCGAGTTTCAACTGGGTGCCGCGCCGGAAGCCGTTGGCAATTGCTGCTCCGCTAGAACCGCTAGAAGCTCTACCGGGATTCTAGCGACGTGGCTGGAGCCCGCCTGAGGTCGCTAGACCTCGCTTGATTCCATCGGCAGCCCCGCTGGAGTGCCCTGCCAGCGGGATTCTTGCACATTCCAGCAAAGTATCCAGCGTGCCTCGCTTGATTCCAGCCAGGCGTTCCAGCGGGCCCCTAATTTCCGACGTAGATTCTCAGCCGCATAGAGTCTCCGGGGTCATGTGCCTGCCAACCGTCCTCCCTTTGGGGTGCCCGCTCCTCTCTCGTAGAATCGCTACCCCGCTCCACCCGTGCCCGCCAACCTTCCTCCCCTGTGGAGTGCCCACTCCTCTTCCGCAGTTCACAGCGGAGCTGCCCGTTCCAGCCGTGCCTGCGTGCTGGAGGGGCACAACCTGCACGTGGCATTCGAGGCGGTGGAGAGCTACGCAGGCAAGGGCGGCCGCTGCCACCCGCGCCCGCTGTGCCTGCTGTGCCAGCTGCTGCACGTGCCTGCAAAGCTTGCCCACTGTGCCTGCTGTGCCAGCTGCTGCGTGTGCCTTCTCCGCCCAACGATTATGGCCCGCGCCTCTCATCCTGATCTCAATCTCTCACCCTAAGCATGCCCCCGCCTCACATGTGCCGGCCTATCGTCAAATCTGCAGAGGTGTACCTTGAGCTCACCCGCCTGTTCAGCGGCGGCCAGCCGGATGCTGACATGGCAGACTTCCTGGCAGCCCTCACCCTCGCAATGGTGAGCTAGCTGCTGATCACTCGTTGCACAGCACCAGCAGTCATGCTGGCAGCCCTTGCCCTTTAAAATCATTAAGGGTTGGCAGCTGATGAGCACTCGGTGCTGAGCATAGCAGCGGTGCTGGCAGACAGACAGAACCAGCCTCTGGGACGCTGCGTTGAGCCTCGGGATGCTGATCGTGAGCAGTCACAGACAGCTAGGCCGAGCCAGGTGGCGGGGGCGGGCACTCGCTGCCGTCGCTGCCGCCACCGTGTTGCAGCCGGCTGCCGGCACGCGGTGATGCAATGGCCAGAGGGTGCCATCCAGCCTGTCGCATGCGCAACTATATGACGTTACCTGCATTTAAATGGCAGTTAACAGCTACTGGGGGCTGATGGTTCACCGGCGGGCCGACTTTTTACTTGCAGGCCCCGCCCTGTTGACACTGAGGCAGTCCGTTTCGGACTGGCCAGGCAACGTGCGCGGCTGGGACAACGGGACCCCGCTCTGCCGATGGGACGGAGTCGAATGCTCTGCATACTCTGGTACTTATTCCGTGTAAGCAACGGCTAATGCGACACCGTATCTAGAGGCTATCCCTTCCTCTTGCACACACTGCTCTGCCCGAACTGCAGCTGACATCTGTGGTTCCAATCTGTGCTCGTCAGCCGACCCGGCGCTTGTGGATAAGGTCTAGCCTTAACCTCATGAAAGCGCGGCCCTCTGCCAAACACAAGTACCCCCTAAGTCTGCATTGCCTCAACACTCGCACGCCACCACCATTGATGTATCGGTCATGCCTGCACATGCTTTTGTTTCTTCCATGCAGGAACTTGGATTCTAACTCTCTGACAGGTGAGTCTGCACACATGTGGCTCCTCATGTACCCATCCCAGCCTTTGAGGGCGGGCACGATGGCGCAATCCCGTGCATGATATGTTCGGAGCGCACCTAGGGCGCTGGCTCCAGACACATCCATCCCAACTGGCCCCACCAGTCAGGCTCCATCCCTGCCTCTGCTCCATCTCTCCCGCTGCCTCCCACCCCCCCCGCCACAACCCGTGCAATGCAGGAAGCTTGCCACCTGAGTGGGGTGCCCATGGCGCCCTCTCCAAGCTGGAGTGGCTGTAAGCATGCCCCCCTCACCCCTTGGACAAATATTTACTCAAATCAGCCAGCCCTTGCAGCCTGTTGGCAGCCTGTGGTTCCAAGCTGTGCTTTCCAGCTGATCAGGTGCACAAGTGGGGCGGTGAGACGTCCCTGGGACGTCCAAGGTTGGACGTCTCAGGGACGTCAAATTTTGTACGTCTACTTGCAAGTCCCCGAGACGTCCCGGTACGTCCACCAGCGGACGTCCCTTGGATGTCCCTGCTTGGACGTCCACCATTGGACGTCCCTTGGATGTCCCTCCTTGGACGTCCAGCAGAGGACATCCAGGTATCCAGCAAAGCAATGTTTTCCTTATTAGGAAGTGCTAAAGAGCACTGATTTGTAGGTGGGCTGCGCGCCAGAGGCCCCCCCTCCAGCTATCAGTCCATCCATGACACTTGCACCGCTCGGGCCGCCAAMAGACCTGCGGGGCAGCGTAGGGAGGGGGGGGAGGGAGGGAGAAGGGGAGGAGGGCACCATCATTACCAGTTGGCAAACTGTGCAACGGAGGCACACCTGTAGTGCGAGTGGTTAGTTTACAAAACTCCTTCCTCCAGCAGGCCCGTTTTTGCGAGCCACGGCAGGCCACACTACGGGCGTGATGGCGCGGTAACTCAGGCTGTGTCCGGTACTCACATGTACACATGCCCTCCGGTGACAGGTTGCAGCCGATGGGCTGCCTTAAGCGTAGAGCAGCCGACCCTGCGAGGAGAAGCTGTGGGCTGGCCTGCCATGGCAGCAGGCGGTGGCGGGAGGCCATGTCACAATGGCGGGAGGCCAGCTCAGGAGCTCAGGAGCTCGCCCCGCAGGCCCGCCCACCGTTAGTTCTATCGCCAGTAACAGCCGAGTGTTCTGCTGACGCGGCGAGCAGCCGGGCGCCGGGGCGTGCGGTTGGCGGTTGGGCAGCTCGGCGGGAGACGGTGCACTGGCTGGTCGGTAGCTCCTTTCCTGTAGATCAGACGCAGAGGAAGCGACGAGCAGTGACCGCATCAGCTTTCTGCCCCCTTCTTTCTCGCGTGCTGTGCACGGCGCGCCAGCGGCGCGCACCCGATGCGCTTAAACAGTTTGCGGGAGGCCCAAGGATGCCTCACGATGTGGTAGCCGCGACCTGTCGCTGGGCTTGCGCTTCGAGAGTTCGTGAGCAAAAGCAAACTGGGCACCACCTGAGCTTGCTGGCACAGCCTGACGGAAGACAAGCCCACCATGAGGTCCTGGTCGCTGCCCGGGTGCAAGCAGGGCTGCAGCGACTTTGGCAGAGCTCACCGACAGAGGCGGCGATAGCGGCAGTGGCGGCAGTGGCAGTGGCGGCAGCAGCAGTGGCAGCGGCACCTGGTGCAGCGGCAACACTGTTTGGACCTGTTTAGCCGTGAGTTGTGCGGCGGCATGCGTGTCCAACCGTCCATAAGAAGGGTGAAACCAGGGGTCAAGCTGACCTTCGGTTTGCTGGGCCGTCAATCGAAGGCCTCCCCATCATCGACTCATAACATTACTGTGGAGGCGTTGCAAGCCTGCCGCTAGTGTGCTGCGGAAATGGTAACTCGACCTTTTCATAAAGTGAGGGCTACACAAATCATCTCGCTCACAGCGCATGCAGGCAACCTGACGTACTTGCTGGCCAAGTTGGTACTACCAGCAAGTGAGTGTTGGCATGGTAATGCAACCCACTACGCAGGTGTTCGCCAGTCAGCGTGCATGCACGATGCCCAAGCCAGTCACGGGTCATTACCGGGTCACATGTGCACATGTGCATGTTGGAGTGAGGGTGAAATGTTCGGCAAGTGAGGGTGAAATGTCATGGGGATGATGGCATTACCACTCTTCTGTCGCTCTCGCTGTTCCAAGCGGTGCCCGCCCCACTGCCCACCCGATTCATTCCTGCCCGGCTGCCCGTGAGCCAAGTGTGCTCCTCTTTGCAAGCTGATACTCGTGAAAGTGTTTGATTACGAGTGCGGTGGAGTGGCTGCCAGACAGGCCTGTTCTCAGCCAAAGGCAGGCCGGTTACCGGGTGTCATTACCGGGCACACACATTTACCGGGTGGGATGCACGTGGCAGTATTATACATTGAAGGGACGGATGCAGACAGAAACGGTTGCTTACGGATGGAGGGAGGGTTCTTGACTGGCACCGCAGCTGCAAGGCACACCCCGGCACAGATTACCAAGCAGCCCTGGTAAGCTGCCGCTTACCGGGTGTCATTACTGGGCACAAACAGTTACCGGATGGGATGCACGTGGCAGTAATATACATTGAAGGGACGGATGCAGACAGAAACGGTTGCTTACGGATGGAGGGAGGGTTCTTGACTGGCACCGCATCTGCAAGGCACACCCCGGAACAGATTACCAAGCAGCCCTGGTAGGCTGCCGCTAGCACCACATGTCCCGCCTCCCCCGGTAATCATCCTGCCATGCTTTCGTGTGCACCCCCACTCTGGGTGAATCATGTCATTCAGCTTTGAACATACGTATGGGCAGCAAGACTGGGTTGGAGGGTGTGGTTGAAGGTTGTTAGCACAGTGCCCGCCACCAGCCCCGCCCAGGGCCGAGGGTCCACGGGACGTCCACAAGGGGTTTTGTTGTAAAGTGCCTCAAATTGGAAACTTTGAAGGTTGACTGGCTTGGCAAGTCCCCCTAGGACCCCAACACAATGCCAGAGAGCAGAAACAGCAGAGATTTGACTGCGTTTAGGGGGGGCACTCCTGGGCCTGGGACGTCCCAGGGACCTAAGATCCCCCTTGTGGTGCATGCGGCCTTGGTCAAGCCTCAACCTCAACTCATGGCTGCTCTGCAGATCCTTGTGGGGAAACGGCATCACCGGGACTCTTCCACCGACGTGGGGTGCACCGGGATCCTTCCCGGCCCTCACAAAAATGTAAGTAAAGCATCAAGATTGGCCCCCGTGCAAACACAAGTACCCCTCAGCATGCTCTGCCTCAACCCACGCGCCCCACCACCATTGCTGAACCGGTCATGCCTGCTTGGGATGCGCTGCCGTGCTTTCAGGGCCCTTCATGGCAATCCTCACCTCAACGGCTGCGTGCCTAATGGCGTGCTCAAGGTGAATCACATGCAGCACTGGGCTGCTTGTTTTTTTGGCGCCCTGCATGGGTTGTGGCGCCGCGTGCAATTGGGTGCACCACTGTGCCTGCTGCCCTGCAATTGCACATTGTCCACCCATTGCTGCTGCTGTGAAGAAGAAGAAGATTACAGCCCGGGGGCGTGCACTGGCGCCGCCAGTCTTCATCATGAGTTCAAGCCACCATTTGAAGAGTGACAAACTTAGCCAATTTCACCGTGTTACCCAGCCCCGTGACTTGTAAACACTTCGACTGTCCTCCAATTAGGCCTCCTCATGGTTTGGCAGCCTAAAGACACCGTTTGGCCGGCCTTTCCAAAATGAAGTTYYAATGAGGCCGCTTGAAGAGCGGGGCCACAACTTGAAGTGAGGGTGACGGTCAATGCATGGGCTCACAGCACCCCAATGCCCTTCAATGCACTCCTGAAGCTTACTATAGTCGCGAGCAGACCACTTTGTGAGCCTGGCACCCTTCCACACGGCCAACAATGGCGACAGCAACAGGGCCGCGGCCACCGGCACCGCCAGCTGGCAACGGCGGCCACGGCGGCGGCACGGCCAGTGGCAGCTTTGGGTGGCCGGGACATCTTTCACACCTTGCTATTGCGCCAGGGTTGTTTGTAAGGGTACAAAACAGCCCAAGCCGTGAGTAATTCCAACCTGCGATGCCGCTCCCAAGTGACCAGGCAGCATCGGTCGCTGCCTGCCACGCATGATAATGGTAACGGCAGGCATGGTACCAGTAATAGAAAGCTTGGTAAGCGTTGTAAGGTGTAAAAAGTTATTCTCTCAAAGGCAAAGAGGCCAGCAGTCACTTGTGAACCCCAGGCTTAGAAAAGCTGTCCTCGCAAAGCAGACGGAGTCATGGTAAAGCTGTGGGGTCTAGGCAAAGCAGACGGGGTCATGGTAAAGCTGTGGGGGTCTTGGCAAAGCAGAAGGGGTCATGGTAAAGCTGCAGGGGCCCTGGTAAAGCACCTGGGGTCGGGGTAAAGCACCTGGAGCGGTGGTAAAGCAGCGGGGGCGGTGGTAAAGCACCTGGGGTCGGGGTAAAGCACCTGGAGCGGTGG
>JTEE01000205.1:710780-721865 GCA_002896455.3 Chlorella sp. ArM0029B | reverse complement strand
TTAAAGTGGCAAGTGCCGTTCGATGCGGCTTTCTCACCATGCTGCTGTGGCGTCGGCGCTGCTGATCATCATACGGCTGGGACGCTGCGTTGAGGCTTGGGATGATCGTGAGCAGTCACACACAGCTAGGCCGGGCCAGGTGGCGGCGGCGGGCGCTCGCTGCCGTCGCTGCCGACACCATGTTGCAGCCGGCCGCCGGCACGCGGCGATGCCATGGGGTGCCATCCAGCTCGTCGCACGCAACTCCATGACGTTCCCTGCGTTGCCATGGCAGTTGGCAGCTACTGGGGGCTTATTGTTCCCCGGCGGGCCCACTTTCTACTTGCAGGCCCCGCCCTGTTGAAGCTGCGGCAGTCCATCGTGGACTGGCCAGGCTATTTGAACGGCTGGGACAACGAAACCGAGCTCTGCGAATGGGGCGGAGTCATTTGCAACACTACTGATGGCACTTATTATATGTAAGCAACGGCTAATTCGACACCCTATCCAAAGGCTATCCCTTCCTCCCGCACACACACTGCTATGCCTGATCTGCAGTTGACGCCTGTGGTTCCAACCTGTGCTCGTCAGCCGACCAAGCGCTTGTGGTTATGGTCTAGCCTTAACCTTATGAAAGCGCGGCCCTCTGCCAAACACAAAGTACCCCTTAGTCTGCATCGCCTCAACCCTAGCCGGCCACCACCATTGATGAATTAGTGATGCCCACACATGCTTTCTTGTTCCATGCAGGGATTTGTATGGTATGGTAAATCTTTGAAAGGTTTGTCTGCACACATGTGACTCCTCAGCCTTTGAGAGCTGGCACGGCGACGCAATCCCGTGCATGATATATTCGGAGCACACCCAGGGCGCTGGCCCCTGCCATCCTCCATCCCATCTGGCCCCACCAATCAGGCGCCATCCATGCCTCTGCTCTATCTCTCCCGCTGCCTGCCATCCCTCCTCCACAATCCGTGCAATGCAGGAAGCTTGCCACCTGAGTGGGGTGAACCTGGCGCCCTCTCCAAAATGGTTACGCTGTAAGCATGCCCTCCTCACCCCTTGGTTCAATGAAGTCAGCCTCCATGCTGCATGTACTTCCAGTCTGTGCCCGTCAGCCGATCACGCGCATGTGACAATGGAGTAGCCTCAGCCTCAAACTTATGGCTGTCATGCAGAGATTTTGGAAAGAACAACCTCACTGGGACTCTTCCGTCGGCGTGGGGTGCCAAGGGAGGTTTCCCAGCACTCAAATTGATGTGCGTACCACATCAAACTTCGCCGTCCTACCAAACACAAGTACCCCTTAGCCTGCCGTGCATGAACCCACGCGCGCCACCACGCCCGGAATCAGTCGGCCCCTGGCAGCCTGTTAACAGCCTGTTCTTCCAGCCTGTGATCGTCAGCTGATCAGGCGCATGTGGCCTTGGTCAAGCCTCAGCCTCAACTTATGGCTGCTCTGCAGATATTTGTACGAAAACGGCTTCACTGGGACTCTTCCGGCGGCGTGGGGTACGCCGGGAGCTTTCCCGGCGCTCACGGATATGTGCGTACCACATTGAATTTCGCTGCCCTTCCAAACACAAGTACCCCTTAGCCTGCTCCGCCTGAACCCACGCGCGCCACCACCATTGATGAATCGGTCATGCCCGCACATGTTTTTTTGTTCCATGCAGGCACATGGCTAATACCCCTGTGAAAGGTGAGTATGCACACATGTGACTCCCTATGTACCCATCCCAGCCTTTGAGGGCTGGCACGGCGACGCAATCCCGCGCATTATATGCTAGGAGCGCACCCAGGGCGCTGGCCCCTGCCATCCTCCATCCCTCCTGGCCCCACCAATCATGCGCCACCCCTGCCTCTGCTCTATCTCTCCCGCTGCCTGCCATCCCTCCGCCACAATCCGTGCAATGCAGGAAGCTTGCCACGTGAGTGGGGTAACCCTGGCGCCCTCTCCAAGCTGGTTGTGCTGTAAGCATGCCCTTCTCACCCCTTGGTTCAATGAAGTCAGCCTCCATGCAGCCTTTGGTTCCAACATGTGCATATCAGCGGATCAGGCGCATGTGGCCTTGGTCAAGCCTCACCCTCAACATATGGCTGCCCTGCAGACAACCTCTGTTAGTGACACCCACTACCATGGCGCCGCCTTCTGGGCGGGTTTGTGATCCACCCGCCGAGTGGCGTGCCGCCATAAGAATTGCGACCTCTGGCCTCTTGGCCCCCTGTTGATAGACCACAGGAGTCCGGAAAGCGGTTGATGGCGGCATGCCGAGCATCTTTCACATTTGAGCAGGCCGGCAACGGTGGAACCCACCGCTGAGCCCGAGCTCTCTCACCCCCTTCCTCAGCACTGTCGCCACAGTCTGAGACCAGAGACTCGGCATGTAGCATGGGGTGGCTGCAGCTTTGCAAGACGATCTTACAAGACAAGCGGGGAGGGAACAGAGAGTGAAGAAAGCGGTCTGAACGATCCACCCACCAAGCGCATGCCTGGCCAGCGCTTGCTTCTGCTCACACCACCAGGCACACGGAGAGGCGCTGCTCCGCCCACTGCCGCACTGGGTTGACGATGCGCAGCACAGTGGGGTCGCCGGTGCCCGCACCGCACACCCTGCATAACTCATCATAAGGGGAAGGACAAGAACAGTTGTGTTGGCTTATAGAACCTTGCAGACGACTGGCCTGCCGCACCCACTATACTCCACTTGGCAAGCTGCTCTCTTAAGAAGGTGAGGAGCTACATGCCACAAGCCAATCTCAAAACGTGCCCCAAGCCCACCTGTACACGTGGTAGGCGTCGCCGTGAGCCTCTGCAAATGCCAACTCAGCACGCGACATCTCGAAGACCGCCTTGTCAGCAGACCCGCTGGACTTCACCTCCACGTAGACACAGCCTGCTTTGGTTGCTGCTGAGCTGGCGTCGCCGCTCTCAGGGCCGCTGCAGTGCGTGGAGGCATGGGCGGTGCAAAGAAGGAATAAGGGGCGCACGTTTGGGTGGGCTGGCGTGGAAGAGAGGCTGAGCCCGTGGTTTTGAGGGCTGGCCTGCTAGCAGGCCTGTGCATCGCCGGCTTGCTTCAAGGATGGCACCCGAAACACGTTCGTTCAGCAGCTGCTGCTCCTTTGGGACACGGCTGGCCCATCAAGAGCATCCCCCTTGAGGCACCACACCAGTACATCCCGCGATTCGCCCCCCTCGAAGCTCACCTCAGCACTATGTCGAAGGGCTGCCCAGTCTCCTGCCCCTCATTCACCCACAGCGCCTGCCAGCCCGCCAGCGCAGGCAGCAGCGTGCACTCCGAGCACAGCGCGCGCCACACAAGCTCCTCGCCCCACCGCCCAACCAGCAGCCGATGCTCTTGAGACTCTGGGGCATAGGTGTGCAGCAGCTGCGCGGGCGGAGGGGCAGTGGGGTGCTGTCAGGCAGTGCAGGCAGGCACACAGCAGCTGCGTGGGTAGGAGCAGTGGGAGGCTTTGTGCAGACAGGCAACAGCTGCCTGCCCGACGGGGCACTGGGGTGCCGACAGGCAGTGCTGGCAGGCAGGACACGTGCAGGATGACAGCAGTGCTCGACGCGTTGACGAGACCATGCATGCACAAGCCAACAGAAACTCGGTGCCTGCCACCACATTGCCCGCTGCCCGACCTCACTACTGCCCACAGCCTCAGCCCAGTAGCTACCAGCACTCCCCACCTACCTGTGAGGTTTGCAGCTCATCCACCAGCCTCTCCGGCAGGCTCACAGGCTCCAGGCAGGCCACCTCCCCAGGGGCCACCGCCAGGCTGGCATCTGCCGGCAGCTGGCCCCACGGGAACAGCGGCGCCGGCAGCCCCTGCCGTTGGTGCAGGCCTGGCAGGGAGGAGGGGCCGTGAGGAGCGGCCGCCCCAGGCGGCGGTGGGGAGTAGGGCCAGCCTGGGAGAGGAGCGCCAGGCGGCCAGTGCAGCGGCCCGCCTGATCCGGCCGGCAGGGGCTGCCCCAGCCCCGGGTGCCCAGGCAAGTTGGTGTGGAGGGCAGGCCAGACCGGAGGTTGTGCTGGTGCTGCCTGCACAGCTGCCGCTGCCTGCGCTGCCAGCTCCTCGTAGGCGATTGCCACCGCTAGCGGCAGGCCGGCCAGCTCCTCGGCTGATGGAAGATCCTGCGCCTGCTGTGCCCCAACCACGTTGTTGATGGTGCCCGCCGACTGCTGCTGCGGGCGCTGCTGCTGCTGCAAGTGAAGCTGCTGGGAGCCGCCGCCAGCTGGCACGTGCTCGCCGCTGCGGGGGTGGTCTGAGCCTTGTCCACCACCGCCGCCCGTGTGGCTGCCAGCGGCGCCAGGCGGCAGCGGCGGCCAGTGCTGCGACGCGCCCTTGCCGGCGCTGCGCGCCTCTGGCRCCGGCAGGAAGGCCGCCGCTTGAGCAGCCGCCTCTTCAGCCCCCTCTGCCTCCTCGGCAGCCTGCTGCTGGCTGCCKGGCACCGAGCGGCCCATGGGCAGCCAGGAGCCTCCCTCGGAGCCACGCTGCTGCTGTGCCTGCTGCGGCTGCTGCTGCGCCTGCTGTCCCTGCTGCGTGTCCCGGCGCCGTGCTGCCTCGATTTTCTGGGCCGCCTCTTTAGAGGCYGCAGCCCCTGGCTGCTCAGCATCCGAGTCGCTGCCCTCCTCTGCTGCCAGCGTGTGGGCGGCGGCATCAATGCTGCTCAAAAGGTGCTCCCCTCCCGGCAGCACCCACCTGTGTAGTGTAAATCGGCGGGGGGGAGGAGGTGGGGTGATCAGACGTGTGCAGCACACGCGCTCCTCATTCAGAGCATAGCGTGGAGTGAGTGGGCCATGCGGACCCCTCATGCAGAGACGTCGGTGCTACAGACAGTGTTGGTGCCCCAGCTCAACCCAATCACACCTCTCCTCCTCCTCTGGCAGCTCCCCGAAGCCGCGCCGGTCCATGAAGGAATCCACGCTCTGCCCCGAGATCTGCAGCACACGTGGGAAGGCCAACGAGTGCCCAGCAGCTCACCATTGTCAAAGTGAGAGCTACCAGCATGACTGCTGGTGCTCATCAGCTGCCGGCCCTTTACCAAGCTGTGAAGGGGTGAGGGCTGCCAGCATGACTGCTGGTGCTGTGCGACGATTGTTGAACGGCTCACCATTGTGAGGGTGAGGGCTGCCAGGAAGTCTGCCATGTCAGCATCCGGCTGGCCACCGCTGAACAGGCGGGTGAGCTCAAGGTACACCTCTGCAGATTTGACGATAGGCCGGCACATGTGAGGCGGGGGCATGCTTAGGGTGAGAGATTGAGATCAGGATGAGGGGAGGGGGCCCTCATCGTTGGGCGGAGAGAGGCACAGGGGCTGCAGTAAGGCAAGGCGCAGCAGCAGGCACACGCGGCAGCTGGCACAGCAGGCACAGCGGGTGCGGCCGGCAGCGGCCGCCCTTGCCTGCGTAGCTCTCCACTGCCTCGAATGCCACGTGCAGGTTGTGCCCCTCCAGCACGCAGGCACGGCTGGAACGGGGCAGCTCCGCTGTGAACTGCGGGAGAGGATTGGGCACCCCACAGGGGAGGAAGGTTGGCGGGCACGGGTGGAGCGGGGTAGCGATTCTACGAGAGAGGAGCGGGCACCCCAAGGGAGGACGGTTGGCAGGCACATGACCCCGGAGACTCTATGCGGCTGAGAATCTAGATGATCTGCATGGAGGCAGGCCCTCCTTTTAAGCTGCACTGCATGCTCTGCTCGTCAGGCTGCCCCCAACAGACCGACTGGTCAGCCCGCTTGCCTGCTGGGTGCGCAGCGTGGTGATGGCCAGCAGCTCGTCCACCACAACAACCCTGCCAGGCGGGGGTGGTGCATCCGTGGGAGGGAGGATGGGAATGCCAGTTAGAGCATTGAAGATAGAGGCATCTCGTAAATCAACGGGGCTGGGGGCAGGGCAGGGGCGAAGGTCGTAGGGCCACAGGTCGTGAGGCACACGCACAGCGGGGGCACACCTGAACTGCTGCAGGTCCTCCAGCACGGCCGCCTTCCGCCCCAGGTAGCGCCCCCTGGCGCTGTGGAACAGGTAGCGCTGCACCTGGGGGGTGCACCGCCTGCGGGGGGCATTGGACGCGTGGCAGGGGATTTGAAGGGAGGGCAGCAGCAGGCGGGTGGGAGGGCAGTGAGAGCTTGCGGTGCATGCCTCGTCAACCTCTCAGGACCTGGTTGGTCCTAAGTGGAGTCCTCTAGATGTGAAACTGGCATGGATAGACAAGAGCTAGAGGCGCAACACGGCAGAGGCCTGCGACTGAGCGCCTGCCGTTTCAGCACGCATTCACTGAAGCCCGGTGTGGATTGAGGGCCTGGGAACAGCAGCGAGGGGTGGGGCTCACCGAATCAGCTGCTCCAGCTTGGTCCCAAAGTGCGACCCGTGCGTCACCACCTCACGCTGCGGGGGGAGAGGCGAGGGGCGGGCGTACGGCAACAGTGCATGGGAGAGGGATCAGCACAGGTCAGGGGCAGAAGGCTGCTGGGCGCAAACACTGACAGCCGTGCAGCGCACGTGTCACGCTATCTACTAGTGTACAACACCCATAGTGCAGCGCAGCCGTTGCTCTGACCTGGACTGACACAGACAGCAGCGGCACGCGCAGTGCGCCGAGCAGCGCGCCGACGTTGTGCCAGGCGGGGGCGCTGTGCCTGCAGGGCGGGCAGCAGCCAAGGGCAGGCAGCACAAGTCATCCATCTGTGACACCCGTGCTTCACTGACGCAGTTGAGCGGCAGAGTGCTCAACACAAAACAGGGTGATTCCAAGCCATGCAAGTTTTCTCTAGGGCAGTGCAAACCCCTGCCCAAACAGCAGCTGTCCCCGTATGTACGCCCCACCGGTACTGCACATCCGGTGAGTCCCCTGCCCAATCAGCTGCCCCCCTGAGCAGCCCCACATGTACTGCCCCACCTGTACTGCACATCCGGCGGGGTGAGGAGGTCCGTGGCCAGGAAATGGACCCGCCTCAGCTGCCCCGCCTGCTGCCGCCGCTGTGCCACTTGCGCCACCTGGCGTGCCGCCCACTCGGTCATCTGCTGTGCACCATCCTGCTGCTCCTGCCCTGCCTGCTGCTCCTCCTCCTGCCTCACTTGATGCTCAAGCGCTTCCAGCTGCTGCCCCAGCTGCTTGGCTGTGTCGGGGTCGTCATTCACGAGCAGCGCATCCTGGGCTGATGCCCACTGCCCTCGGTGCGAGGGCCAGACCTGCGGGCAGGCAGGCAGGCAGGCAGGCAGGCAGGCAGGCAGGGGATAGGCATGCTCAAACGGTGTCAGGGTACCAGTGGCGGTGCCACCGAAATCTGTGTGCCTCCAGAAGCGCGTGTTGAATGACCTGGGGGCACACCAGCCAGCGAGGCGCTGCTTTGCATGCACTGGCCAGGCAGGGCGGCGGCGCCATCGCGCCATTCACTGCAGACCTCTGTCGCGGCGGCCACTATTGCAAGCAAGGCGCGCTGCCGCTGCAGCTGCTTTGCGCCTTGCTTGGTTGAACCTGCATGCATTGCTGCTTGCTTGGTGATTGACCAACCGACCTTCAGGGGTGCCAGCTCCTCCACCAGTGCGGCCTGGTCATCAAAGCCCAGCGCCTGCCGGCTCAGTTGGCCCGACAAATACTCCAGCACCGCCACCGCCTGGAGTGGGGCAAAGGGCAGATGGGGTTGGCAGGGAGCAGACGGAGCAGGGCTTGAGTGCACAGAGAGCAGTTGTGTAGTACCACCCACCACGCTGTCCCATGAGACTGCTGGCTCCCCGTGGATTCGACTTATGATTGAATGCTTGAGTGATGAGTCGATGTGCGGCACCGCCTCAAGGAATTCGACTCAAACAACGGTCTCTGCTGCACGAGTGCAATGCACATGTGCGGTGCTGTGCCTGCTGTCAGCCGCCCACCTACCCTGGTGGTGTTCTCCTGGTCGCACGGCGCACGTCCGTTGCCCGTGACTGCCTTCAGCACCTGCAACAGTAGGACGCACGTGTTGTTGTTGCACGTTAAAACCTCAACGAGTCGATTGACAGGCTGTAGAACTGTCCGGGGACTTCTGTGGCGCCTGGGCGGTTGCCGGCAGCAGGGGCGGCTGGGACAACGGGACCCCGCTCTGCCGATGGGACGGAGTCGAATGCTCTGCAGACTCTGGTACTTATTCCGTGTAAGCAACGGCTAATGCGACACCGTATCTAGAGGCTATCCCTTCCTCTTGCACACACTGCTCTGCCCGAACGTTCAGTTAACTGCAGCTGACATCTGTGGTTCCAATCTGTGCTCGTCAGCCGACCCGGCGCTTGTGGATAAGGTCTAGCCTTAACCTCATGAAAGCGCGGCCCTCTGCCAAACACAAGTACCCCCTAAGTCTGCATTGTCTCAACACTCGCGCGCCACCACCATTGATGAATCAGTCATGCGCATACATGCTTTCTTGTTCCATGCAGGGTTTTGAGATCTAAAGCTCTGAAGGGTGAGCCTTCTCGCATGTGCATCCTCATGTGCCCATCCCAGCCTTTGAGGGCTGGCACGGTGGCGCAATCCCGTGCATGATATATTCGGAGCACACCTAGGGCGCTGGCTCCAGACACATCCATCCCAACTGGCCCCACCAATCAGGCGCCATCCCTGCCTCTGCTTCATTTCTCCCGCTGCCTCCCACCCCCCCGCCACAAACGGTGCAATGCAGGAAGCTTGCCACCTGAGTGGGGTGCTCCTGGCGCCCTCTCCAAGCTGCATGGGCTGTAAGCATGCCCTCCTCACCCCTTTGGTTCAATGAAGTCAGCCTCCATGCAGCCTATTCTTCCAGCCTGTGCTCGTCAGCTGATCAGGCGCATGTGGCCTTGGTCTAGCATCAGCCTCAACTTATGGCTGCTCTGCAGATCCTTGTCCCGCACCAACATCAAGCTTTCCCGGCGCTCATATATATGTGCGTACTTCATCAAACTTCGCCGCCCTTCCAAACACAACTACCCCTCAGCATGCTCCGCCTGAACCCACGCGCGCCACCACCATTGATGAATCGTCATGCCTGCACATGTTGCTTTGTTCCATGCAGGTACTTGGAATCTAACCCTTTGACAGGTGAGTCTGCACACATGTGACTCCTCATGTACCCATCCCTGCGTTTGAGGGCTGGCACGGTGGCGCAATCCCACGCATGATATGTTCGGAGCGCACCCAGCGCTGCCCCCTGCCATCCTCCATCCCAACTGGCCCCACCAGTCAGGCTCCATCCCTGCCTCTGCTCTATCTCTCCCGCTGCCTGCCATCCCTCCCCGCCACAAACCGTACGACGCAGGAAGCTTGCCACCTGAGTGGGGTGCCCCTGGCGCCCTCTCCAAGCTGCATGGGCTGTAAGCATGCCCTCCTCACCCCTTGGTTCAATGAAGTCAGCCTCCATGCAGCCTGTTCGTCCAGCCTGTGCTCGTCAGCTGATCAGGCGCATGTGGCCTTGGTCTAGCCTCAGTCTCAACTTATGGCTGTTCTGCAGATCCTTGTCCGGCAACAACATCACCGGGACTCTTCCTCCGAAGTGGGGTGCACCTGAAGCTTTCCCGGCGCTCACGGATATGTGCGTACCACATTGAATTTTGCCGCCCTTCCAAACACAAGTACCCCTTAGCTTGCCCCGCCTTAACCCACGCACGCCACCACCATAGATGTATCGGTCATGCCTGCACATGCTTTTATTTCTTCCATGCAGGAACTTGGATTCTAACTCTCTGACAGGTGAGTCTGCACACATGTGGCTCCTCATGTACCCATCCCAGCCTTTGAGGGCTGGCACGGTGGCGCAATCCCGTGCATGATATGTTCGGAGCGCACCTAGGGCGCTGGCTCCAGACACATCCATCCCAACTGGCCCCACCAATCAGGCGCCATCCCTGCCTCTGCTCCATCTCTCCCGCTGCCTCCCACCCCCCCGCCACAAACGGTGCATTACAGGAAGCTTGCCACCTGAGTGGGGTGCCCCTGGCGCCCTCTCCAAGCTGGAGTGGCTGTAAGCATGCCCCCCTCACCCCTTGGACAAATACTTACTCAACTCAGCCAGCCCTTGGCAGCCTGTTGGCAGCCTGTGGTTCTAAGCTGTGCTCGCCAGCTGAAGAGGTGCATGTGGCAATCGTGTAGCCTCAGCCTCAACTTGTGGCTGCTCTGCAGATTGCTGTCCGAAAACGGCATCACTGGGAGCCTTCCGTCGACGTGGGGTGCCCCTGGCGCCCTCTCCAAGCTGGAGTGGCTGTAAGCATGCATCCCTCACCCCTTGGACAAATATTTACTCAAATCAGCCAGCCCTTGGCAGCCTGTTGGCAGCCTGTGGTTCAAAGCTGTGCTTGCCAGCTGATCAGGCGCATGCGGCCTTGGTCAAGCCTCAACCTCAACATTTGGCTGCTCTGCAGATCCTTGTGGGGAAACGGCATCACTGGGACTCTTCCACCGACGTGGGGTGCACCGGAAGCTTTCCCGGCACTCACAAAAATGTAAGTAACGCATCAAGATTGCCCCCCTTGCAAACATAAGTACCCCTCAGCATGCTCCGCCTCAACGCCCCACCACCATTGCTGAGCCGCTCATGCCTGCGTGGGATGCGCTGCCGTGCTTTCAGGTCCCTTCATGGCAATCCTCACCTCAACGGCTGCGTGCCTAATGGCCTGCTCAACGTGAATCACATGCAGCACTGGGCTGCTTGTTTTTTTGGCGCCCTGCATGGGAGTGCTGCCACAACCTGCCCAGCTATGCCGCGTGCAATTGGGTGCACCACTGTGCCTGCTGCCTTCAATTGCACAATGTCCACCCATTGCTGCTGCTGTGAAGAAGAAAGAGATTACAGCCCGGGGGCGTGGTGTTGAGGGAACGGACAGGAAATTAAGCCAGAGGCACCAGTCAGCTACCATGCAATAAATTGAAAAGCTGCTGCTGTGCAGGTGTGCAACCGGACCGCTATGGTCTGCACCTTTGGAGAGCAGCTCACTGACTGACTGACTGAGAGGGGGTTACACGTCATGTACAGCACAAGCCTGTGCTGCTCAATGAATCATTCAAGCACAGAATGACTGAACGAAACACTGAGATGCGAGCGCAAAGCATCGCAGGACGGGATGAGAGCATGCTTACCCAAGGCATGCTCAGTTGGGAGAC
>JTEE01000205.1:644819-657369 GCA_002896455.3 Chlorella sp. ArM0029B | reverse complement strand
GGCTGCCTGACGTGGGCAGACCGTTTAAACATCGGGAGGGGTGGTGACTACAGGCCAGGCGCACGGAGGCAGGCAGCACAGCACGGCACAGCACGGCATTGCACCGCGTGTCACAGCACGCACAGCAGCACATTCGGTTCACGCAGCATAGCGCAGCAGCACGCTTGGTTCAGCCACAGCACGGCTGTGTCAGGGCGGCACATCAGCGGGCACATCAGCGGGTCACACCTCTTTGAAGGGCAGGGCGACGGCGGTGCTGGCAGCGGGGTCCAGTCCCAGCTGGCCGCCGCCGCCTGCCGCCAGTGCGCTGCGCTCGTCCCCTCCCAGCCAGGAAGGCAGGATGTAGCCGAGGTCGCCATGCTGCAGCAATGAAATAAAACCAACGAGTCAACTTGAAATAAGGCACTATCCTGATCGATGCTCTGTGCAGAGGGAGTGGCAGGGAAATGATTCAAGTGCAGGTCCATCCTCTGGCCTGGGGGAAGTGTGTAAAAGTGGAAGGTATAGCAGGCCGGCTCTAGGGAGAGGCAGCAGTGTGGGGTTGGCAGGCAGCGGCGGCACGGTGCGCCGGGATGGTGCATGATGTGCCTGTCTGCCAGGCTGTCCCGCCCCTACAGCACCTCATCCAACAGCACTCAACCTACAGTACCTCWGCATGCAAAGCAGACCACACCTTGCAGTACATCATCATGCAAAGCATACCCCCTCTTGCAGTACCTCAACATGCAGACGCCCCCTTGCAGTACCTGTGTGAGGTCGAAAGCCACGTGGAAGCCAGCAGAGTGCACCTGCGGAGCGTCTGCAGGCAGAAGAATCGAGGACGGGCAGCGGTGAGACGGGCCAGGCATGCAAGTAAGAAGAGGAACAAGGGCAGGGGTGTGCATGCCTGTTGAGATGCAAAAGGTGCAACAGACTGGAAGGAAGGAAGGGTGGCCAACGCCACTGTCTCGTCGGTGCTTGATCTCACACACACAGGCTGTTAGCAGTCGTTGCAAGCCTAAATCATGCACACACATCTGCTCACGTGTCAATCATCCACCCAGAGCCCCGCGCTGCAAGCACACACTGCTGTGAGCCCCACCCACGCACCTGACACGCGGAACACTGCTTTGAAGCCGATGCCCTTCTGCCCAATGTACCCCTTCTTGTGCTCCTTGGTAGAGCGGCCCACGTCGCACAGCGCACGCATGTCGCGCTCACGGAATCCCAACTGGCGAAAAGGGACGGTGGTGTGGGGAGAAAAGACAGAGGCGGGGGGCAGGGGAGGGGTTAACACACAATAGGAACCTGCAGAGCGATGCAGCACGGCAAGCCGCCCACCGTCGGTCCTGGTTGCAAGCTGCGGGCGGCATGATCCCCACAACTCACCTTCCTCCTCCACGTTGCTCCTCTCTGCTGAGCACCGGCAAGCCCTGCCCCCCCACGACTGACTGCTTCACGGAACTCTGCACCACCTCGCTCCCCCKTAGCAAAGCACTAGCACAAGTGCAACCATAGAGGCCACACACACACATACACACTTGGCCTACCCTAAACCAGCGGGTTTACAAYACACAGTCCTCTCTCTCACCTCGTTGTTCAGCACCAGCACCCCYCGCTCGTCCAGCACAAACTCGAGGGCGGGCAGCACGCCAGGGGGGTAGGAGTTGTCGTCCGCGTTCTGCAGGCGATGCGAGGGATAGGATGGGGGTGAGTAATGAGGTGTCGGGTAGTCCCGTGAACAAGCACGGCACTAGGCATTCCGCAGCCAAGGGCCTGCCTGCCCGCCTGCCTGCCGCCTGCCTGCCTGCTCTCTGCCAAATGGGCAACCAGTAGTGTCTGCCTTCAGTCAATCCGCGCACCTGCGCCCTTACCCGCACCCCCCACCTGCCTGCCTGCACCCGACCCACGAGGCATGGGTTGAGGAAACCAGCAGAGGGGCGGGCCGCCCATGGCGTGCTTGCCTGCGCCACCTCCCCACGTCCCCACCACCGCCCAGAGCATGTCTGCGCCGCCTCCTCCCCTCATCCCACCACCCGCTCACTGCTCACCTGCACCAGCTCCACCACAAAGTGTGCATCCTGAAGAGATCAATAGCTCTCTCCAGTGCCCATCTGTCTCACCACCCTCCCCTCCTCAAAGCCACTACCATGTGTGTGCCTGTGCCACCTCTCCTCCCCACCACCGCCCACTGCTCGCCTGCACCAGCTCCAGCACGAAGTGTGCGTCCTTGGAGTAGAGCTCGTGCGAGAGGCGCTTGAGGGCRCGCCCCATGCGCTCGTTCATGCGCTCTGCCGGGGCAGGGGGCGGCGCATGGGGCAGACAGCAAGGGAGGGACAGGTTTGAGTGGATGGCGGGATGTGGAAACAACGGAGCAGGCACCCGTGGCAGTGCGCAGGTGGGTGACAGGCAGCCAGGCAACGAAACACGCACGCATGACTCGCCCTCTCCCGCGGCTGATACAGAAGGCAGGCAGGCAGGCAGGCAGGCGGGCGGGCGGGCGGGCAGGCAGACAGGCAGGCAGGCAGGCAGGCACGGAAACACACACACGTGACTCATCGCCGCCCACGTCTGTAACGCACCTGTCAGCCGCCGGCCCTCCCCCTCTATGTTCAACCCTGCAGGGCAAAGGGCAAGTCAGTGCAAGGCAGGCAAACTCGCTGGTGTTCTTGACAGCAGCATCAGCTTAAGCTGCAGGAAGGGAAAGGGGGCACATCAGCACGCGCCACGGCACAGCACAAAACAGCACGCACAGCGCAGCGCAGCACAGCACAGCACAGCACAGCACAGCACAGCACATCACAGCGCAGCGCAGCGCAGCACAGCGCAGCACAGCACAGCCCAGCACAGAACACAAGCCCAGCCCTCTCACCCACTCCAAACTCCTCCTGTCGAATCAACTCCACAACCGCCCGGCACTCTYCCTCTCGTGCGCTGCCAAGGCCGCCGCTGCTGCTGGCACCAGGCGCAGGCCGGGTGCCTGCCTCTGCTGCCGCCTCCCGCTGGGCCCCGCCAGCTGTCTCAGCTGCACTGGCGCCCTCGGAAGCTGACTCGCCAGTGCTTCCAGCAGCCACCTCAGCACCCCCAGCAGCGCCCTCCATCGCTGCGGCGCCCGCATCCGTGCCGCCCTCGGGGGCAGGCGCCAGGCTGGCTGGGCGCACCATTTCTGCAAGGCTGCCCAGAAGGCTGCCGCCTGCCGCAGCTGCACCGCTGATGGCACCATCAGCAAACAGCAGCTGGGAGCTCAGCTGCTCCCCAGCAAGCTCTCCCTGTCCGGTGCCGCCACTGCCGCCTGCCTCTGCTGCACCGCCTGCTGCATCGGGCTGCCCCATCAGCTGCTGCTGCCAGTCCTGCCTCCACTCGGGCACATGCCACAGCAGGCCCAAGCGGTGCAGCATCTGGCGCTGCCCCTGGCTGCCGCTTGCCTCGTGCAGCATGCTGCTGGCTACATGARCGGCACTGCCCGCCACTTGCTGCAGCGGCTGCACCAGCACTTGCCAGCCAACGCTGCTCTGCAGCGGCGCCGGCAGCGCGGCCAAAGCTGCCAGCGCGAAGGCGCATGCGCCGCTGAGCCAAGATGCTGTGGTCATGCTGCCGTCGCCGCTGCTGCTGGGCATGCTGTCGTCTGCTGCGCCGGAGCTCAGCATGGCACGGTAGCATGCCTGCAAGGCAGGGTGGCAAGCAGGATGCGAGGCAGGCAAAACTCAGCTAACAGGAGACGGTAGGGACAGCTCAGGAGGGGTCGCTTGGCAGCCCTGAATGCTGGCACAGCAGTAAGCTGGCACGGCAGTAGTTTCACAGCCCCGCCGGGGGGGCGGAGAGAGCTAGCCGGTAGGAGGGTGGAGGGGTGAGACAGGGATTTGCAAGATGTGCCAACAGGAGCTGGGCACGAGCACCTTTAGCACAGTGCATGCACGGCATGCTGCTGGGCCAGCAAGCACCTGACCCAGCACGAGATAGGAGAAAGGAGTGCCATCCCCCTCAGCTTACCTCTGCATGCGACTCCAGCAGGTTGAGCGGTGTGTGCCCCAGCCCGCCGTGCTGCGCCAGCAATGAGGCCAGCACAGCCGCCGCAGCCGCTGGCTTCCCYCCAGTCATGCTGTCCACGAGTTGGTCTGCCGTGGCGCCAGCTGGCACCTTGACCAAAGCGCCACCTGGAAGCTCCAGCAAGCAGTAGCTCGACCCGCCGGCACCTGAGCACAACAGGGGCAGCGCGTGGCAGGCTGGCCGGTTGATCGGGTGCACTTCGGGGTGTTGCTGGGCAGACACGCGTAACATTGAGTTGGCAGCCACGCCGGGGACGGAGGGAGCAAGTCCAGACGGGGCTTGCGAGATGTGCCAGCCCTCAACATGCACACCCAAGCAGCAGTTGTTCGTCAGAAGACAGCAGCTGCAGCAGGCTGGGACCGTGCCCCAGCTCTTCAAAACTCTCTGCTTCAAACTGCTGCAGCAGCTGTTGCTCCATCGCTGCCAGGCTGGTGACTGAGAAGCCGTGGGCAGCAGTTGCCAGGGCGCCCTCCAGCTGCTGACGTGGCACCGGCGGGCGGGGCGGCCGCACACCCAGCTGCTGCTGGTGGGGCAGGGGCAGGCCGTCGGGTGTGTTGCTGCCACCGTGCGCTGCCAGGTGGCTGTCTTCTGCAGGCAACAAAGAGAGGCAGGAAGGGGCTGGAAGCTACAGGCTAAAGGCTGGCGATATGCTACACGCCATGCTATGCGCCTGCTGCCAGACCCTGCTGCAGGAGCCTGCTGGCACAAGCCACTACTGCCGGAGCCCTCCAAACCCAGGCTTGCAGATCGATTGACGCAGCCCTGTGTGCGCACCTGAGATTGTATCACCAGGCACCGAGCTCCTCGGCCCCCCTGCCTGCTGTCTCGGATGCCGTCCAGCGCCCGCGGGCAGCGGCACGCCGTGCCGCCACAGCACCTCCAGCAGCAGCTGCGCGAACTCGTCGTTTCTCCAAAGCGTCTTGGTGCCTTCAACCATCGGCGCCTGCTTCCATTTATACCACACCTCGTCACCTTGAGGGATCAGCAGGTCAATGACGGCTTCCACCGCTGCCACCCGCCCCTCCTCCGGCTGCCCCTCAAGCGCCTGGCTTGCCTGCAACGCGGGGTGGGGGTGATGGGGGCGTGGGGTTGGGAAGACCTGGGTTTGGCGCGCTCCCAAGTGCAGGCAGCACAGATGCGCCGTCTTCAGCGCACAGCTCCTCGGAACACAGCACACAGCACACAGCAGCCTTTTGGGACAGGCGTCTCTGTCCCACCCACGCATCCAACCATCCCCGTAGCCAACCCCTGCTGGCCCATCCAGTGCCTCTTTGGCTTGCCTGGGCATGGAGGGAGGCAAAGTGTGCCACCAGTTCCTGCCAGCTCCCGGCAGCAGCGCCCGGCACTCGCTCTCGAATGGCGTGCTGAAGCTGTGTGGAGGAGTGCACCACGGGGGGCGCCCAGGCCGACCTGCACAACAAGTGAGGAGGCGGCACTTGGTCGCAGCAGCAGCATCAGTAGGCGAGTGCTATCCAGAGCCCCCCCACCCATCCCGTACTCCTTCACCCCACAAGCGCCCACAAGCATAAACACAGCTGCCCCCGGGGGATGTCCTGTGCTGCCCAAGGCCCCTGCTGCATGGGCTCACCCGAAAGCCAGGTGCCAGGCCACGCTGGCCACGCTGTGCAGTACCAGACCAGCCACAGCGTCTTCCTCAAGGTACCGCTGGGTGTCCTTGCTGATGCACACAGGGGGAGGAGAGCGGCACAGGGCGAGATCAAAGTATTGCCAACCAACCAATTGAATGTTCAAGTACACTGGGAGCAGCAATGGCCTGATGGGGCATGCCATGTGGTGGGGGAGAGTGTGTGAAATGCAAGCGCGGTCAGGTGCACAAGGCAGGGTGCAGGGCAGTTGTGGCCGTGCCGGGTTGGGAGCTTACAACAGGGATCAGCCGCGGGGATCTTTTCAGCTGCCAACAGCTACACACACAGCGTGCCCATTTCCATGCGTATGTTGCAGACTCGCTGTTCAGCCCAGGTGCACCCACCTGGCGTTCGATTTGACTGAAGCCAAGAGATGCTTGGCCAGGTCGCTCACCGACACAGCAGCTGTGCCAGCCTTGCTGCTGGACAGCACCACGGCTGCAAGGGAGGGCAGGCAGGACGGTACGTCGAAGGGCTGGGCAGCTGGGCAAGTGAGAGAAGCTGGGCGACAGGGGCAGAAGCAGGCAAAGTAGGCCAGCGGCTGCACCTAGAATGCAAATCCAAGACAACTGACAGGCAGGAAATCCAAGACAACTGACAGGCAGGCAGCACACACATGTGCACACCACTGGCACAAGCCTTCCCCATGGGCACTGGCAGTGCAGGGCCCGGCGTAACTACACACAGCGCCTCAAGCTTGGGGTAGACGCTGGGAAGCAGGGCGGGGTTGGTTGCCAGGGTGAACCGCTCCGGTTCGCCACCCTCCTGCAGCAGCAAACAGGAGGCAAGAAGGATTATGCACATGGTCATGGATTGCAGTAGGTGGGGTATAGGGCCTCCTCTTGAGCTGGGATGAGAGACTCGCAAAATTTTGCTTTGATTGACAAAGTATGAATCAGTTTTGCAGCCCTTGCTGAACTGCCCCTACTTGTGCTGGGTTTGTGCTAGATGACACGGCACGGCACAGCAACGCCGCAGCCCACCTGAACGGCGCCAATCGCGGATACCTCTGCTGGCTTTATGGCAGAGACGGCCGGCCCTTTGCCCACAGCGCCCCTCGTGCCTACCTGAGCAGCAACATATACTGCCACGGGTCCGAGTTTCTTGAGGGATGAGCAGATGTCTCGAATCTCGTTCAGTTGTGGGTTGGGAGGGGCAAAGCGGGGACCGGTGTCTGCAGTGTACGGGGGGTCCAGGCGATGCAAACAACATCATGTTGTGAGAATCATGTATATGACGTTACATCATGTAGTGAGAAGGCAGCAACAGGCAGGCAAGTTGAGGTTGGCGTGTTGGCGACACGGCCCTCCAGTCAGCAAGACTGGCAAGGCAAGAGCAAAGCAATGGTGCAGGCCCCAACAAGGCCAAGACTGAAAGTAGGCCGAGCTCATGCCAGCAATGAGCAAAAGCTGGTTGCAGGGCAGCGCACGCCCCACCTGCCGCAGCCTGCGTGCCCTCCAAGGCCTGCAGGCGCCGCTGATGCTGCTGCCCCACCGCAGCTGCCGCCGCGGCATATTCCTCCTGATGCTGCAGCCAGGAAAGGGATGGAGGAGTGTGGCAGAGAGCACCCAGGGGGTGCCTACCAGGCGCTGCTTGCAAGGAAGCATTGCCAGGCATCGCTTGCAAGACAGCATTGCAACCATGAAGGCGAACGGAAGCTGATGAGCAGCTAGACCCGAGACTAAGCTCCCCGTCGTGTGCACGCTCCTGCTGTGCCAGCGCAGCCAGCCGCTCCCGCTGCTCTCCCCGCAGCACCTCTTCTTTCCTCTGGCGCTCCTCCACCGCTGAGTTTCGCAGCGCCTGCAGCGGTGCACAGGGACGTGGTGAAGAGGGCGCAGGGGGAGACGTGGTGGCAGGTAGAAGAAGAAGAAGATTACAGCCCAAGGGCGCGGTGTTGAGGAAACCGACAGGAAAATCAAGCCAGAGGCACCAGTCAGCTGCAATGTGGTGGCAGGTAACAGTGGGCACATATTGACTCGGGGGCARTGTGCACCACTGGCTGGCGCAGGCATCCAGCTCCTGCATCGCACACTGTTCTCTTTCTTTCTTACAAACCCTGTTGATACAATCGCCCCACCCTGTCCCTTAAGGTCGTTGCAGGCTCCCCATGGACATGAAATGTAATCGGTTGATTGACCTCCCCCCCGCCCTACCTGTGCGGCCCGGTCCAGCGCCGCCTTCTCCTCCCGCCTCATCTTGCTAATTAGGGAGATTGGGTATCCCAGGCTGGTGATGCGCGCGCAAAGCTCCTGGGGGACGAGGGCAGGACGAAAAAGAAACAAGAAAAGATTCAGACGAATAAGGAGGGGTGATAGACGAATGGGGGCGACAGGAGCGGCCGGCACAGCTGCTGCTGCCGGCACGGATCTTCCCGGGAGGCAGGAAGACGAGGAGGAGGAAGAGGCAGGTTGTGGCCTGAAAACGTGGGGTTGAGGAGGCCGTAAGGAAGTTGATCCAGAGGCACCAGTAAGCGCCTGGGGTCGGGGCCGGAGGCAAGCCAAATGCAGGTCGTCAGGTAAAAGCGCAGAGACACAAGAGGTGCAGCATGGGTTGCTCGGCGGTGGCGGGAGCGGTGTGGGGTGGGCGCAAAAAGGAGCGATGTGGGAGGAAGGCAGCACAGGAGGCAGGCAATTGACTGCGTGGTGCAAAGACACGGCTTCACAGTGGATGAGACCGCCCGCTGCACACGCGCCCCCCAATACGCCCCCACCAACAGGGCCCATCTTTTGCCCACAAGTAGATCTTGCTTGTGCAAGCGGCGGCTCAAGCTCTGCCACACCCTGGCCCGTCCCTCATCTCTTACTTTTGGGGATTTGCAGTCTGATTTCTGCAAACTAGTGCGACCTCCCACTCGTGCCCTGCCCCCTCGAGCAAGTAGAACGAGCCCAATCTACTAACAAGGGGGTTTTGCTTGTCCGAGCGGCGGCACAAGCTCTGCCACACCCTGGCCCGTCCCTCCCCTCCCGCTCATGCCCTGCCCCCTCGAGCAAGCAGAACGACCCCACTCTACTAACCAGGGGGTCTTGCTTGCCAAACCGGCGGCAGAAGCTCTGCCTTACCCTGGCCCGTCCCTCCCCTCGCCCTCACGCCCTGCCCCCTCGAGTAAGCAGACAGACCCCACTCTACTAACCAGGGGTTCTTGCTTGCCATGCCGGCGGCAGAGTTCCGCCAGCACCTCTTGGATGTCCGTCCGCTGACCGTTCTTGGTGCCAGCAAGGCATGACGCAATGGCTTTCAGGATGTCTGCACACGAGATCTGGAGTGAGGAAAGGGGAGGGCGGCGGGAAGGAAAAGGCGGAGAGGTTTAGGGTCTTGTGGGCGCAGCGTGCTGTGCGGCGCTGTGGTCTGCCTGCCGAGCACCGTGCTGTGCGGCGCTGTGGTCTGCCGCGCTGCGTGCTGTGCGGCGCTGTGGCCTGCCGAGCAGCGTGCTGTGCGGCGCTGCGGTATGCCTGCCGAGCAGCGTGCTGTGCGGCGCTGTGGTCTGCCTGCCCAGCAGGCCTGCCAGCCTCATCCCCTGATGAAAGCAGAGAACTCACAGCATCACAGCATCACAGCAAGGCACAGGGCCAGCAAGCGGCAGCACGGCAGCACAGGGGGGTGCAGGGTCAGAGAGCTCACAGGCAATGACAGCAGCACAGGCAGGTGCAATCTCAGAGCTCAGATGGCGGCAGCGGCAGGGAGGGTGGGCTTGCCTGGGGCGTCTCTGTCAGGCTGGGGGCTGGGGAGAAGTGGAAGCGGGCCATGGGGTGCCTGAGCAGCGGTCCCAGCTGCAGGTCGGCATATGCCTGCACCGACTCGGCTGCACACAGGATCTGCTCCAGGTCCCACAGGGAGCCCACCTGCCTGCTTGGGAGGTAGGTGGGACGCAAAGGTGGACAGCACATGAGCATGCAAGGCAGTGAGTTTGAAAGCCATGGGCATTCATGGTTTTGGCTGAGGCCGAGGAGAGGAGATGCAGGAGATGCAGGAGCTGCTCAAGTTGAGATTCGGTGCCCACCTGCCTGCATGGAAGTGGGGACGCACAATTGGGCAGCCGTTAAGCTTGCAATGCAGCAGGTAAATATACCTGGGCATGCATGATTCGGCTGAGGCTGAGGAGAGGAGATGCAAGAGTTGCTGAGGTTTGAGTTAGGGAGCCCATCTGCCTGCATAGTGGGGGTACTACAAGGCGGTGCGAGGGCGACAGGTGGAAGATTGGGCTGGTCAAGGTTACGTAATGGAGCCCACGTGCTTGCACGAAGGGTTGGGCGGCACGCCGAGTGCGGGGCACACGTCGGCAGTGTGCAGCCCAGAGCTGACCGCACGAGAATCTGCATTCTAGCAGGTGCTTACAACTCGCATCCAAAAGGCATTGCCTGCCCTACAGCTCCCCCCACTGCTGCCCGGCCCCCACCCGCCCGCCCNNNNCCTCTGAAGGTTTGCCCACCCCAAGGTCATCAAAGCGTGCCACTCCCAGCTGCTGGCAGAGCCCCGCTGTGAAGGCCGCCACGCAGATGTGCTTGCCTTGCTGGCAGTAGGAGCGGCGCAGGTCCTTCAAAAAGCGCTCACCACTTTCGACGGGGTAGACGTCAACCAGCGCCTGGCGGCTGCCGTGCGCCACCCCACTAGGGGAACTGCACGGGGCAGATGGGAGGGAAGGGGGCAGGGGACGGGTTGAGGATCAGGCATGCCGAAGGGGTGGAGCCGCTCGGAGCGGTCGAAACGTTGAGGAAGAGGCGAGAGAGAGCGGGCCCAGCGGTGGAATCAATGCAGGCGGTGGACGGCTCGCAGCAGGCGTTCCAGAGTGCCGTGTGTCCATTCATACCAAGCTGATGGGGAGGGCACGCATACGGTTGGTTTGCGATGTGTCTCAGCAGGTTGATCTTATTGTAAAGTTGAACACACCACAGCCAGGCTGGGGCGAGAGGGCGGCACCACCGGCGGGAGCAGTACAGCCCTCGCCTCCATATGGGGCAGCAGTGCCTAGTTCTGTGCTCCCTGGGGGGGGGCTGACCGATGAGTGTGACCTGTGGTTGTGGGGATGTGCTACAAGGTTGTTACAAGGTTGTTACAAAGTCATCCAAGAGGGGGGCGGGGGGCCCAGGCGGTCTCTGTACATGTACAGTGCAGGGATTTGGGTGCTGTGCGGGAGCACAGCTGTGAGCGCTGCTGTGCTGTGGGGCGCACAGCGTGCATGTGCTGCAATTGGGGTCAGGAGCATGGGTTGCATGCGGAGCAGGTGCATGAGGCCCATGGAAGGGGAAGGTGTATCGGGGAAATCATCAGCTGCCTCAGCTCAGAAAGGGCACTCAATCTCTGCAGGTCCGCACCGTCCATGGGCAGTCGGCCTCAACGGCCGTAACGCACAAACAGGGACGTCGCAATAACGACATAGGCAAAGAACATGTAGTACAGGGCGGCCAGCTCGTAGTGGCCGGTGGCAATGCCGAGAGCAATGGTGGGCAAGCCCGTCAGCGCGTGGTTCCTCATGAGCTCGATCTGCTTCTTGCTAAACGCATACAGGGCCTTGCGCTGCTGTGCTGGCGGCTCAAACTGCCCGCGCTCGTCGCCCGCTGGCGCGGCATTGGCGGGCGGCAGCAGCGTGCTGCGCTGCCCGCGCGTCGCCAGGGCGCCTGCAGGGAAGAGGGTTGAAGAGGGGTGTATGCTACTGTCAGGGCCAGGAACAGATTCGGGTAGGAACGTTCAGCGGCGCCGCCATTTCAGCCTGCGTCGGCAATGCAAATGAAGGCGGCGCATCCCCGCACCTTTGCCGCCAGCCATGCCGGTGCCAGGCTTCACATGGTCTGCGGCTGGGGAGCGTGCAGGCAAGGCAAAGTGGCGGTTTAGTGCTTCTGCCAGAGTGCAGAGGCGAGAGCGGTGGGGCGGTGTAGGGTTTTAGGGGCGCTGGCCCGCGGCTGCGCCCAGCGCCGCGGAGCGTGTTGATGCACCATAGTTGCTGCACCACAGACAGCTTCCGCACGGGCAGTCTCTGCTCGGCAGGTGTCCTACCAGTGCGAGCGGTGGCACGGTGAATGCGGAGCCCCGCGCGGGCGGTTGCCCCTACGGGCACATGCGGGCGGGGCTGGCTGATGGCGCAGAGCATCTTGGAGAGGCTGGCAGTGCTGTGCGTCCGAAGGCCGTGGGAAGTCGCTGCGCGTGTTACCCGAGAGTCACTGGTGGGCCCATCAACATGCACGTGCCCTTCAGTGGTGGTTGCCGCCCGTGTTGGGGCTGCGGCGTGCACCGCCGCACAGCGGGCTCAGCAGGTACCTGGCCGTCGCCGCATTCTCACCAACTGCCCTGCTCTCCACATACTGCACACATCTGCCAGATTGCATCCTCCACATGGTATAGAGGGTCTACATGCTGACAGGGCGGCCAGAGGTGCACTCCCACTGGGCCAGCGTGAATTGATCAGTCCCAAACAAGGCTGCTGCCTCCTACCTCACCATGGGAAGGCAGCAGGCACCCACAAACGGTCCTCCCTCAGCCATGCCAATCTGTGAGAACACTTGCTCGCACTGACATTGTGTGACGCTCTGGCACATCACGACATTGTTCTCGACGTTGCGCATGCTTGGGCGCCCCGCCGCTGGCCCACAGGCCTCAACAGGCTCATCCGCTGCACGCCTGCACAACCCCTTTCAAACGCCATGGCCCGTGTTGTGGCCTGCTCTGACTTGCATCAATGGTTGGACTACACGCATGGACGGCATTATGCATGGGAATTGCAACAAGGCGGCACGAGGTGCAAGGGTAGATCGCAGGGAAGAATTGTAAGGTCCAGCCGATAGAGGGGAAAGTGCTCAGTGGGCGAGTGCGTAGTGTAAAACAGGGCAGTCATGTTGCCAACCACTGTGGCTCAATCTTCAGCTGGCCGCTCACATGGCGTGTCCTCG
>JTEE01000205.1:618377-644054 GCA_002896455.3 Chlorella sp. ArM0029B | reverse complement strand
GGGGCAGCTTTGTGAGGTGGCCGGAGAGCGAGAAGTAGACGGGCGTGGGCAGCTGCGCCAGCACCGCCGTCATCTCGGCAGCGCCCGTCCACGAGTGCAGCACCACGGGCACAGTCAGCGCCAGGCGGCGCAGCGCGTCGTGCACAGCGCCAAAGGCGCGCACGCAGTGCACCTGCGGGCCATGCGGGTTTATGCATACATGCATGTGCAGGTCGCTTATCAGGAGGGAAGGTCGCGGGTTGACCAGCCATGCGGTGGGTGCCGAGCAGGCAGGCATCAGGCAGCTGGCCACAGCTGCTGGCTGAGTTCCTGCCCTGCCGCAGTAGCCCTTGCCCCGTCCCCCCCCCCCAACCCCGATCCCCACATCCCCGCCTTCCCCTGCCCCTCAGCTCTCACATCCCCACGGAGAGTGCCCTCTCCACTTGCAGAACGACAGGCCGCCTCTCGTCTAGCACCCAGGCGGGTCCCCGCTCCCCAGCGAAGAAGTGAAGTGATGCGTCACGGCCCCCTCTGGGCACCCGGGTGCCCACCCCGTCTCCCCTACACCCACTCACAGACACCGGCCTCTGCAGTTCCTGAGCCAGCGCTAGCTGGCACTCAAAAGCGTCCACCTGCACCTGCCAGTCTACGTCAGGACCACGCGGCCCCCTGTCCAGCCCACACTGCAGCGGCGGCAGCGACGGGTGGGCGGGTGTGTTGGGCGGGTGCTGGCCTGCAGGTGTGCTGCTGCTCGCCCGAAGGGTGCAATCGCCGCTGAAACACGCAAGGGCGGCAGATTGGGTGCTGAGGATGGTGCAGACAGGCAGTGCCGTTCAAGGAGGGCCGTATTTAAAGCAGGTGTGGGTGCTGCTGCGGCATGAGGCAGCAGGATCACAGCAGATCCCCACGTGCACCAGCTGGCCCACATGCACCCGCCTCTCATCACCCCAGCGCTACCGCTCATGCTCACCTCGCCCAGCCCGGCCGCTGGGTGCTCCTCCAGCACCTGCCGCAGTCGCTGCAGCCAGTCAGGGCTGCGCCTGGGCACCCACCAGGGGTGCAGGCCAAAATTCGGTACCACCACTGCTGCCGCCTGGTCTCCTGTCGCCGGCGCCGCTGCCGCCGCTGCCACACGGCCCCAGTCCTCCTGCCAGCAGCCGTTGCAGGCCAGGCGGGTCACTCCGGCGGCTGCTGATTCATGAAGCAGGTCATCAAGAGGGACGGCGAGTCGCTGGTCTTGCAAATGACAGTGGGCGTCGAAGAGCTGCATGTCGGAGGCTGAATCTGGGCCCATCATTCCCTCAGAAGCCTCGCGTGGGTGTGCCGACAAGGTTATACAAATGGAAGAGCTGAACGAGACACCGAGCAGCAACTTTTCGCCCGCCAGGCTGTCTCAGCTGCCATCACACGCTCATCGCGCAAGCGGCCCGCCACGCCTCCAGCCCACTGCTGCCGCTTCACATGCACTACTACTGCATTTGAGGCGCGCACAGTCGGCCGCCGGCACCGCTTCGCTCTTACCCACTGCAGCTGTCCAGCCTCTGCTGCAGCAGGGCCTCCAAAACGCTCCCAGGTGGCTCCTGCCATTCAACTGACACCAAGCAATCATTTACACCGCCACAATGTCAGCAGCTATGCACTTGGCTGCCGCTAGGCCAGCGGCCCAGCCCTTTGGCGCCGCTCAGCGGCCATTGGGTGGGGCGGCACGCTCAACACACGCAGCCCAGGCCGGGCGTGCCCCGCTGGTGGTCTCTGCCAAAAAGCGGCAGGGCGGCGGCGGCGGCGCTGGCAGCACCCCCCAGCGCGCCCCAGAAGCGTCCTCCAAGCAGCTCGAGCCGCAGTCGCAGCCTGCCACCCGTCAGGCAGCCGCACCCATGCCTGTCAACTACTCCATCAGCAATGCCACCTCTGCTCTGGGCCAGCTGGACCTATCCTCTATCGACAAACTCGAGCTGCGCGGCAATGAGCTGGTCCTAACGCTGAAGGAGCCCGGGGCGATGGCTGCGGCTGCTGCCGAAGCGCCAGCAGCCATCACCGCAGAAGAGYTAGTGGAGGAGCTGGCCACGGTGAGCCTGCCGAGCTGCTGAGCTGGCGCGTGCTGCTGCATGAAGTGTTGGCGGGGTGGCAGGGGGGTGACGGGGGGTGACGCTGCGGCAGCCAGGGAGGGAGGGGCTTGCAGCACGGCTGCTCAGTGCCTTGTTCACACATAAATTGGTTGGCACTTCGGGGCGCAGGCTGGGAGCCGGGGCGCAGGTTGTGAAGCCGATTAGCAAAGGGTGGGCGCCGCGGTGCGCCGTTTTCGGGTGGTTAGGGAGTGGGGGCTGCTCATGCCCCTGCCTGCGGCACTCCTGCCTGCAGCCTGCCCACAAGATAGCGCTCTCACTCCCCCCGTTCCTCTCATCCACCATGCCCCACATTACCGCGTGCCTCACTGATGGCTGTGCGCCTTTGGCTCGTTTTGGCACGCTTTACACGCTTTGGCTCGCTTGGCACGCTTTGCACTTGCCTCACGTGCGTCTTGCCCCCTTTGCCTGGGCCCCAATATGTTGTTGCGCCCCTGTGCCTTCCCTCGCAGCAGCAAAGGTTTGTGCTGAACTGTTGAGTACCCACACGGACAGGATGTCCCCTCACCCGGCCCTCTGCTCCAATGCCTCACCTGCCCCTGCATCTGCCCATCTGCGCAGCAGCGCCGCTAAGTGTCGTGGATGCAGTCACATACATCGACTGTTAGTCTTTCCAAAACAACACCTACATCCTACCCAACCTTGTTGCTGTGCAGCGCCAGGAGGGCGCTATGGATTCTGTGATCAAGATCTACTGGTAGAGTTTCTCCAATACAAAACCAATACCCCCCCCCCCCCTACCCCTATTGCTGTGCAGCGCCAAGAAGATGTCATGGATGCTGTGATCAAGATCTACTGCACCCACACCGAGCCCAACTACTCGCTGCCCTGGCAGCGCAAGCGCCAGTTCTGCTCCACCTCCTCCGGATTTGTGGTGGCGGGAGACGGGGGAGGGGGAGGGCGGCAGCGGGGCCCACGCTACGTGCTGACCAATGCGCACAGCGTGGAGCACCACTCGCAGGTGGGGTGGGGTGGGGTGCTGCCTAGGGGCAGCGGTTGATGTGGTTTGATGTGTTGAGAGGGTGCGTTGTCAGGAGGTGTGGTGCCATGTGCTGGTCAATGCGTAGCTTGGAGCACCACTTGCAGACGGGCTGGGGTGGGGTGCAGCGAGCCCGAGGTGTGCGGGCACAGTACCGCTGGTGGGGCGCCTGCCCACCACACCCATCAGCCATCATCCAACCAGTTCACACTGGGGGTCGCCCTCTGCCTGCTGCCATGCAGGTTAAGGTGAAGAAGAGCCAGCCAACCCTGCTGGCCTCCCTCCCTCAATTGCTCTGCTGCTCCCGCTCATCCAATTGCTGTGCCGCTCCCGCTCATCCAATTGCCGTGCCGCAGGTCAAGGTGAAGAAGAGGGGTGACGATTGTGGCTGGCACGCGTGCTGGCCATTGGCAGCGAGTGCGACATTGCCCTGCTCACCGGTGGGTGGGCGGCTGGCTGGCTGGGTGGGGGGTTAACTTCAATCAAGTGTTATTTTCCGTATCACCAATTCAAAGCCAGCGAGTGTGGCATTACCCCGTCTGATATGCGCGTGCTGGGCTGGGGCTACAGGTGGGGCCTGGGGTGTGTAAGCCTACAACACAGCCCTCCTCATCAAGCATCTCGCCCTCGCCAGCAGCACCGAGTTGTCTTGTGTCTTGTGATGTGCCCTCCCGCCCGTTTGCGCGGCGCCCACCCTGCCACGCCGCCTCTTCCTCACCCCTGCCTGCACTCTCCTCCCACGCCATCCCCCTGCCCCCGCCTGCAGTGGAGGACGAGGAGTTTTGGAGCGGGGTGCAGCCTCTGCGCTTTGGGCCGCTGCCCAACCTGCAGGAGTCGGTGTATGTGGTGGGGTACCCCATTGGAGGGGACACGGTGAGCAAGAGATCCTGTCGCAAACAACGGCGGTGGTGGTGGGCTGGGGTGGGGGTGTTGGAAAACATTCGGGCGATGGTTGTGGTGGAGTGACCCCTTGGAGGCAGCGCGGTGAGAACGAGATGCTGTCGAACACAACAGTGGCGGTGGTGGGCAGAGGGGAGCGATGTTTGTGGTGAGCTATTCCATCTGTGGAGACACGGTGAGTTGGCGGTTGTGTCAGCACAGGCGGAGGTGGGCGGTGCAAGGAGCGGGGCCAATGGTTATGGGGGACACCTGACTGGAGGAGGCGCGGTGAGAGCGAGTCAAGGAGACAGGTGGCATTCAACTGCTGGTGACTTTCGGCTGCTGGTGCTGCTGCGGGCGGGTGTGTGCTGCTGGGGCCGGCGCTTCAGCTGTCTCGATATGCGGCAGCAGCAGCGTGGGCACACCCAGAGCCACTGCCTGCGCTCTCAAACTTAAACCGTGCCCCCTGGCCTCCCCAACCCTGCCCCCTACCTCCACCTCCCTCAGCCTCCCACACCGCCACCCTATCTGTCACCCTTCAGATCTCGGTCACCTCGGGTGTCGTCTCCCGCATTGAGGTGACGGCGTATGCGCACGGGGCCACCGAGCTGCTGGGCGTGCAAATCGATGCGGCAATCAACAGCGGCAACTCGGGCGGGTGAGTGCAGACTAGGCTAGGCTAGGGGGGCCTTTGCAGGGGTGGGCTTGTGGCGGTGGGGAGCAGTGGGACCTTGGCAGGAGAGGCCACACTAGGATAGAGGCCCCTTTGTAGGGCGGGTGAGGAGCAGGGCGGACTGGCGGTGCTGTAGGGAGCAGTGAAATATGGGCGGGTGAGTCTGGACCAGGGGCCCGTCCGTAGGGCGGTTGAGGAGGAAGTTCAGGCTGGTGGTTGGGCAGGGACGCAGGGAGTGCCAGTGCAGCGGCAATTAGGGCGGGAGAGTCTCCGATAGCACTGGTGAGGCCTGGTTGGACTTTTTCCCCGGCAGGAAGCGGTGGCTGCACGAAGTGATGGCCGTACCTCCCTCTGTACCCCCAGCAGGTCGGGCACATGAATGCAGCAGCACCTCGCCTGTGCACCAGATTTACGTTATGTGAGCAGAAGGGACCCTACGCCATGAGATGAGCCACTAATCTGGGCAAAGCTGAGGGTGGCATGAGCTGCGCAGCCTAGTGTGCACCCTGCCACAGCCCTGCCTGCTGGCCCTGCTGCTGCTGCCGCTGCTGCACGCCACGCTGTGCTGTGCTGGTGTGGCCAGAGTCCCCAGCTGCGCAGCCTAGTGTGCACCCTGCCACAGCCCTGCCTGCTGGCCCTGCTGCTGCTGCCGCTGCTGCATGCCACGCTGTGCTGTACTGTGCTGGTGTGGCCAGAGCCGCCACCCACACCTTGAGGGTGGCATGAGCTGCGCCTGTGCCGCAGCGGACAACAATGATGAGAATGAGGTGCCCGGCGATTTCGATGACGAGACACAGCTTTCCGGCGGATGCTCCTAGATAGCCAGCAAGAAGCAGGCAAGCCAGGGTGGGGAGGCCTCTAGTTGTGCAGGGGCAGCAGCAGGTGGGGGCAAGCGGGCCAGCAGATGTATTGGCTGGCAGCAGGTGTGCAACAGTTGCGCAGCAGCTGATCAGGCTTTAAAAGAGACAGGCAGGCAGGCAGGCTGAGGAAGTGGCCAGGATCAAGTCGGAGTTGCGGTGGTCGGGGAGGGAGAGGTGGAGGATGGGGAGGCCGGTCGCAGGTCCTGTGGCGGTCCTGCCCTTGCAAGCCAATTGGAGCAAGAGGCAGCTGTCGCGCTGGAGTGCACCACTTTCCTTGCCTTGCTTCACACTTTCGTGTCACACCACTGCAGGTGCCAGTGCACAGCACGTTCCTTACGGCCCTTGAAGTCGGCAGGCAGACGGAGGGCAGGGGGGTGGCAGGCAGACGGCAAGCAGGGGGACGGGGAGGCGGCAGGGAGGCGGCAGGCAGGGAGGTAGGGAGGCGCCAGGCTTACGGCAAGATGATTCTGAGCTCTGAGTTGAGGCCAGCAGGTGCAGCAAAGCAGCAGACGCAATTTAGTGATTGATATGACATTGTAATGAGCATTCCAAGGAAGCTGGGAGAGCAAGGGGCAACAATAGACGGGACCAGAGATAGAGTGAGCATTGAAAAAGAGGGCAGGCATCTCTGGACGGCTGTGCAATCCCAAGACAGTTGGCACCATCAATCTGTAGACCATCTTCCCAGGGAGCGACCATCCCACCATCTTTAGATATTTAAGATTGCTGAATCTGAAGATGGCTCCGACCATCCACCATCTTTAGATTGGTAAAGATGGTCCAAGGTTGCTTTCCTTATATTGGGACGAGGGCTGTATCTTACTGTCAGGGCCAGGCACAGGCTGGGGCGGCATGAGGGCAGNCGCCACCCTCCGCTCCAGCTCTGTGAGTGCACGCAGGGAGGTGACCTCTGAAGGCTTACGCGCAGCGGGGCGCCGCCAGGTCAGCCAGCAGCCCTGCACCACAATGCAATCATTGCTATTATTCTCAGCCCCTGCAGCTGAGATGCGGGCAGTGGGAGGAGGTGCACAGCGGAGGACCGAGCCACTCCCAGCTGCTGGCAGAGCCCYGCTGTGAGGGCCGCCACGCAGACGTGCTTGCCCTGCTGGCAGTAGGAGCGGCGCAGGTCCTTCAAAAAGCGCTCCACCACTTTAACGGGGCACACAGCAACCAAAACCTGGCGGCTGCCGTGGGCCACCACTCGGGCGGCTGCGCGGGGCAGGAGGGAGAGAGGGGGCGGGGGCGGGTTGGGGACGAGGCGATGATGGCAATTGGATGGCTGTGTGGCACTCCAGCATACTTTTGCGGCACTTGCCAGATGCCTACCCTACACATACTTGTGTGTGTGTGTGCGTGTTGTGCGGTGTGGTGTATGTATGCGTGCGTGTGGCGGTGGTGTGGGTGTCGTGTTGGATGGGTTGCAGCCCTGGTAACCAGGCCAGGGCGTGGGCTTGATTGTCTCCCTTGTTACGCTGCAGTTGCCTGCAGCCATACCCTTGCTTCTGGCCACTTGATTTGGCCCGCGTCTCAATGAGTTGCTGAAGTGAGCGGCAACCCAGCGAGGCGGGCGAGGGCAGAGCGCGCGAAAAGTGCTCTCGGTAGGCCCTAGGGAGCTCGCTGAAGTCCATGCGACCGTTGTGAGCTACTAGAAGGTCCTTTATATCGCTTGCGAGCTGCCCAGCGTCCGCCATGACCCAAAACCAAAACGATCACTTCCAGCAGTCGATGGCCGATGGCCTCGCCACACGGGGTCGATCAAGTCATGAAGCAAGTGGCAACGGTGACCGATGATGCCGGTGCACCCGTGTTGGCCGTGTTGGCCTCAGCGTGCAAAGCAGGCGGCATGAAGGCAAGCCGCTGAGCGGCGCCGCCTCAACAAGTGCATCGGTGCATCAGTACGTCGTGGACCTGCCCTGCGTCTCTCGCACTCCATGTTTTCCGGGATATGTGCGTGAGTGCTGCTGGGGCACCCAGTATGCTTGCACAGCTTGCTTGCAAGCAGGTGGCGGGCTGTGCGTGCGGCAGCCAAATATGTGTCCCCCGCTCTCTGTAAGTGTGAACAGCTGCAAGTTGCAAGCAGCCCGCGGGTTGTGGCGACGTAGCTTGATCGCCAAGAGGCGAGATCTGGCAGTCTGCTCTGTGACTCTCCAGCTGGCTGGGTGCCGCCGTTGCCGCCGCTGGCATTGTCCGCTCGCGCGCCTGCGCAACTGGTATACCATGGTATTGGGGACACTGTGACAAGCAGCAGTTGAGGAGGCGTGCACTTTAGGGAGCAGGAGGAGGCGGTAGAATCAAATGGGTCTGGCATGTTGGTACAATTTCAACATTAAACGGTGCTGCCGGGCTGCTTAGATGAAGTGCAAGGCGGCTTTTGCTTCGGGGGATACACAGTCTGATTTCCGCAAACATAGTGCGCCACAGAACCCGGGATAAGGAGGCACTCCCAGATTGCAAGCAGGGAGACTGATCAGGGGGAAAACACCATGGACGGATGCAACGTATGATGGTATATGGAGAAGAAGAAGAAGAAGAAGAAGAAGTGTACGCCCATAGGCGTGGGTTGAGGAAACATGGTCCTTTCCCGGGACGGCTGGCGGGGGTGGCGGCCCTCCCCATTTGCACATAGTGCGCCGGCTGTTTGATTCCAGCATTCAGGATCTGCCCCTGAATGCTGGAATATGCATTCCCAGCCCCCCGGTATATGGAGCACAGGGAAGACAAACATGCAGAGGGAAAGTTCCCCCGGGTGGGGCGATCGCAGTGGATGTTGACGGCAGCAGCAACCATCATGGATGCGAATGAACCTCATACCAGCGCACCTGGGATCCCATAATGGCCATCATGTTTTCTTACTACGTAGTTTGCACACATTCGGGCTCCTGCACCAATTGACATCACCCATGCCTGCTAGCATGTTGTGACCAAAATTGATTAGTCCCAGGAGCTGCAACTCACAGTAGCCAGCCTGCTGTCTATATAAGCTGTCTATATTGGTAGCTGACTGGTGCCTCTGGCTTAATTTCCTGTCGGTTTCCTCAACACCACGCCCTCGGGCTGTAATGTTCTTCTTCTTCTAAGCTGTCTATATGCGACCCATATATGGGCCACGAGTTTGGTCCATGCCAGCTGCGGGAGCTGCAGCAGCACCCTCCACCGCCGCTTCCTCCGCCGCATCGCTGGCATGCACCCCACCACCCTCACCGCCGCCACATATGCCGAGTTTGGCCGCAGTCCCCTCTCCCTGCAATGGACCCGCCTCTCCACAAACGGCTTCAGCCGCGTCGCTTCCCTCCCCGACGACCGCCCCGTCAAGCGTGCACTCACGGCAGCACTGCAGCTTGAGCAGCAGCCCCGCTGCCGCACCGGCATTGGCGCCCTGCAGCAGCACCTCACCTCCCGGCTCGGCCTCCCAGCCTCCACCCTCGATGAACTGGCAGCAATCACGCGTTCTGATGTGCACCACGCCACTGAGAGCAGTGTTGGGCTGCCCAGTGGTACCGCGACCTGACGGCTGCCGAAGCAAAGCAAAGCAAAGCAAGCCGCTGCGCCCGCAGGCGACGCCCGTAGCAGCGGCTCCCAAAGCGCAGCATACTTATCACTTGTCCCTGCCTTCCCCCCCGGCCCCCAACCCTACCTCACCGACCCCTCCATCCCGCCCAAACACAGCACCGCCCTAGTCCGCCTGCGCTGCGGCAACCACTGGCTTGCCGAACACACCTCCCGCTACCAAAAATCTGCAGAAAAGGCCAGCTATCACAAAAAGCCATGCATGCACTGTGCCTTTTCCACCTGGCCTGCCCACAACCCCCTCTTACTCTGCGACTCATGCGACAAGGCATGGCACTGCCAACGCCTTGACCCCCCCCTCCCAGAGCCGCCACCCGGTGATTGGTTCTGCCCCACATGCATTTCAAACGATCGGTGCCTCCCCCTCGCACGAGAGGCAGCCTCTGCCCGACGCGCACACGCCCTGCACTGCCCCCATTGCCCTGCTCCCACAGAAGACGTGTCACACTTTCTGTTTCGCTGCCCCCTCAACACCACCCTACGCACACAGTTCACAGACCTCTTCCCACCCTCCATCTCCACACCCACGGCCTGGCTGGCGCAGCCCGCCAGTGCCCACATCGCACATTTCATTTTTCTATGCTACAAACTACATTCTGATACACTCACCCCCCACCCTGTCCTATGAGACCTTGCTGGCTCCCCCTGGACTTGAAATGTGATTGATTGATTGAGCAGCTAGACGGAGAAGGAGAAGAGGGTGTTGAAGCCGGTTACAAAGGCAGCATCGATGCACCAGCATGATCGGAATTAGAACCGTGGTCACACTATGACTGTGCTTGCCCCCTCGTTTGGACCTCTTTTTGCAACCGTGTGACCATTCTTGCGATTCCAGAGCCATCTCTTCCTGTGTCCCGGGACGTCCCAAGGGTGTGGATGCGTGCAAGTCGGCGGGACTATAGGGGAATGCGTTGGGGCAGTCAAGGCAGCACACATGACATGTCCACATGCTNACTATAGGGAAATGCGTTGGGGCAGTCAAGGTAGTACCAGATTACATGTTTGCATGCTAGACAACGGTGTGGGGAGGGGCGCAACGGTGGCTGACCACTCCCTAGGGTGAAGTTCCCCAATGTCCCAGGACGTGTGGGGGACCCAGGCTTCCCCTAGTAGTGGGAGGCCGTCCTTTTGGATTCTTCCGAGAGCAGCATGTCCACTTCAAGGGCCGGGTCGTGGCCAGCAAGCTCGAGGCCGCCCTCCATGCCAGCCTCGACAGCCGTCGATGGCGTGGCGCGCAGCCACCCCCTGCCAGCAGGGTGCAGCGCAAAAAAGGCCAGCACGGCAACGACGGCTGCAGTGCATTGAGGATCATTGAGGAGAGTGGGTTGCTGTGGTGGCAACAGTGAAGAGTGAGCGGCATCCGCGGGAGCAGCGCGCAGCAGCAGCAGCAGCGGCGGCAGCGAGACTGTGCACCGGCAGGGGCATGTGCCAATGGTGCGGCAGGCGGGACCCTGGGATACAGTGCTCTACCGTGCCTGTGCAATCAGTAGCTGCGGCTCACCCAGGCCGCCCGCCACGCCGCCCACAATGGCGCTGATGGGTGTAGAGGAAGTCGAGGACAGAGGCGGTTCCAGGCTGCAATCCCTGAGCTGCTCTCCCCCGATGCAGTCCGTGGCGGCCGATTTGCACACCTGCACAACAGCAGCAGTGGGTGGACGATGTGCAATTGCAGTTGCAGCAGGCACAGCGGTGCATCCAATTGCACGAGGCATAGCTGAGCAGGTTGTGGCAGCACTGCCATGCAGGGCGCCACAACCCATGCAAGGCGCCAACAACCCATGCAGCCCAGTGCTGTATGTGACTCACCGCCTCGAGCAGGCCATTAGGCACGCAGCCGTTGAGCTGAGGGTTGCCACCAAGGTACCTGAAGGCACGGCAAGGCAAGCCACGCAGCGGATGCCGGCGAGCGAGGTAGGTGGTCAGCCTACATAGCAGGCAATTCCCTTGCTGCCTCCCTCTTGGAATCCTGGCCTCTCGCAGGAGCCCGCAATGACCGCCACTTTGGCAAGCATTTCCCTCCCAGTTCCGCACATCTGCAACGTGATGCTTCTCAGCGGGGCTCACATGTACGTGAGGCTGGGCCAAGACCCAGGCAAACCCCACTCTGCCGGGACCGTGCCGCTAAGAGTGTTGTTCCCCAGGTGCAGGTTTCGGAGGGCTGGGAAGGCGGTGGCGCTACCCCACGCGGCGGGGAGCGTGCCTGCAGTGGGAGGGACAGCTAGTGCTCGCGGGATATGAGGAGCCACGTGGCTGCCGACAATCATGCACGCGCATGTGCAGGTTGGGAACTGCGTGAGCTCAGCAGGGCGACGGACGGTGATGGCGGCCAGGTCGGCACTCAAGTGATGCCACGCGCTCGCCAGTGGAGCTAAGCAAGCATGCAGTGCGGGAAGGCAGCTCAGCAAATTGGAGGGGGGCTGTTGGGATGGAGGGTGTCAGGGGCCAGCGTTAAGGGCAACCTCCAAACAAATCATGCTTGGGTTTGCGCCACCGTGCCAGCCCTCAAAAGCGGGGATGGGCACATGAGGAGTTGCTTGTGTGCAGACTCACTTGTCAACGAGTTAGAATGCAAGTACCTACATGGAACAAAACAACATGTGCAGACATCACTGAATCATCAATGGTGGTGGCGCGCGTGGGTTGAGGCGGAGCATGCTGAGGGGTACTTGTGTTTGGAATGGACGGCGAAGTTTGATGTGGCACGCACATATTTTTGAGCGCCGGAAAAGCTTCCGGTGCACCCCACGTCGACGGAAGGGTCCCAGTGATGCCGTTTTTGAACAAGTATCTGCAGAGCAGCCATGAGTTGAGCCTGAGGCTACACCATTGCCACATGCGCCTGATCAGCTGGCGGTCAGTCACAGCTTAGAACCACAGGCTGTCAACAGGCTGGCAAGGGCTGGCTGGCTTGATTGCATATTTGGCCAATGGGTGAGGAGGGCATGCTTACAGCATCCCCAGCTTGGAGAAGGCGCCAGGGGCGCCCCACTCGGGTGGCAAGCTTCCTGCATTGCAGGGTTCGCGGCGGAGGTATGGCAGGTAGCGGGAGGGATAGATCAGAGGCAGGGATGGCGCCTGATTGGTGGGGCCACTTGGGATGGGTGTGTCTGGGGCACTGCACCCAAGGCAACCGCCGAACATATCATGCGCGGGATTGCGCTGCCGTGCCAGCCCTCAAAAGCTGGGATGGTACACGAGGAGACACATACTCACCTTTCAAAGTGTTCGAATTCAACTCCCTGCATGGCACAACTCAACATAGGCATGACTGATGCAGCAATGGTGGTGGCGCGCGTGGGTTGAGGATGAGCATGCTGGGGGGTGTTTGGAAGGGCGGCAAAATGCAATGTGGCACGCACAATATCTATGAGCGCCGGGAAAGCTTCAGGTGCACCCCACGTCGACGGAAGAGTCCCAGTGATGTTGTTGTTTCCCAAGGATCTGCAGGGCAGCCACATGTTGAGGCTGAGGCTACACCATCGCCACATGCGCCTGATCAGCTGGCGGTCACAGCTTAGAACCACAGGCTGTCAACAGGCTGCCAAGGGCTGGTTGGCTTAATTGAATCTTTGGCCAAGGGGAGGGGAGGGCATGCTTACAGCCCACTCAGCTTGGAGAAGGCGCCAGGGGCGCCCCACTCGGGTGGTAAGCTTCCTGCATTGCAGGGTTTGTGGCGGGGGCATGGGAGGCAGCGGGAGCAATAGAGCAGAGGCAGGGATGGCGCCTGATTGGTGGGGCTGGCAGGATGGGGGGTGGCAGGGGCCAGCATCTTGGGCAACCTCCGACATATCCAGCCGCGGGAGTGCACGTCCGTGTCAGCCCTTAAGGGCGGGGATGGGCACACTAGGAGGCAGGCATGTGTGTGCAGACTCACCTTTCAGAGAGTTAGCACTCAAGATCCTGCTTGGAACAACAAAAGGCATGTGCAGGCATGCCTGATTCATCAATGGTGGTGGCGCGTGTGGGTTAAGGCAGAGCATGCTGAGGGGTACATGTGTTTGGAAGGGCGGACAAGGATTCAATGTGGCACGCACATATTTGTGAGCGCCGGGAAAGCTCCCAGTGCACCCCACGTCGGTGGAAGAGTCCCAGTGAAGGTGTTGCTTCCCAAGTATCTGCAGGGCAGACATATGTTGAGGCTGAGGCTTGACCAAGGCCGCATGCGCATGATCGGCTGGCGAGCACAGGGTGGAAGCATAGGATGCATGGAGGCTGACTTCAATAAACCAAGGGGTGCGGACGGCATGCTTACAGATTATGCAGCTTGGCGAGGGCGCCTGGGGCACCCCACTCAGGTGGCATGCTTCCTGCATTGCACGGTTTGTGGCGGAGGCATGGGAGGCAGCGGGAGAGATAGAGCAGAGGCAGGGATGGCGATTGCATGGTTGGGCTGGTGGGATGGGGAATGGTCGGGGCCAGCTGGGATGGTGGGTGGCAGGGGCCAGCGCCATGGGTGCGCTCGGTCCATATCATGCGCATGTGCCAGCCCTCAAAGGCGGGGATGGGTGCATGAGGAGTCACATGTGTGCAGACTCACCTGTCAGAGAGTTAGAACTCAAATCACTGCATGAACAAAAAGGCATGCGCGGGCATGACTGATTCATCAATGGTGGTGGCGCGCGTGGGTAACGGCGGAGCATGCTGAGGGGTACAGGACGGCGAAGTTTGATGTGGTACGCACATAACCGTGAGCGCCGGGAAAGCTTCCAGAGCACCCCACTTCGACGGGAGACTCCCAGTGATGCCGTTTACGGACAAGTATATGCAGAGCAGCCATGTTGAGGCTGAGGCTTGACCAAGGCCACATGCGCATAATCGGCTGACGAGCACAGGGTGGAAGCATAGGCTGCATGGAAGCTGAATTCAATAAACCAAGGGGTGCGGAGGGCATGCTTACAGATAATGCAGCTTGGCGAGGGCGCCTGGGGCACCCCACTCAGGTGGCAAGCTTCCTGCATTGCACGGTTTGTGGCGGAGGGATGGGAGGCAGCGGGAGAGATAGAGCAGAGGCAGCGATGGCGTCCGATTGGTGGGGCCAGGTGGGATTGGGTGTGGCTGGGCCAGCGCCCTGGGTGCACTCCGAACACTATGCGCGGGATTGCGCCGCCGTGCAGCCCTCAAAGGCTGGGATGGGTTCATGAGGAGGCACTTGCGAGCAGACTCACCTGTAAGAGAGTTAGAACTCAAGGCCCTGCATGGAACAAAAAAGCATGTGCGGCTTACTCATCAATGGTGGGGGCGCGCGTGGGTTCAGGCGGAGCAGGCTAAGGGCTACTTGTGTTTGGATGGACGGCAAAGGTTGATGTGGCACGCACATATATGTGAGCGCCGGGAAAGCTTCCTGTGTGCCCCACGTCGACGGAAGACTCCCAGTAATGCCGTTTGCGTACAAGCCTCTGCAGTGCAGCAGAAAGGTAACGGCTGAGGCTTGACCAAGGCCACATGCGCATGATTGGCTGACGAGCACAGGCGACGACGAGGTACAGGCTGAATGGGTCTGACTTCATTGGGCGAAGGGGCGAGGAGGGCATGCTTACAGCCCACTCAGCTTGGAGAGGGCGCCAGGGTCACCCCACTCAGGTGGCAGGCCTCCTGCATTGCAGGGTTTGTGGCGGAGGTATGGCAGGCAGCGGGAGGGATAGATCAGAGGCAGGGATGGCGCCTGATTGGTGGGGTCACTTGGGATGGGTGTGTCTGGGGCCCTGCACCCAAGGCAACCGCCGAACATATCATGCGCGGGATTGCGCTGCCGAGCCAGCCCTCAAAAGCTGGGATGGTACATGAGGAGACACATGTGCGCATACTCACCTTTTTTAAAAGTGCTAGAACTAAAATCCCTGCATGGAACAAGAAAGCATGTGTGGGCATGACTGAATCATCAATAGTGATGGCCCACGAGGGTTGCGGCGGGGCAGACTAAAGGGTACTTGTGTTTGGCAGAGGATCGCGCTTTCATGAGGCTAAGGCTTCACCAAGGTCACATGCGCCTGGTCGGCTGACGAGCACAGGTTGCAACTACAGGCTGCCAGGGGGCAGTTCAGGCAGACCAGTGTGTGCGCAGGAGGAAGGGACACCCTTTGGAAAGGGTGTCAAAAGTTGCGGTTATTATTCTTACACGGAATAAGTGCCATCAGTATTGTCGCAAGAGACTCCGCTCCAATCACAGAGCTCGGTGTCCTTATTCCAGACGATCACATAGCTTGGCCAGTCCACGATGGACTGCCTCAGGGTCAACAGGGCGGGGCCTGCGTGTAGAAAGTGGGCCCGCCGGCGAACAATCAGCCCCCAGTAGCTGTCAACTGCCATGGAAATGCAGGTAACGCCATACAGTTGCGCATGGGACGAGCTGGATGGCACCCTCTGGCCAATGCACCTCCGCGTGCCGGCGGCCTGCTGCAACACAGTGGCGGCAGCGATGACAGCGAGCGCCCGCCGCGGCCACCCGGCCCGGCCCAGCTGTGTGTGACTGCTCACGATCAGCGTCCCGAGGCTCCGCGCAGCATCCCAGCCGTATGATGAGCAGCAGCACCGACGCCATAGCAGCATGGTGAGAAAGCCGCATCGAACGGCGGCACTTGCCACTTCGAACCGTGTACAACGTTCGGATGACCTGTGCGGCGCCTCCCAAGCGGACACCTAGCCAACCACTATCCCAATAGTGGCACGCGCCAAAGGTACTGAAGTACAACACTCTGAGGTTTGCCTCGCCGACATGCTTCCCGGGCCAGCCGCCTTTGGCACTTGCCACCGAGGGAGGCACAGTGTGATGGCCCGAATTGGGCATGCAACTTGGGCGCCTGGCGTTCTTCGGTTGTCACCTGCCTGTGACACAACAGGTCTGCATTTGGGCTTTTCGAGGGTGCAGATATGCAGGATATATGCGGCCACTGCATGCCAAGTCCGCTGTGCCTGCTGTGCCACTGCTGCTGTGCAGCTGAGCTGCATTTGCCCGTGCACCGCTGGCGGCGGCGACTCCGGCGGCCTTGAGGAACCAGTCATGACGGTGTGATTCCAAATGCCCGCAGGCTGCTGAATAAAGGCAACTGGCGGTGATGCCGCAGGCCGGGGCGGCGGCGGCAGCAGGGGCGGCGGCAACAGCTTTGAGCCCGGTCAGGGCGGAGCATTCGATACCTCCCTGCAGCTCATGCGCCGCATCTACGACTACCGCAGCCGGCGCGTGGGCTGGTCTGGCACCTTCCGCCCCAGCCTTCCGGCTACCAAGAACGCCCTGTGGGCACAATCCCCGGCGCCGTCATCGGCGTGGGAAGTGTCAAGCTTCCGCTCAACGTGAATGTGGTGGACACGACAGCATTCGAGGCTTTGCTGGGCGGCGACTTCCTGCGTGATGCAGAAGCAGAAATCTCCCTCCACAAGGGCACCATGCGACTGCGCACTGGCTTTGACACCTGGGAGGAAGTGCCCCTAATGCGGCCGGTGGCAGTTGACGCGCATTTCTGCCGTCTTCAGCCCATCAACGCGGTTGAGATACCAGAGTCCTGGGAAGACCTTGCAGGACCGCAGGCCGCCATGTTCGCACAAACGCTGCCACAAACCGGCGCAGCGCCACCTCAGTTGGAGGAACCACCACCCCCACCGCCACCACGGCAGGCTGCTGGCGTCAACCCTCCCCCACCCCCGCCGCCACCACGGCAGGTTGCTGCCTTCAGACCTCCCCCACCCCCGCCGCCACCACGGCAACCTCCTCCCTTGGTGCCCACACTACCCCAGCCCCACCTGAGACCGGGCCCCACCAGGCCACAGCGGGCCTCGAGCACAGCGAGCAACTGCCCGCACCGGCAGAATATGTCCCCCCACCATCTTCGTCCGCGCCCCAGCCCCCGCTGCCCCCGGGCATGCCCCCCGCGCCGCCTGCCCCGGGGCCGGTCGGCCCTCACCCTGGTGTGGTGCACACGGCTGCACTGCACACGCCTNCTTATATTGGGACGAGGGCTGTATCTTACTGTCAGGGCCAGGCACAGGCTGGGGCGGCATGAGGGCAGGCGGGGTGCGGCATGGGTAGGAGCGCCGCAGCGGCGCCGCCATTTCAGCCTGCTCGGCAATGCAAATGAAGGCGACGCATCCCCGCACCTTTGCCGCCAGCCATGCCGGTGCCAGGATTCACATGGTCTGCGGCTGGGGAGCGTGCAGGCAAGGCAAAGTGGCGGTTCAGTGCTTCTGCCAGAGCAGGGGCGGGAGCTGTGGGCGGTGTACCTACAGGGTTTTAGGGGCGCTGGCCGCGGTTGCTGCACCACAGCTGCTGCAACACAGACAGCTTCCGCACGGGCAGTCTCTACTCGGCAGGCGTCCTACCAGGAAGAGCGGTGGCGCGGTGAACGCGGTTCCCGGCGCGGGCAATTTCCCCTACGGGCACAGGCGGGCGCAGGCTGCTGGCGCAGAGCATCTTGGAGAGGCTGGCAATGCTGTTCGGTCCGAAGGCCGTGGGAAGTCGCTGCACCGCCGCACAGCGGGCTCAGCAGGTGCTGTGTCCGTCGCCACATCCTCACCACATGCTGCCCTGCTCTCCACATACTGCACACCTCCTCCAGATGGCATCCAGCACATGGTATAGAGAGTCCGAGGCGTACATGCTGGGCGGGGCGGCTTGAGGTGCACTCCAATTGGCATGCCATGCGCTGGATGGCGCTCCAAGTTTGAAATTTCCACTTGGTTGGTCTTAGAAGTAAATATTAAAGATAACAATGGTTTCCGCGCTCGGGCCGAATGAACATGTTATGCATTGGGTGAGCCTCCCTGCAGCCGGCCGTCATCCCTCTGGCCCTTCCTTGCCTTTGGGGCGTGTGTGTCCTCTGCGGGCGCAGCGCAAACCGGCCTGCTGCGCACGCTGTGCTCTCGAGTCCTTCACTGCCCCATGCTGCTCTTCTCCTCTCCTCGTCATGCTGCTGTCTCCGCCCCGTCAATTCCTGTTACGACCACCTTTTTCTTCCTGGCTCGACAACCCCACATGCTGACTTGCTGCCACCCGTGGTTTCCATGAGGGATGCAAGCACTGTTGACATTCACAAATGGTCCACAGGCCAGGCAGTGCAGACAGTAAGAGGCAGCAGGATTCAGCATAGGAGGCAGAGGCGAGGCGCACCCTGGAATATGCCCCACAAGAACTAGAACAGATGCATTCAGGAGAGAAAAAGCCCCGCACTCATTCATGCTGCATCCATAGTAGCTACTGCCGTGCCATCAGCCCCGCCTGCATCTGCAATCTCAGCATGCCTCTGTACCTCCTGCTGCGCCCGCTGCCCTGCCGTCGCCGCCCCCCCCTGCTCCTGTCGCTGCTGTTGCCGCTGCTGCTGTTGCTGCCGCCTCTGCCGCTGCCGCTGCTGTCGCCTCTGCCGCTGCCGCTGCTGCCGCCGCTGCTGCTGCATTCCCTGGCCCGTCGGGAGCTGCCGCACCTCCACACTGCCTGCCTGCCGGCTCCTGCTCCTGCACCTGCCCCACCACAATGCCGCTCAACAGCTGCTCCAGCTCTGGTGCCAGCTCACCGCTGCTCTCCCCTGCTGCACCTGTTGAGCAACCGTGGTTGCCAAGTGCACGCCGCCAGCTGGCTGCCCACCGCTGCCGCTGCTGCCCCCATCTGCACCTGCCGCACCTCCCAGCGCAGCATTAGCACCCCCCACCCCGGGGAGGGCTCCCCAAGCCGGTCCAAGGTGCGGCAGCACAGTACTCGCCCGCCGCCTCTCAACCCACAACCTACTTGCGCAGCACGTCCCTCCAGCTTGCGAGCGACACCGCTCCCTCCCCCCCTGGCTGCACCCGCCGCGCTCGGTTGAGCAGCTGCAGCAGGCGCTTGATGGGCACCTCGATGCCGTTGAGCTCCGCCACGGCGGCATCCACCTGCAGCAGCAGTTGTAGCACATGGATTGTAAACAGGAGCCAGCTGGATCTGGCGCGGCCGGGGCCACCTGCAGCAGAAGTACAGGAGTTGTGGCACATGAATTATAGTACATCTGAACTGCAGCTCAGGATTGTAGTGCATTAGTCAGAGCACAGCAGCGGCGATGGCAAACAGGGAGGTGCAAGGGCAGGGAGGCCGCTTGCTGTGGGCGCGCCAGCTGGCACTGGGCGCTCTGCTGGCATGCCAAGTTCAGATGGAAGCGCCTCTGCCACGCGACACCCCTAGCACTTCACGAACCCTATCAATTTCGACGGAAGCGCCGCTGCCACACACCACCCCTAGCACCCCACCACCCCTGTTGATAACGCGAGTGTATGCCATGTGTGCACCTCTCAACATGCCCCTGTACTCCCGCCCACCCCGCCTTCAAGCTCACATCCGGCCCGCGGAAGGCGCCCAGTTCCTGAAACACGATCTTCTGCTCAGCCGCGTTCAAGCGCGGCACGTGAAGCGTCTCATCGAACGCCAGCCTCATCTCCTGCGCAGCATGGCACAGCACAGCACCAGAGGAAATGTTACTACAGTGTGCTGGCAGAGCGCAGCATTGGCGGCAGTGCAAGCGTCACAAAAGCGCAGCACAGCGTGGACGCCAGAATGCGCGTGCAGCGTGCCCACGATGCATTCATCCCTTCTCCCAGCAGCTCATGCGCCCACTTGAAAACAGCCTGCAAGTACCAGAGCCAAGACCACAGCGGCCCTCCCACCCCAGAGCCCCGCCTGGATCACCATGCCCATCCCACCACCCCACTCCCCCATACTTACGGCCAACCCCACACTGCCTGCATCAACTGCACCACCCCACCCACGCAACTACCGCCCGCCTCCCAGCGTCCCCGCGCTTGTACCCCCAGCCCACCCCCCCAGCACCCACCCACCTGCACCACCGCCGCCAGGCTGGTGGTCCCCACCACAAGCAGCTCGCACCCCGGCGGCGGTTGCATCCTCAGCTGGACCCGCAGCATGTTCAGGACGTCGTTGGAGACGCAGGGGCCGATGGCATTGTAATCCAGCAGGTCCTCCAGGTCGTCGAGGACAATGATGGTCCTGGATCCAGGCTGCACAGGGGCGGGGGGGGGAGGGGGCAGGAATGTTATTTGGGTGCAGGGGGACATGGGGTCGGGAGGGTGGACACAGGCATGCTCAGGGTGGGACTGTGGGGCATAGGGGTAAGAGGGGGAGGTACACGGGAGGATTAAGAAAGGCATGATGACGCTTAGGGGGGGGAAATCAAGGGGGGAGGGGAACGTGGGCACAGAGGTTGGATAAGCACGCCCAGGGGGGGCGGCGGGAGGGACATGGGCTGGGAACGATGACAATCGGGCAACAAGGTGATAAGATGAAGGCGCTGCAGCACCAGCACACCAACCCTTGTTTCAAGAGCATCTCGTACGCATCTTAGTACTTGCAGCCCCTCAAGAGCCTTCACCACCTTCCCTTCGTCACACCCACTGCTTGCCGTCGGAGATCCCTGCCGGTTGCAACTGTTCAGGGTCGACACTTAACCTCCAAAACCCACCTTGCGGGCATCTTCAAACACCTTCTCGATCAGGTTGCACTTGGCGCTCCCGTCCTTCCTGTACCACAGCTTGGAGTCGGCGGAAACCACCTGCACAGCAGAGCAGGGGCCGGGGTCAAGGGCGGGGGCAGCAGGGCCAGACGGTTAGGGGAACACTGGAGCAGGGTGCAGGGTGCAGGAACCAGGGCAGTGGGGAGGATGCCAGGAGCATGGCTGCATACCACGGTATAGGGCATCATGCTTGGGGCACCAATCTTGGCTGCAGAGTCATTCACGGCAGCAGCGGCAGCAGCAGCAGCAGCAGCGGCAGCAGCGGCAGCGCATATGACAGTCGGCACACGTTGACAAAGGGGAAGCCGCTGTCACTGGCCAGAGTGGCCGCCAGCGTCGTCTTTCCCGTGCCCCGTGGCCCCTCCAGCAGGCAGGTCCGCAGCGTCGTGTCGTCGCCGCCCGGGGCCTGCGGGCAGCAGGCGGGCACGCCGATGCGGTAGTGAGCAGGCAAGCATGGAACACGCGGCACCAAAATATGACTCTAGATGCGCTCTGCAACAACATTCATCAACCCACAATCATAAGGGCCCTGGTCAGTTCAGCACCCAGCCGGCCCCGCCAGCCCCCACCTGTTGCACCGGCATGCAGCATTGGACAGCACCTACACAATGCAGCTGCCTCACCCGCTCCAGCCGCAACCACCATTCAAAACTGTGCAACTGTCTGAACAGCTCAGCCTGCATGCACGGTCTGCCCCGCCCCCCTGCCCCGCCCCACATGCTGCACCAGATGTGCAGCCACCTGATCTCCCCCCGTTGCAACCATTCAAACCACAATGCAACCGATTATGGGCAGTTTAGCACCCAGTCTGCCCCGCCCCACCCCTCACCCCATCCCCACCTGCGGCACCAGCAGGCGCCAGGTGGACAGCAGGTGCTGGTAGCGGGGGCCGTAGTCGATGAGCTGCGACCGGTAGCGGGGGGGGAGGGCACATAAGGTGTAGATACAGGCTGTTAGAATCACAAGGATGCTCCCAGTTATTGCTGAATACTGGAAGCTGCCAGGAAGTCGGCAGTGATGACCTGGCCGTGGGGTGCACATAGAGTAGTTGAGTCGGTTGTTGCGGTTTTTAGGATTTACGGTTTTAAAACTAAATCCGAAACCCTAACCCCAGAACCCTGATTTTTTTATGGTTCATTTGCTGCAGAGCCCGTCCAAGGAAGCAACGTGTCAGCCATGGTGACCTGGCAGTTGAAGGGCGCACAAAGTTCAAGACAGTCAGCTTTAAAGCAAGTTTGAAACACCTCCCCACCTTGCTGGCCTCCTTGTTTGCTGGCACCAGCAGCAGCTCCGCGGCTGCCGTCTCGTCCATGTCGGCCGCCACCGCCGTTGCCACAAGGTTGTCAATGTATATGCCACTGAAATAAGTGATGCCACTCAACGGCAGCGTGTAGGCCGAGAGGAAAGTGTTCCACTGCAGCAGAGTTGCTGCAAGAGGAGACTCCGGTGCCAGCACGTAGAACAGGAACGCGCAAGCAAGCAGCACACCTGGGGCAGGGGAAGGAAGGAGCGAAAGAGGTTTGAGAACGCTGCCTGTCCTGTCCCACAACCTTTGCCGCCAACCTGCCGCTTGCTTATCAAGCAACAGGTGCCTATCCCTTTATCCACTTGTCTCCCCCAGCTAGCTGGGGGAGCGCTGCCGACCCTGCCTCACTTGGGATGGCATAAACTTCCGCCCGCTTCATCTTCTCCAGCACATCAATTGAGCGCTGCAGCAGGCAGGGCACAAGATTGTGAGCCAGCGCCCATGTGCAGACCAATGCACGCATGCTGCGGCTACACCAACCTTGGGGGTGCAGCTTCCACGCCTGCCTACCTTGGGTGCAGGCGCGCCGTCCCCCCCCCCCGCCTTGTCAGCCCGCAGAGGCCCCAGCCCCCTGGGGCGGCTGAGCTGTGGGTTGCCAATGCGCCCTTGCCACAGGCTCAGGCCGACTGGCTGATTTGGCTGTGAGCGGCGCGGGATGCGGGCGAACTGGTGACCCGCTTGGGCACTCGCATGCTGCATGGAGCGGGCCTCAGAGGTCTGACAGTATCGGGTTTGGCAGCTGCAGGAGGGAGGCGTGGAGGCAGGCAGGCAGGCAAGCCTGCTATGGTGCTGGCACCAGCATGTTCCCTGGAAAGCGCCAAATGCTGGGTGGCCCGGCCCGCGTCAGCGCCAGACGAGGCGCGGAATGGACTCAGAGCGGCCTTAAAACGCGCCAGAGCGGCGCGGAGCGCGGGACAAGAAGCCGCAGCCCGCCGCCGCCGGCCGCCGCCGGTCTGCAGGGCGCAACGCCGCGACAGCCGTTGTTGCAGTCGCCGCGGATGCTGTGGGTGCTGTGCGTGCTGCAGCCCGCAAGCTGGCCAGCAAGCTTGCACTCATGAAAGGCCAAAAGAAGGGTCAGACCGAGAACAGCGAGCAGAACCTGCCACCTGGGGCAGCTGGGCCGGCAGGGGGCGTCGGGGCTTGAAGTCAACAAGCGGGCACTGTGGGAATGGCCAAGTCCTACGTAGATCCTACCAAAGATCTTATGCTGTTTATACCGCCCTCAGAGCCGTAGGATAAATATAGGACGTTTATAGGAGCTCCTATTTAAAAATATCGGACGCCGTCCTACCGCTGCCGCTGCCGACCGGACCACGCCTAGCCACGCTGCGCTGTGCCGCGCTGCATTGGCCACCTTCCGATTGAGGGCACTTAAACGGTGCTGCTGCTTTGGTTTGATCTCCTTGATCTTCTTGGCTGCTGTCTGTGCAACAGCAGATGAGATCATCTCACAGGTCAACAACAGCAGTTGGGTTCTTCTCACAGGTGACCGCTGCACTCCCTCGGCGTGGCAGCTGCAATACAGCGGCAGCACCACCTTCTAGTGGGCTGTCAAGATGGGATCGTGCTCACTGCTGCTGTCCATCTCACCACAGGCTGCGCATGCGTACTTGCTGCCAGGAAGGCCGCCGTGTAATGCGTGCGTTCCACAGGCTCAAGCAGTGCATGAGTTGTCTGCTGTGCTCTCACTGCGCACGCGCAGCCTTGCTCCTGCCTCTTATTTCTGGCTTCCCTGCTTTCATATAGTTGTTTAAGAACGTGACTAGACAACACACCAATTGTTCGAAGAAAGTTTGGGAGTTTTGAGGGGGCCCTGCCATGCTCGCAGGCAATGGTGCCCATACAAACTTTATGTGTGAAAATCTATGTGACCCCCTCACTTTTCGCCAAAATAGTGAGGGGGCTCTTCTGCCAAATCTCACAATCCAGGCGCCCCCGCCTTACATAGGTACACAGCATGCTGGCAGCAGTGGGCCGCAGCAGCAGCAGCAGCAAGAGCAATGCAGGCGCAATCTGGGTTTTGGGTGGGCACGGCTGCATAGCCCCGTTCAGCAGTCGCCGTCGCTGTCCTCAAGCTCTACCGCCAGCTGCTGCTGCTGCTCGCTGGCCTCCACGTCACCAGCCGCACCTCCCCTGCGCCCCTTGAGCCTCTTCTTCTGCGGCGCCGCCAGCTTGGCCTGCCTGGCGTTGGGAGGCTGCCTCTTCCGCAGGCCTGCAAGGGCAGGGAGACGTGGGTCATGAGCTCGCATGCCTCCCGTGTGTAGGGCGGAATGCACCGACCATGCGCCCGCCCGCCTCCCCTCCCCCGCCTGCCCGGTATGCACCGACCATACGCCTGCCACGTTAAGGCATGCGGTGTCTGCCCGTCTCGCCTGCCTGCTGAGCACACCAGTGCCCCTGCGCCGCCTGCATGCCGGGTTGTGCCTACCTGTCCAGCTTGCCCCCTCTGACAGCCCACCCGCCTGCCCCGCGTGACCGACCCGCCTGCCCACTGCTCCTACCTGGGGTGCCAGCGCTGTGTGTGTAGCCCCGCTGTGGACCACTTGTTTATCACCCGCTTCCCACCCACCTGACATAGAAGCCGCAGCAGCCGCCTTCTTCTTGCGGTTGACTGGCACGGGCACGGAGTGGGCGTCATCAGCGCTGGCCGCTGCAGCCTTGGCAGTCGCCTTGCCTATTGGCCTTGGCAGCCGCTTCTTCCTCTGAGCAGCTTCATGCTCTGCCTGCTGAGCAAGCACTGTTTCCCGCAGCTGGCTGCGGCGCGCTGCTGCAGATTGAGATGGGGTTGGGGTTGGGGGGCAGGGGGGACACACACCAGGTGGATGGGCGGCGGGCGGGCAGCGCAGGGAGGCCATAGGACTGGGGCTGGTCCCAAGTGAGGAGGCAAGGCAGGGCAGGGCAGGGCAGCCCTAAGCGGAGGTGGCAGTGACCAGCAGGAGCAAGGAGGTCAGGCAGGTGCTCAGCCAGGCCGGGGCAAGGCAGGCAGCTCGCTGCGGGACCAGGCAGGGGCAGGGAGGGCCCAGCCAGGGCGGGGAAGGGCAGGGTGGGCATGAAATGCTGTTCGCCCCAGCTGCATGCGCTGCCCCGTCCTGCCTCCTGCCTTGACCTGGCTACACACCACCCATCTGCCAGCATTTGGTGGGCCCACTGTGCAATATGCACCTGGCAGCGTTGCCTCATTGCACCAGCAGGCCTACCTGCTCTGCGTTGGGGTGCGCGTTCTCGTTGTCCCCGCCCGCTCCGGGCAGCGAGCGGCAGCACAGCAGCACAGGGAGGCGCAGGGTCAGCGAGCGGCAGCACAGCAGCGTGGAAAGATGCAATCTCAGAGCTCAGAGGGCGGCAGTGGCAGGGAGGGTGGGCTTGCCTGGGGCGTCTCTGTCAGGCTGGGGGCTGGGGAGAAGTGGAAGCGGGCCATGGGGTGCCTGAGCAGCGGGCCCAGCTGCAGGTCGGCATACGCCTGCGCCGACTCGGCTGCACACAGGATCTGCTCTAGGTCCCACAGGGAGCCCACCTGCCTGCTGGGGGTGGGGGGGCCGATGCACGAGGTGGGCAGGACAGGAGCATGCAAGGCAGTGGGTTCGAAAGCAATAGGCATACATGCATTTCGGCTGAGGCTGAGGAGAGGAGATGCAGGAGATGCTGCGGTTGAGACAGGGTGCCCACCTGCCTGCATGGTGGGGGTACTAAAAGGCAGTGCGAGGGCGACAGGTGCAAGAATACGCTGAGCAAGGTTACCTACTGGAACCCACGTGCTTGCCTGAAGGCACGGGCAGCAGGCAGGCTGGGGGGACACATGATGGCAGTGAGCAGACCAGCGTCAACTCAGCTCAAGAA
>JTEE01000205.1:605784-618052 GCA_002896455.3 Chlorella sp. ArM0029B | reverse complement strand
CCTCTGAAGGTTTGCCCACCCCAAGGTCATCAAAGCGTGCCACTCCCAGCTGCTGGCAGAGCCCCGCTGTGAAGGCCGCCACGCAGATGTGCTTGCCTTGCTGGCAGTAGGAGCGGCGCAGGTCCTTCAAAAAGCGCTCCACCACTTTTGACGGGGTAGACATCAACCAGCGCCTGGCGGCTGCCGTGCGCCACCCCACTAGGGGGACTGCACGGGGCAGATGGGAGGGAAGGGGGCAGGGGACGGGTTGAGGTTCAGGCATGCCGGAGGGGTGGAGCCGCTCGGAGCGGTCGAAACGCTGAGAAAGAGGTGAGAGATAGCGGGCCCAGCGGTGGAATCAATGCAGGCGGTGGACGGCTCGCAGCAGGCGTTCCAGAGTGCCGTGTGTCCATTCATACCAAACTGATGGGGAGGGCAGGCATACGGTTGGTTTGCGATGTGTCTCAGCAGGTTGATCTTATTGTAAAGGTGAGCACACCACAACCAGGCTGGGGCGGGAGGGCGGGAACACCGGCGGGAGCAGCACAGCCATCGCCTCCATGGGCAGCAGTGCCTAGTTCTGTGTTCCCTGGGGGGCTGACCGATGAGTGTGACCTGTGGTTGTGGGGAAGAGGCTGTGCTACAAGGTTGTTACAAGGTTGTTACAAAGTCATCCAAGAGCGGGGCGGGGGACCCAGGCGGTCTCTGTACATGTACAGTGCAGGGATTTGAGTGTTGTGCGGGAGCACAGCTGTGAGCGCCGCTGTGCTGTGGGGCGCACAGCGTGCATGTGCTGCAATTGGGGTCAGGAGCATGGGTTGCATGCGGAGCAGGTGCACGAGGCCCATGGAAGGGGAAGGTGTGTTGGAGAAATCATCAGCTGCCTCAGCTCAGAAAGGGCACTCAATCTCTGCCGGTCCGCACCGTGCCCGGGCAGTCGGCCTCAACGGGAGTACCAACGCAGCAGCAGGGGCGTCGCAATAGCGGCATAGGCAAAGAACATGTAGTACAGGGCGGCCATCTCGTAGTGGCCGGTGGCAATGCCGAAGGCAATGGTGGGCAAGCCCGTCAGCGCGTGGTTCCTCATGAGCTCGATCTGCTTCTTGCTGTACGTCTTGCTGCCAAACAGGGGCTTGGGCTGCTGTGCTGGCGGCTCAAACTGCCCGCGCTCGTCGCCCGCTGACGCGGCATTGGCGGGCGGCAGCAGCGTGCTGCGCTGCCCGCGCGTCGCCAGGGCGCCTGCAGGGAAGAGGGGTGTATGCTACTGACAGGGCCAGGCACAGGCTGGGGCGGCATGAGGGCAGGCGGGGTGCGGCATGGGTAGGAGCGCCGCAGCGGCGCCGCCATTTCAGCCTGCTCGGCAATGCAAATGAAGGCTGGGGAGGCATGAGGGCAGGCGGGGTGCGTCATGGGTAGGGGCGCCGCAGCGGCGCCGCCATTTCAGCCTGCTCGGCAATGCAAGTGAAGGCGACACATCCCCGCACCTTTGCCGCCAGCCAAGCCAGTGCCAGGCTTCACATGGTCTGCGGCTGGGGAGCGTGCAGGCAAGGCAAAGTGGCGGTTTAGTGCTTCGGCCAGAGCAGGGGCGGGAGCGGTGGGGCGGTGTAGGTTTTAGGGGCGCTGGCCCGCGGCTGCGCCCAGCGCCGCGGAGCGTGTTGATGCACCCACAGTTCCTGCACCACAGACAGCTTCCGCACGGGCAGTCTCTACTCGGCAGGCGTCCTACCAGTGCGAGCGGTGGCGCGGTGAATGCGGTGCCCCGCGCGGGCGGTTGCCCTTACGGGCACATGCGGGCCGGGCTGGCTGATGGCGCAGAGCATCTTGGAGAGGCTGGCAGTGCTGTGCGTCCGAAGGCCGAATTCGCTGAGGGAAGTCGCTGCGCGTGCGTTACCCGAGAGTCACTGGTGGCCCATCAACATGCACGTGCCCTCCAGTGGTGGTTGCCGTGTTGGGGCTGCGGCGTGCACCGCCGCACAGCGGGCTCAGCAGGTGCCTGGCCGTCGCCGCATTCTCACCAACTGCCCTGCTCTCCACATACTGCACACATCTGCCAGATTGCATCCTCCCCATGGTATAGAGGGTCTACATGCTGACAGGGCGGCCAGAGGTGCACTCCCACTGGGCCAGCGTGAATTGATCAGTCCCAAACAAGGCTGCTGCCTCCTACCTCACCATGGGAAGGCAGCAGGCACCCAGAAACAGTCCCCCCTCAAGCATGCCTATCGTTGAGAACACTTGCTCGCACTGACATTGTGTGACACTCTGGCACATAACGACATTGTTCTCGACGCTGCGCACGGTTGGGCGCCCCGCCGCTGGCCCACGGCCTCAACAGGCTCATCCGCTGCGTGCCTGCACAGCCCCTTTCGAACGCCATGGCCCGTGTTGCAGCTTGCTCTTGATTGCATCAATGGTTGGACAACACGCATGGACGGCAGTATGCATGGGAAATGCGGCAGGGCGGCAGGAGGTGCAAGGGCAGATCGCAGGGCAGACTTGTAAGGTTCAGCCGATGGCAGTGCATGAGGGGAAGATGCTCAGTGGGCGAGTGCGTAGTGTAAAACAGGGCAGTCATGTTGCCAACCACTGTGGCTCAATCTTCAGCTGGCCGCTCACATGGCGTGTCCTTGCTGCCACCTCTGCCGTCCCCGCCACCAAACACACGGCAAGCGTTGTCCCAAGTTGCCTGTGCCACCTCCGCTGGTGGCCTGCCCGCCGCCGCCGCCACCAGCTGCAGCGTGCAGCGCAGCACACAGGGGCGGTTGATCTGGCGCAGGCCCGCTGCTTCTAGTTGCGCTGGCAGGTGGGCGAGCGAGGGCAGCGCTTCAAGCCAGGCAGCAGACAGGTGCAGCACGCCGTCGGGGCTGTCGCTCTCTAGCAGCAGCCGGTCTGGAGGGATGGCTTGCACCTGGCGGGGAGGCAGGCAGGAGGGGGGGCAGGAGGGAGAGGGGGTCAGTCCTGGCCGACCAGTGTACGCCCTGACCTCAGGTGCGAGATGCATGCAGTGGCGCAAGTAAGGCACCGATTGGGCACGGGGCCGCAAGTGTCCCACTCCCTGCACCTCGGCCTGCCTGCTGGCCACCCAGACTGCACTCCTCACCTGCCATCGCCCTTCTGACTTACCGCCCTCACCGCCTGCCGCCGCCAGTGCCAGCCCACGACGGGCGGCAGGATGTGTACAGGAGCCTGCTGAGCTCCCGGTGCCACTCCAGCCCTGTATCCCAGCCCTGTATCCCAGCCCTGGTGATGTATCCCAGCCCTGTGCCCCAGCCCTGTGAGATTTGCCACCACCCCAGGCCGGCGCCATCCTTTTACGCCATAGCCCCCATCACAGTGACCGCCCCGCAAGTCCGTCCCAGCCCCAGTCGACTACCCCCCGCACAGCAAACCCAAGCTTGCGCCGCCCCAGCCCTGTGCCTCTTAAAAGTAGGCTCACCATTGGCAGTGCCTTGCCCGGGGGCAGCTTTGTGAGGTGGCCGGAGAGCGAGAAGTAGACGGGCGTGGGCAGCTGCGCCAGCACTGCCGTCATCTCGGCAGCGCCCGTCCACGAGTGCAGCACCACGGGTACAGTCAGCGCCAGGCGGCGCGGCGCGTCGTGCACAGCGCCAAAGGCGCGCACGCAGTGCACCTGCGGGCCATGCGGGTATATGCATATGCATGGGCAGGTCGTGGATCAGGAGGGAAGGTCACGGGTTGACCAGCCATGCGGTGGGTGCCGGCAGGCAGGCACCAGGCAGCTGGCCAGAGACGCTGGCGGAGTGCCTGCCCTGCCAGAACACCTGCCGCAGTCGCCCTTGTCCCATCCCGCCATCCCGCCATCCCCGCCTTCCCCTGCCCCTCAGCTCTCACATCCCCACGGAGAGTTCCCTCCCCACTTCCTGAACGACAGGCCGCCTCTCGCATAGCGCCCAGGCAGGTGCCCTCTCCCCAGCAAAGAAGTGAAGTGATGCGTCAGCTCGCCCCCCTCTGGGCACCCCGGTGGCCCTCCCTCTCCCTGCACCCACTCACAGACACCGGCCTCTGCAGTTCCTGAGCCAGCGCCAGCTGGCACTCGAAAGCATCAACCTGCACCTGCCATTCCACGTCAGGACCACGCGGCCCCCTATCCAGCCCACACTGCAGTGGTGGCAGCGCCGGGTGGGCGGGTGTGTCGGGCGGGTGCTGGCCTACAAGTGTGCTGCAGCTCGCCCGATGGGTGCAATCGCCACTGAAACACGCAAGGGCGGCAGATTGGGTGCTGAGGATGGTGCAGACAGGTAGTGCCGTTCAAGCAGGGCCGTTTGCTAAGCAGGCGTGGGTGCTGCTGCACACGAGATGAGGCAGCAGGATCACAGCAGCTCCCCAAGTGCGCCCACATGCACCCGCCTCTCTCATCACCCCCAAGCCAGCGCTACCGCTCATGCTCACCTCGCCCAGCCCGGCCGCTGGGTGCTCCTCCAGCACCTGCCGCAGTCGCTGCAGCCAGTCAGGGCTGCGCCTGGGCACCCACCAGGGGTGCAGNCCCCAGCCCTGTTAGATTTGCCACCACCCCAGGCCGGCGCCATCCTTTTACGCCATAGCCCCCATCACAATGACCGCCCCGCAAGTCCGTCCCAGCCCCAGTCGACTACCCCCCGCACACMCCAAACCCAAGCTTGCGCCGCCCCAGCCCTGTGCCTCGTAAGAGTAGGCTCACCATTGGCAGCGCCTTGCCGGGGGGCAGCTTTGTGAGGTGGCCGGAGAGCGAGAAGTAGACGGGCGTGGGCAGCTGCGCCAGCACCGCCGTCATCTCGGCAGCGCCCGTCCACGAGTGCAGCACCACGGGCACAGTCAGCGCCAGGCGGCGCAGCGCGTCGTGCACAGCGCCAAAGGCGCGCACGCAGTGCACCTGCGGGCCATGCGGGTTTATGCATACATGCATGTGCAGGTCGCTTATCAGGAGGGAAGGTCGCGGGTTGACCAGCCATGCGGTGGGTGCCGAGCAGGCAGGCATCAGGCAGCTGGCCACAGCTGCTGGCTGAGTTCCTGCCCTGCCGCAGTCGCCCTTGCCCCATCCCCCCAACCCCCCATCCCCCCATCCCGACATCCCCGCCTTCCCCTGCCCCTCAACTCTCCCATCCCCACGGGGAGTGCCCTCTCCACTTGCTGAACGACAGGCCGCCTCTCGCATAGCGCCCAGGCAGGTGCCCTCTCCCCAGCAAAGAAGTAAGGTGATGCGTGAGGTCGCCCCCCTCTGGGCACCCGGGTGCCCACCCCTCTCCCCTGCACCCACTCGCAGACACCGGCCTCTGCAGCTCCTGAGCCAGCGCCAGCTGGCACTCGAAAGCATCCACCTGCACCTGCCAGTCCACTGCAGGACCACGCGGCCCCCTGTCCAGACCACACTGCAGTGGTGGCAGCGACGGGTGGGCGGGTGTGTCGGGCGGGTGCTGGCCTACAAGTGTGCTGCAGCTCGCCCGATGGGTGCAATCGCCACTGAAACACGCAAGGGCGGCAGATTGGGTGCTGAGGATGGTGCAGACAGGTAGTGCCGTTCAAGGAGGGCCGTTCTTAAAGCAGGGGTGAGTGCTGTTGCACACGAGATGAGGCAGCAGGATCACAGCAGCTCCCCAAGTGCGCCAGTTCCTCGCCCACATGCACCCGCCTCTCTCATCACCCCCAAGCCAGCGCTACCGCTCATGCTCACCTCGCCCAGCCCGGCCGCTGGGTGCTCCTCCAGCACCTGCCGCAGTCGCTGCAGCCAGTCGGGGCTGCGCCTGGGCACCCACCAGGGGTGCAGGCCAAAATTTGGTACCACCACTGCTGCCGCCTGGTCTGCTGTCGCCGGCGCCGCTGCCGCCGCTGCCACACGGCCCCAGTCCTCCTGCCAGCAGCCGTTGCAGGCCAAGCGGGTCACTCCGGCGGCAGCTGCTGATTCATGAAGCAGGTCATCAAGAGGGACGGCGAGTCGCTGGTCTTGCAAGTGACAGTGGGCGAAGAGCACCATGTCGGAGGCTGTTTCTGGGCCCATCATTGCCTCTGAAGCCTCACGTGCATGTGCCGACAAGGTTATGCAAATTGAGGAGCTGAACGAGACACCGAGCAGCAAGTTTTTCGCCCGCCAGGCTGTCTCAGCTGCCATCACACGCTCCCATCGAGCAAGCGGCCCGGCACTTCTCGAGCCCACTGCTGCCGCTTCACATTCTCTACTACTGCATTTGAGGCGCGCACAGTCGGCCGCCGGCACCGCTTCGCTCTTACCCACTGCAGCTGTCCAGCCTCTGCTGCAGCAGGGCTTCCAAAACGCTCCCAGGTGGCTCCTGACATTCAACTGACACCAGGCAAATCATTTACACCGCCACAATGTCAGCAGCTATGCACTTGGCTGCCGCTAGGCCAGCGGCCCAGCCCTTTGGCGCCGCCCAGCGGCCATTGGGTGGGGCGGCACGCTCAACACATGCAGCCCGGGCCGGGCGTGCCCCGCTGGTGGTCTCTGCCAAGAAGCGGCRGGGCGGCGGCGGCGGCGGCAGCACCCCCCAGCGCGCCCCAGAAGCGCCCTCCAAGCAGCTCGAGCCGCAGTCGCAGCCTGCCACCCGTCAGGCAGCCGCACCCATGCCGGTCAACTACTCCATCAGCAACGCCACCTCTGCTCTGGGCCAGCTGGACCTTTCCTCTATCGACAAACTCGAGCTGCGCGGCAATGAGCTGGTCCTAACGCTGAAGGAGCCCGGGGCGATGGCTGCGGCTGCTGCCGAAGCCCCAGCAGCCATCACCGCAGAAGAGCTCGTGGAGGAGCTGGCCACGGTGAGCCTGCTGAGCTGCTGAGCTGGCGCATGTTGCTGCACGAAGTGTTGGCGGGGTGGCGGGGGGGGACGGGGGGAACGCTGTGGCAGCCAGGGAGGGGCTTGCAGCACGCCTGGTCAGTGCCACGTGTACACAGGTAAATTGGTTGGCACTTTGAGGCGCAGGCTGGGAGCCGGGGCGCAGGTTGTGAAGCCAACCAGCAATGGTTGGGCGGCGCGGTGCGCTGTTTTAAGGTGCCCACCAGATTGCGTTCTCCAGCACGTCTTCATCCTCCATGCCCCACATTACCGCTTGACTCCTTGATGGCTGTGCGCCTCTGGCGCCACACCTCCCTCCGCACTTGCCTCACGTGCGTCTTGCCCCCTGTGCCTGGGCTTCAAGGTGTTGTTGTGCCCCTGTGCCTTCCCTCGCAGCAGCAAAGGTTTGTGCTGAAAGAAAGGTTGTGTAACCCACACATGGACAGGCTGTCCCCTCACCCTGCCCTCTGCTCCCGTGCCTCACACGTCCCTGCATCTGCCCATCTGTGCAGCAGCGCCAGGAAGATGTCGTGGATGGAGTCATTAACATCGACTGTTATTCTTTCGAAAACAACGCCTACCCCTGACCCCAAACGCCTAACCTTGTCGGTGTGCAGCGCCAGTAGGACGCTATGGATGCTGTGATCATGATCCACTGTTAGGGTTTCCCCAATACAAAACCAACACAGCAACCCCTACCCCTACTGCTGTGCAGCGCCAAGAGGATGTCATGGATGCCGTGATCAAGATCTATTGCACCCACACCGAGCCCAACTACTCTCTGCCTTGGCAGCGCAAGCGCCAGTTCTCCTCCACCTCCTCCGGATTTGTGGTGGCGGGAGACGGGGAGGGGGAGGGCGGCAGCGGGGGCCCCCGCTACCTGCTGACCAATGCGCACAGCGTGGAGCACCACTCGCAGGTGGGGTGGGTGGGGTGCCTGCCTGGGTGGTGGCAGAGGATGGTGTTCTGTTGGGAGGCTGTGTGGTTGGGAGTTGGGGATTCCACCTGCAGTCCAATGTGCACAGTGTGGAGCACCACTTGGGTGGGTGGGGTGCTGCCTGTGCGGTGTTGGGAGGGCGCGTTGTTGGGAGGCTGTGTTGTTGCGAGTGGGGGGCAGTCCAATGTGCACAGCGTGGAGCACCACGGGCAGGTGGGGTTCGTGGGGTGGGGTGCTGCCTAGGGGGCAGCGGTTGATGTGGTTTGATGTGTTGAGAGGGTGCGTTGTCAGGAGGTGTGGTGCCATGTGCTGGCCAACGGAGCGCAGTGGCGGATGGGTTCATGGGAGGCTGTGTTGTTGGCAGTTGAGGCGCCGCGTCTTGCTGGCGGAATGCGCACGGCGTGCAGCGGCGCCTCTCGCAGGTTTGCTGCTTTGCGGTGGGTTGTTAACAGGAAGTAGTCCTTGGACGAAGGGTAGGTTTGGTTTGATGAGCGGGGGCTCGAGGTGTGCAGGCTGAGCTCAGCTCTTCCGCTGGGGCGCTGCCCACCCCGCCAGCCAGCCAAGCCTGCTGGCCTCCCTCCCTCACTTGCTGTGCTGCTCCCGCTCATCCAATTGCTGTGCCGCAGGTCAAGGTGAAGAAGAGAGGTGACGACCGCAAGTGGCTGGCACGCGTGCTGGCCATTGGCAGCGAGTGCGACATTGCCCTGCTCACCGGTGGGTGGGTGGGCGGCTGGCTGGCTGGCTGGGGTCAAGTGTTCTTTTTCGTATCACCAATCAAAGCCAGCGAGTGTGGATACCCCGTCTTCTACGTGTGTGCTGGGCTGGGGCTACAGGTGGGCCCTGGGGTGTGTCAGCCTACAACACAGCCCTCCTCATCAAGCATCTCGCCCTCGCCAGCCGCACCGCGTTTTCTTGTGTCTTGTCATGTGCCCTCCCGCCCGTTTGCGCGCCGCCCACCCTGCCACGCCGCCTCCTCCTCACCCCTGCCTGCGCTCTCCTCCCACGCCATCCCCCTGCCCCCGCCTGCAGTCGAGGACGAGGAGTTTTGGAGCGGTGTGCAGCCTCTGCGCTTTGGGCCTCTGCCCAACCTGCAGGAGTCGGTGTATGTGGTGGGGTACCCCATTGGAGGGGACACGGTGAGTAGAAGCTCTAGAAGGTCCTGTCAAATACAACGGTGGTGGTGGTGGGCAGGGGGGGGCGGCGATGGTTGTGGTGGGGTACCCCATTGAAGGGGACAGGTGAGCACGAAATCTCGTTGCAAACAACGGCGGCGGTGGTGGCGGGCTGGGGGTATTGGAAGAAATGGGGGTGATGGAAGGAATGGGGGCGATGGTGTGATGGGGCACACTGGTGGAGACACGGTGAGTTGGCGGTTGTGTCAGCACAGGCGGAGATGGGCGGTGCAAGGAGCGGGGGCAATGGTTATGGGGGACACCTGATTGGAGGAGGCGCGGTGAGAGCGGGTCAAGGAGACAGGTGGCATTCGACTGCTGGTGACTCTTGGCTGCTGGTGCTGCTGCGGGCGGGTGTGTGCTGCTGGGGCCGGCGCTTCAACTGTCGCAGTATGCGGCAGCAGCAGCGTGGGCACACCCCGAGCCACTGCCTGCGCTCTCAAACTTAAACCGTGCCCCCTGGCCTCCCCAACCTCCCCCTACCTCCACCCCCCTCAGCCTCCCAAAACCCCACCCTGTCCATCCCCCTGCAGATCTCGGTCACCTCGGGTGTCGTCTCCCGCATTGAGGTGACAGCGTATGCGCATGGGGCCACGGAGCTGCTGGGCGTGCAAATCGATGCGGCAATCAACAGCGGCAACTCGGGCGGGTGAGTGCAGACTAGGCTAGGCTAGGGGGGGCCTTTGTTGCAGGGGTGGGCTGGTAGCGGTAGGCAGCAGCAAGTCTTGGGCGGGTGAGTGCAGGCTAGGCTAGGCTAGGGGGGGCCTTTGTTGCAGGGGCGGGCTGGTGGCGGTAGGCAGCAGCAAGACTCGGGCGTGTGTGACCAGGCTACGCTAGGCTAGGGAGGCCTTTGTTGCAGGGGTGGGCTGGTGGCGGCAGGCAGCAGCGAGACTCGGGCGTGTGTGACTAGGCTAGGCTAGGCTAGGGGGGGGCTTTGTTGCAGGGGCGGGCTGGTGGCGGTAGGCAGCAGCAAGTCTTGGGCGGGTGTGTCCAGACAAATCTGTGCAGGGCGGGTGAGGAGGAGGGTGGACTGGCTGAGGCAGGGGAGCGGTGGAGCTCGGGAGGGTGAGTCTAGACTAGGGGACCTCGGGAGGGTGAGTCTAGACAAGGGGACCTTCGCAAGGCGGGGCAGGAGGAGGGTGGACTGTTGGTGCGGCAGGGAGCGGTGGCTGCCAGTGGCGGGCTGGGCCGGTGGGCGGATGCCGCAGCCATGAGCAGCGGCAGCAACGGGGGGTGGCAAGGGGCCGGCAGGCAATGGGGCACTGCGCTGCAAGGGTTTCCCTGGCTGGGAATGGCAGAGGACGCGCTGCGCTGCGGAGGCGCCGGTTAAGGAAGGAGGGAGAGGTCTCCTGCCGGGCAATGCCAAGAAGCAATGGGGGTCACCTGGTGCCCTGCCTGCCCCTGGCCCTGGCCAGTGACCTGTGGTGGTGGCACGTCTTTGCTCCCTGCCCTGCCCTGCGCATGCCCCTTTCCTGCTCGCCCTTCCACTTTCTCCTGCCCATCCCCTCCTCCCCTTCTTCCCTGCAGCCCCTTGTGCAGTAAACGAGCCTGGCAAGGCGGTGGGCACCGCCTTGCAATCCCGTGCTCGACCACTTGCTGACAAGTCTTGCTTTCCACCTCCTGCCTCCTCCCTTCAGCCCCGTTTTCAACGAGCTGGGCGAGGTGGTGGGCATTGCCTTCCAGTCCTACGCGGGCAGCGACGCGGAGAATATTGGGTGAGGGGGCGTGGGAGGGGGAGCAGGGGGTGGGCAGAGGGGCCCGGACGGGCAGTGCTGTGATGGCAAGCACAGTGGGGCGTGGGAGGAGCAAGCCGGACATTTGTCTCGAGGGGCGGCCAGCTAACGCCTCCCCACCGCTCACCTCGCTCGCAACACTTGGCGTCACATCTCGTCGCCTCCTTTCTTCCTCCCACACCACACCCCGTGCTTGGCAATGCCCTGGGTGACTCTACACCCGTCCATGTTTACCTACGTAAACTGTCGCTGCACCCTTGGAGTCGGCCAACCTTATGTGTGAACAATCTGGCACTCTTGGTTTAACCCACCGTGCGCGTGAGCAAACTGGCACTCTTTCTTTCTTCCCTCCCTCCCTCACTCGCCCAGGTACGTCATCCCCACCCCCGTCATCGGCCACTTTCTGGACGACTACCAGCGCAACGGAACCTTCACCGGCTTCCCTGCTCTGGGCGTGCAGTGGCAGCGCATGGAGTCGTCGGCGCTGCGGTGCGCACTGGGCCCCTCTGGCGTTTGCTGTGTGTTTGAGCATTTCGGTGCCTCGGGCGGTTCGGGCAAGGTGTTCCTGTCACCCCTCGGACGATGCCTGGCGGCACACTGGGGCCCGCCCTGCTCTGCTCTGCCGGCCCCGCCTGCCTCGGACAGCCTCCCGCTTGCTGCCTGCTTGCCTGCCGCTGCCCGCTTGCTGCCTGCTGCCTGCCTGCTGTTGCGTTGCAACGCCGCGTGCGCCTGGTTGGGACGCTGGGGCGCTGGGACGCTGGGGCTCTGGTCTGCTGGCTGTCCGGCCTTGCGCCGCCGCTTGCCCTGCGCCCTGCCGCGTCTGTCCACTGTCACGTGCACCGTGCCAGCATTCCTGCTGCTCCGCTCATGCACTCGTGTTGGTGCCTGTGCACGCTCACATGAATCGCGTCTGCTGTTGCCCTTCCCGCTGCCGCAGCAACCACTTCAAAATGGGCGAGGACCAGAAGGGCGTGCTGGTGCGCAGCGTGCAGCCCATCTCGTTTGCACACGGCCAGCTCTTCCCGGGCGACGTGCTGCTGGCCTTTGACAGCGTGGAGGTGGCGTCGGGTGAGTGAGGGGGAGAGGCAGGCGGGGCGGGAAATCAGCAGTGCACTCTAGTGAGCGTGGAGGTGGTGCCTGGTGAGTGAAAGGTGAGTGACAGGGGTCGATAGGTGGACCAGAGTGCAAGGGGGTGCAAGGGGGTGGCGGGAGGGCGTCAGGCATGGAAGCGGAGAGGGAAACAAGCAGGGAGGCGGGGAGCGGGAGGGCGACAGGCATGGAAGCGGCGAGGGAAAGGAGCGAAGGGGCACGGGGGAGGGTGCGTTGGTTGCCTGCTGGCCTGCTTCGACAGCGCGGAGGTGGCCCGTTGTTGAGAGAGGAGCGGTTGCACAAGAGTGCAAAGCGACGGCAGGCCGCCGCCGCCCACCTTGCCTTTGACCTTGCCACCCGATACGCATGCATGCATACCGGGCCCCACCCCACCATCGCGCCCCGCCTGCCCCGCCCCGCCCCCGCCCCGCCTGCAGACGGCACCGTGCCCTTCTTGTCTGGCGAGCGCATCGCCTTCAGCTACCTGACCTCCCAGAAGTTCACTGGGGACATTGCCACGCTGGACATCCTGCGGGACGGGGAGCCCAAGCGGCTGGAAATCAAGGTGGGGGGCGGGGC
>JTEE01000205.1:539849-570550 GCA_002896455.3 Chlorella sp. ArM0029B | reverse complement strand
GGTGGGTTGGGTGGGCACGGAAGGCGATGGAGGGTGAGGATTGCGTGCTTGTGCCTGCCTGCCTGCCTGCCTGCTTGCCTCTGCATGCCCGCCCGCCTGCCTGATTGCTTGCCTTTCTGCCTGCCTGCGAACGCTGCATCCGTGGTGGCAGCATCAGCAGGCAGCTGGCCCACCCTGCACCCCCGCACCCCACCCGTCACCCTGCAGACGTTTGATGGACGCGACGGGCGTGAGAAGTACCCCCGCCGCTGGGTCATGATGCCCCCTTTCTTTTGAGGCAGGCGGCCCAACAGTCAACTGACCAGGAGGGCTAGCTGGCCACTTAGGAGCCACGGCACTGCCTGTCCCCACCTGCCTAGCAGCCGTCCCGTGTTTCTGCACCCCCTGCGGTGTTGTTATTGCTAGTTGTCTTACTACACGTGTCACCCATGTGCCTGCCCTGTGTGCCACCCATGTGCCTGCCTGTGTGCCTGCCCTGTTGTAACATTGCATGCCGGCCTAGAGACAGTTTCCGTGCGAGCGAGGCTTTGCAGGGAGCAGGCGAATCAGTGAGGTGAAGAGGAGACAACACGGCAGACAGAAACATGGGGATGCCGTGCATCAAACCCACGTGTCATGCAATACGTAGTAACTAGGTAGAAGGATGGGAGCTGACTGGTGCCTTTGGCTTGCTTTTCTGTCGGTTTCCTCAACACCACGCCCTCGGGCTGTAATCTTCTTCTTCTTCTAGATATAAGGTTGGCCCAGATTGAGGGGGGAGGCATGGGAACAGTGGGGCGGGAACGATTGCGAGTGCTGTGAAGGAGTGACGCAAGTGGGCAGGTAGGCAGGTAGGCCTTGCAAATTTGCAGCCGGTGGGGCGGGAACGATCCCGGTTGTGGAGTAAAGGATGTCAGCGAGCAGCTGGGCAGTTATGCAAGGGCATGTGGGCATGAAGAGGAACGAGCACGATTGTAAAAGTAAGTATGCAGCGAGCATGTGGGCAGCGATAACATTGCACCAGCCAGTGGGGCATGACCGATTGTGAAGTTATGTTGCTTGTTGTCGTATGTAAGTGAGCATGTGGCAAATACGTAATCAAGGCGCGGCATCGAGGAAAGAGAGCTGCGTGAAAGCTGAGCGGCGGGAACGATCCTGCCATGTGGCGACAGCGGCTGGCAGGAAGCAAGGCCTGGTGAGTCAGGGCGCGGGCATCTGGCCGCGTGTCCGCAAAGGAGAGAATGAGGAGAGGAGCAGAGGAGGAGCAGAGGTGAGGAGGAGCAGAGGAGGAGCAGAGGAGGGGAGAGTGGGAGGGAGGGAGGTGAGGGGGAGGGAGGTGAGGAGGAGAGCAGAGAGCATGAGAGTCAGGCAGCATGCCCTCAGAGGATGGGGTGGCCGCATGACCTCACACGACATTTCCTTTTTCTTTGCTACAAACTACATTCTGATACACTCACCCCCCACCCTGTCCCATGAGACCTTGCTGGCTCCCCCTGGACTTGAAATGTAATTGATTGATTGATTAGGAGGGGAGCAAAGGTGCGCCACGCATCGCGGCAGCAGCAGTTGTAATTTCCCACGGAACTGTGACGTACAAAAGATGTGGCGTGAGCCGCCGCTGTACTGTGCTGTGCGGTGCGATGCGATGCTGTGCTGTGCTGTGCCGGCATGGGCACCAGCGGGCAGGCAGGCAGCTGCACGGTCGCACCGTGCTGCCAAGGGTGGAATTTGCAGGCTGCCTCTCAGCAGTCGTAAATTTTGATGCTTGCCGTGACCTGCAACACAGCAGCAGGGGGGGCCGGGCGGCCGCGCGTTTGTGATGTTGTAACAAGATTTAACCCCAGCTGGTTGCATTGTGTGACGCTGCGGGGCTAATGGGGCAGCGTGCCAACAGCTGGCTTCCATGTTCTGGGGCTCTGGTTTGTGTGTGCAAGCAGGTGGGGCGGCAAGCAGCTGCGCAGAAGCTGGCACGGCGCGGGCAGCTGTGCGGAAGCTGGCACATCAGGGCGCAGGAAGCAGGCACAGGGCAGGCAGCAGGGCCAGCCAGGCAGCCACAGGACAGAAGGTGGAGAACCCCAAGGCTGCCCTCTACCAGAGCCAACCAGCCGCACAGGCACACAGCCACACAACCTCCAATGCCGTCCTCAACCCGCTCTCGCTCTCCTTCCTAACCCGTGAGCCACACAGCCGCACAGGCACACAGGCTCCCTCGTGGCTGCCCACCACACAGGCACACAGCGGCGCAACCACACTGCAACCTCCCTGCGCCTGTGCTGTCAGGAAGCATCCCTTGGACGCACCTTGGCCCGGCAGATGGGGCAGCGTTGGTCTCCAGACAGCAGGTCTTCAGCACACCCCTCGCAGACCGCCCGGTGGGCGCAGGGCAGCAGTGCCGTCAGTGCAGCCGTTTCCTCCCAGCAAATGCAGCACTCCAGAACCCTCCGGGGTGGCGCCAGCAGGGAGGCAGGCGCAGCCGGCGGTTGTGGGGCTGAGATGCCGCGCACAAGAGACCTGCGGAACAATGGGGTGCACGGCAGGGAGGGGTGTGAAGGGGTGTAGTGCGCTGTGCTCTGCTTGGCAGTGTGATGCAGCATGATTGCACACCTCACGCCAAAGGCTGCGTCATGCGACAGTTCATGCGGCATGTGCAGATGGCCCCTGCAGAGGCACGCCAGTGCATGCGCCTGCCTGCTGGCATACCCTGCTTCCCTTGCAGGGCTGGGTGGGTTGTACCCTATGTACCCTAATCCCTAAACCCTGCCTCATTGCAGAAGCCGTGGCGAAGCAAGCGGAGGGAGTGGGCAGAAGGTTGCAGAAGATGACAAGGGCAGCGCTACTTTTCGGGGCGGGGACTGTGTCGCTAGACACACTGTTTGCATGCCCGAACCCCTTACAAGCCCGAAGAAAGCTGGGCAGGGGCGGGCCTGGGGCCCACCTGAGGTCGAGTGCAATGTGTTGGAAGGTGGGCCTGGCTGCGGGGTCCTGCTCCCAGCACCGCTGCATCAGCGCCACGTAAGCGCCCAGCCCAGCAAACTGGAGAGGGCAACAGGGGACAGAGACAGGCAGAGAGGGAGGGAGGGGAGGGAGGGGAGAAAGGGAGGGTCGGCCTGGGGCTTCAAGGGGCGTGTGGCGGGGGCAGGTGGCGGAGGCAGGGGCTTCCAGGGACAAGCGCTCCAGCCGAGGCCTGCATGGGCCAGGGTTGGCCTGCGGGATGGCCCATATCTCGAATTCGCAACATCGCCTCAACAGGCTGCACCGGTCTAGCCGCAGGCGTCAAGGGACGTTGGAGGCAGGACTGGGTTGCGCCACACAACTTCCCCCGACCCCCCCACCCCGCAGGGCCCCGTAGGCCCCCCTATCGCGCATACCTGGAGACAACTCTTGCATGCTCCCACACTCATTGCCCTCTACCCCTGAAAATCAGGGCAGCATCCAAACCGCTGGCCACCTGCTTGCTTACCTGGGCCGTGTCTGCTCCCGGCAGCTCTTGTGGTGCCGGCACCTTGGGGCGTCCGCCTGACATGACGGCGCCGGCCACCCGCCACAGCTGCTGACCCTCCCAGGGCGGGGCCCACGTCAGCAGCTGCAGGCATTGGATGCATGCAGCAGTAGCAGCAATTTGTGTTTCACCACACAGAACAAATTGTGGGCTTCATCACAACGAGTTCGCCTCCAGCATGCACACCAGGGCAGCAGGCTGCGCAGCGCACAGACTGCACAGAGCATCACAACAAAGGCATTGCATAACCACACAGGCATTGCAATGCACCCTGGGGCGATTCAAATGCAGGTCCTGGACAAGGCAGAGGCAGCAGCCCGACTCACCGAGTGGAGCACCATGCCGTAGGCATACACATCTCCAGCCGGCGAGAAGGCGGCGTCACCCAGGACCTCGGGGGCCTGCCAGGTGGGCAGCAGGAGGGACGGGGCAATTCGATGGTGGCTATAAGGGCAATATATATCCTGGATATTGTGCATATATATCCAGATATATATTCGATGGTGGCTATAAGGGCATGGTGGATATTGCGTGCAAACCAGGGCAGCGGGGCGGGCGGCGGACGGCAAGGGCGGGGCAGGAAGGCAGGCAGGTGGGCGGGCAGGCAGGCAAACAGGGTAGAGGGATTCTCCCGGCTGCAGGTACACAGGCAGGCGGGCGGTCAGTTCGGCAGGCAACCAGGGACTGGCTTGCGACGGGCGGTCATTTGCACAGGGTCACAAGCAAAGGAGCGCCCGGAGAGGGAGACATGGGTCCTTGCTTGCTTTTAAGAAGTAACAGTCGGACCGCCCCGCGCGCGCCCCACCCCTCCCCCCCCCCTTATTTCCGCGAACGAAGTGCGACACAGACCCCTGAGCTAGTGGTGGTCCCTACCTGCCAGCGAGGGTTGGGGCTGAGCCTGTCTGAGGGCGGCAGCATGCCCAGCAGCCAGGCGTTCAGGCTGCTCTCAACCTGCGCAGGGCAAGCGGGGTGGGGATGGGTCAAGGACAGGTGAGAGAGCATTAGTTCGCCAGCCCCGCCGCAGACAGAGGGAGCGAGCCGATAGGGGGCAGGGATGGCGATTCGAGAGGTGTGCCACCGGGTGCTGGGTAAAAGCAAGCTGAGGTGTGCAATGTGAGGGAGCAGGCTGAGCATGAGAAAGTTGGCGTGGTGCAAAAAGTGGAAAGCTGGTGAGAGAGAGAGCTTAATAGAGAAGCACTGCAGCCACAGTGTGCCCACTTGGCGGGTGTGCCAACGCAGCTGGGCCCAGAAACGCAACACCGGCAGGCTGTCGAAAGCAGGGCTGTTCGAGGTGTGTGATGCTGCCGGCGGGCCGACGGGCGGGCCAGCCGGTGGGCGGGAGTGTGTGCAGACAGACAGCGGGCAGGGAGTCGAGTAGGCACGGGGGGTGCAAATATACGATGTGCAGTGGGCGAAATGAGTGAGGCCAGCGCCACGCACCCTCACACGCCAGGCGCTGTCCACGAGCAGTGATGTTGTCGACAGGTCGCGATACACAATGGGGGGCGACTGGCTGTGCAGGTACTGCAGGCCTCGGGCTGCATCACTTGCCTGCAGGGCCACAGAGAAGGTGTGCATCACAAGTAGGGTGTTGGGTTATAGAGTTTTCAAATGTGTACATGGCTGCAAGCCAGGTGCATCACACACGGGTGTCCCTCAAGTGCAGGTGAGGGATGTTTTGTATCCCCCTGGCATTGGGCACCAAGGAAGCACGACACAGAGGAAGCTGTGTGTGAGCACCCACATGTGCAGGCAGGCAGCGCCGGTGGGCATCCCGCTGCCGTGCAGGCTTGCAAACGCTGGTCAGCAAGGGTTGCTCTCTCGGCACACAGCCCAGGCATGCAATGCTGCCTGATGCAGTGCTGCCTGCCCCGAAGCCCTCTCACATCGGGCGGGCTGAAAGTTGAAGGCACAGGTTGAATTGCATTGGCAATGAGGAAAGGCTGCCACAGCCATCAGGAAGGCAGGGTGTGCTGGCTAGCCACGCATGAGCAAAGCATGAAGCTGCCATCAAGCACAGGGTATACATAGAGATGAAGATGGGGCCAGTGAGCTCACTATATCCAGTCGGCGGTGCCAGCTCAGCTCGGCGGCCTCGGGGCCGCCGCCCAGTGCCCGCCGCAGCACATCCGACAGCGTGCCCCGCCCTTCATGAAACTCTGCGCAGGGGGCGGCAGCAAGGGGCGATGCAGGCCAGTCAGCCGGGCGGCAGGCGGTGACATCGATTCGTGAGGACAGCAATCCATGCATCCAGCGCATCAATCAACCACGTGCATTACAACTGTGGGCCAGCTTCCCTGCCAGAGCCTTGTGGAGCATTTCAGGGCAGACACCTGGCCCCGACCCTCACCCTATGCAGCAGTGTACCCCATCTTGCCCTGTCCCGCCATTGGCACAATGAAACACCACGGCAAGCTTGTGCCCCTCCCTCCCAACATCACCACCCGAGGGCGAGGGCGTGGCGCACCTGTGACCACAGCGGGCGGTGAGGCGCAGACTCCCAAGAAGGGCCCAAGGTTGGGGTGGCGCAAGGAGGCAATCTGAGAGGGGACAACGAGCCAACAAAGAAGGGAGGCAAGGACGGCAAGCTGATAAGTATCAGATCCAATGTTGAGGTGGCACACTCATAGAGACAAGAAACAGCAACAGCAAAGCTGCAAAAGGAGGTGGTCGAGGTTGCAACCAAAGCAGGCGCGGCACAAGCTAGGGTGTACTGCCATGCATGGCCAAGTGGCACGGCATAACCCCAAGGCAGAGGGTTCGGTAAAGGTGCAGCTCCCAAGGCACTGCTGGCCTCCCTGCCCTGACAACGCCTCCCCTACATTGCCATCGCGCCAGCCAGCCTGCCACCTGACCTGCCACCCCCCACACCTCTTGCGCCGCCGCCGCCACGTGTGCGCTCGAGGCGGGAGTGGAAGCGCCGGTGACGGAGAGAATCTCCACCACAACAGGCGTGTGCCCCTGCCAGGTGCCCTCGACACTCTGCAGCGCATGCACGCAAGCATACAAAAGGATGAGGAGACAGGCAGCGAGGCTTGCTGCCACCGCTGGAAAATGCCCTGCCCTGTTTCCCAAGTGCCTTGCAGGCTTTGAAGCAGCAGCAGCAGCAGCAAAACAGCAGCACTGCACGGAAGCAGCATACAAGCAGCGCACGCAAGCACAGTCTGCCAGTCATGAGTTTCTTCAACACCGCATGGGAGACGCAGGGTGTGTGAAAACTGGCACGACAGCATGTTCCGATCGTAACCATGCAATGGTATGCCGTTGCTGCCACCATGCCGGCTGCTGCTATTTGGCCCTGGTGCTGCTGTTGCTGCTGCATCTCCCCGTCGGCCTCCCCCGCCCGGCTGGCGCCTTACCTTGGTGGTGGCAGTACTCCGCAACGTTGAACCCAAAACGATGTCCGAAAACAGGATGTCCGCCGGGCGCACCACGTTGCCTGCAGATCAGGGCCGAGGGACGGGCCTGGCAGGCATCGAGCGAGAGGGCCGTGGTTGTGCAGGGGCACAGCGCAGCGCAATGCCGTCCCCGCACACATGGGAGGGTGCAATGCGCTGGGGGCGCAATGCACCCTCCCATTTTGCAGCACACCGCAGGGCACCGGAGAACGCAGCGCAGCACAGCGCAGCACAGCACAGCACAGCGCAGCGCAGCGCAGCACAGCACAGCGCAGCTTCACCTGTGTGGGTCACATCCATTGGCGCTGGCACAGGCGCCAACTGCTGGCTGCTGGTTGGTGGCGCTGGGGCGCTGCTGGCGCCGGTGTCTGTCCCATGGGAGAGCAGCAGGCTCTTCATCAAGGCCTCCACTTCAAGCTCCCCCTCTTCATCAACTGCGCTGCCCTCTGCTGCACCCGTGCTGCTCATGCCGGCAAAGCCGAGCTGCTGCAGCGCACGTCCAGCCAATGCATCAGGATGGACGGAAACAACCGGTGGCTGTTGCTGCTGCGGCCACTGCTGCTGCTGCTGCTGCTGCCACTGCTGCTGCTGCTGCTGCGGCGGCCACTGCTGCTGCTGCTGCTGCTGCTGCTGCCACTGCTGCTGCTGCTGCTGCCGCCGCTCCAGTAGTGTGGCTGCGTCTGCATCGGCTTCCGCCCAAGCCTGCTGCGGCCACTGCTGCTGCTGCTGCTGCTGCTGTGCATCTGCTGCTGGCGAGGCATGCTGTTCGTCTCGTGCCTGTTCCGCAGCTGGACAAAGTGATGCTGCCTCCTGGGGCTGCTGTATACACCCCGCCAGTGCATGCACCAGCTGCTCTCCTCTCTTGCATGCGTCTGCTGTCCCAGGATGTGTTGACAGCCCAGCTGCCTCTGCCGCCACCTCCTGCTGTTCCTGCTCCGCTGCTGCATTCCCAGCAGCCGCTGCCGGCGGCAGCTGCTCGACAGGCTGTTCTGGCGCAGCTGCCACGGATGCCTGCTGCCGCCGCTCCTTTTGCCGCTGCTTCTTGGCTGCCTTGGCAGCCGCCCTCTCCTGCTGCTGCTGCCTCGACAGCTCCTCCTCTGCTAGAAGCTGAGTGGCGGCTGCCTCAGCCGCCTGAACGGCCTCACGTGTGGGGTCGGGCTCCGCCATGGGTGCCTGCTTTGCGCGCTGCCTCCGGCCTGCACGCGTGGCATGAGGGCGGAGGCCACAGGTTGGGGCGGCAGGCAGGGGTGCGGCATGAGCAAAGCGCAGGCCAGGCAGGCACAGCCGGGATGACATTGTGGGGGTGGGGCACAGCACAGCACAGCACGGGCGCAGCGCAGCACAGCACGGGCGCAGCGCAGCACAGCACGGGCGCAGCGCAGCACAGAACACAGCACGCTGAGACAGAGGGCCTGCAGCCTGCCTGGCAGTCATGCGCACCTGCAGTGTTGGCGTCTGGGCTGTGAGCCTCAATCGGCAGCACAGCAGGTGCGGATGCAACGCCACCGGTGCGTAACAGGCCGCGGGGATCCGGCGTGTCCCCCAGGGGCGACGCTGCTGCCAGCAGGGCGTCTGCAAACTCACGGTGCCCGCTGGCAGCTGCCAGGTGCAGCGCAGACTCGCCAGATGCGGTGCGCGCAGCGCGGTCAGCGCCGGCGTGAACCAGCGCCATCCCGCAGCCCGTGTGGCCGTGCGCCGCCGCCACGTGCAGCGCTCTGTGCCCGCTGCTGCTCGCCGCTTCCAGCTCCGCATTTGCAGCCACCAGCAAGTCGAGGCAGGCCAGGTGGCCCTTGTACGCGGCCAGGTGCAGCGGGGTGCGGCCACCGCGCCGCACCGGGGACGGCTCGGCACCCGCCGCCAGAAGCGCACGAACCACCGGGATGTGCCCATTGGCCGCCGCCAGGTGCAGCGCTGTGCTGCCGATGCAATCGGCAACATCCAGGCCTGCCCCAGCAGCTATCAGGGCCTCCACACAGGCGAGCTGCCCCCGGGCGGAAGCCAGCAAAAGGGGTGTCCGCCCATCCCGGTCGAGCGGCGACGTCGCCGCACCGGCGGCCAGCAGGGCTGCCACGCAGCCTGCATGCCCTGCCAGGGATGCCAGGTGCAGGGCGGTGGTGCCGCTGCGGTTGGCCAGCCCGGGAGCGGCCCCCGCCGACAGCAGCACGCCCAGGCAGGCAGTGTGCCCGTCGGCGGCGGCGTGGTGCACCGCCGTGCTCCCCTGCTGCTCCGCTGCGTCCGCGCTGGCCCCTGCCGCCAGCAGCAGCTCAGCACACTCCCCGTGGCTGTTCCACGCGGCGTGCAGCAGAGCGGTACGCCCGCAGTTGTCCCGGGCATCCAAGGTTGCGCCGGCGGACAGCAGGGCGCGTAGGCAGCCGACGTGGCCGGCTGCCGCTGCGTGCTGCAGCGCCCGTCCGCCATGGCTGTCCATCGAATCTGGGCTGGCGCCAGCGGCTAGCAGCGCGTCGATGCGCCCCGCGTGCCCGCCCACGGCAGCCAGGCACAGAGCGGTTGCCCGGCTCAGGGTGGCACCGATGGGAGGCTCCAAGCCTGCGTAGACAGGTGTGAGCGATGGGGCCGTTGCATGGAGCAAGGAGTGGACATGCTATAGGAAGGTGCCAGTAGGCGGGAGTGGGATGGGCACCCGGGTGGGGCAGGGAGACGGCAGGCAGGCACAGGCAGGCAGGAAGGCAGGCACAGGCAGGCAGGAAGGCAGGGAGGTGTGAAAGCGAGGCAGGCAGGAAGGCAGGGCAGAGAGGCAGGGAGGCAGGCACAGGCAAGCAGGCACAGGCAGGCAGGCAGGCCGGCAGGGCAGGCCGGCAGGGGCAGCGAGGCGTGAAGGCAAGGCATGCAGGCAGGTTGGCAGGCACAGGCAGGCAGGGAGAGAGGCAGGCAAGCAAGGCAGGCACAGGCAGGCAGGCAGGCAGGGCAGGCAGGCAGGCACGGGCAGCGGGAGACAGGGAGGCAGGCGCAGGCAAGCAGGCACAGGCCGGCAGGCCGGCAGGCACAGGCAGGGAGGCAGGCAGGGAGGCAGAGCAGGCAGGGCAGGGAGGCAGGGGAGGCATGCAGGCAGGCACAGGCAGGCAAGGCAGGGAGGCACAGGCTGGCAGGCAGAATGTCGGGAGCAGCTTGCCTGGTGCAGCTGTGGGGCGCGTGGGCAGGGTGTGGGGGGGGTGGTCGACCTGCATGAGGTGCAGCAGCAGGTGAGGAGCGGCATGTGGGCATGCCTGTGCAACTCAGCACCAGCAAAGCTTGCTGCAGCCAGACCACATGCCAAGCCATTCCAGATGTGTAGGTGCCAACAGAGCACGGGCACAGGCGGGTGTGCGTCCGCAGGAACAGCGAAAGGAAAGTTTGGGTGCGCCCATGCCTTCTGTGCCACTGTTGCCCCTTGGCGGCCCGTGGCACAATGTCCCCTGTCCCCCGGGTATGCAAGACCGGGCCCGCCGCACGCACCCCAGGCAAGCAGCGGCGGAGGCACCGGCAGGGGCGGCATTTGGCGTTGGTGTTAATGCACCAACAGATGTGCACTGGCGCATGCGGCAGCAGCGCACCTTTCCCAGCTCTGAGGCCGTGCCCAGGATGAGGCTATCCAACCGGCTGTTGCCTGCGCCGTCGCTGCTGGTGGTGCTCCTCGTGGCCAGCGTGCTTGCCGAGGAGGATGCATTGCTGCGGTTCAAGACAGACAGGGGGTCTTCCTGCGGATGGCCGAGCGGTTGGCAAGCCGGCCCTGCCGCCTTGCCGCCCAAGGCATGGCGTCCGCTGCCAGAGCGTGCCTGCGGGCCAGCAGGCAAGTGGGCGGGTGACGAAGAAGAAGAAGAAGAAGAAGGTCACAGCCAGAGGGCGTGAAGTTGAGGCAGACAACAGGGAATCCCCCAAAAGCACCAGTCAGAGCTACCATGGGCGGGTGAGAACACACGAGAGGGTGGCAGGGCGGGTGGGCGGTGGCAGGGGCGGGGCAGTCGGCGTGCGTGGCACAAGGGTGTTCAGAGGGACGATCTGCAGCCCTGCTCGGCACGGAACACGGCACGCAGCGCCTTGCCTGAGCATCTCTGAGCAACCCAGCAACCGCATCCTTGGAGGAGTCTCGCTGCTGCATGCTCGGCGTGTGTGCCGCGGGCTGGGGCGGCTGAATTGCGGCAGCAGCAGCAGCGGCAGCGGCGGCGATACTTCTGCCGCAGGTGTGCCTGCTGCTGCCAGCAACAAATGCGTCGAGTGGGTGCAGCCCGCTGCACGCTGTGCAGTAGCGCTGCAGCGTGCCGCCCGTCTGCACCTCCGCGGCTCCCATGTGTGTGCTGCATATGTGATGCAGGGGCGTGGGGACGCCCCGCATGCAGCCTTCCACCTGCAGGCGAGATGCAGGGTTGACAACATGCCAAAATTCAGGAAGGTGGTGCAAGTTATCAGGAGTGCGGGCAGGTGATGCCCTCACACCAACCGCCCCTTCGGCAGGGGGCCCACGCGGCAGGCTGTTTATGTTGATAAACTGGACTGGCAAGCTGGGGTGAACAAGCAGGATGACCAATTTGCAAACTGGACTGCACAAATTGCTTGGGCTGTTCAAACCGGACTCGACGGGCGCTGGCGGCACGGCATGTGAAGCGCACGTGAGGCGGCGGGGGGCAGGCCCCCGCACGCTGGTTCTGCGGGCTGTGCAGGCGGCCTGATGACAACATGGTGCAAGCAGGCTGCAGTAAGCCTGCCCAGCCCTCACCTGGCACGTCCGTTCATTGCGGCTGCGGGGGACTGCCTGTAACGGACCCGCCGCTGGCGGCATCAAATGTAGGCCCGCTGGTTCCCAGGCCTCCAACTGTTCGGCGTGGGATGCCCTTGCCAGCCACCTGCAAGCAAAGCGAGCGTCGGGGAAGCCCACAGTTGCCCGCAGTTGCCCGCAGGGCGGCCAGCCTGGCCTGTTGCGCTATGTACGCTCGAAATAGACCAGCGCCCACGCACTCACTCCGCGGATTCAGGGCTGCATAGCGTGTCCCAGCAAGCCGCAGTTGGGCGTGGTCGCGCAAACTTGTGGCGCCAAGTTTTCACGCGCCAACAGGCACGGAACACGCACGGGTGGCCTGCAGGGAGCTGCGAACATAGGGAGGGCCCAGTTGGCAGTGTGGGGGAGGGCCTTTCCATGGCTGCATGGGCACGCCGCCGGCAGCGGCGCCGCAGCAGGCCCTAGGGAGGCAATGCAGCAAGGAGGGTGCTGCAGCCTTCCAATGCACATGCCCGACCATAGTGCCTCAACCATCATAGACATCGTATCCAGATGGCGCCTTGCCGCCACAGCCGCAATGCATATGACCACTCTTGATAAGCCAACAGTGGATCTGTACGCTGCTGTGCTGCTCAGCGCCACTGTGCACCACCACTGCCAGTGCTTTGACAACTCGGCAACCCTGATAGCTATAATGTCAACATCACAGCTTTGTGCGACACGGGGCATGGACAAACAGTGGCACGTAGAATGCCTAACCAGGGACGACTTTCAAGGCGTTGACATCAGTTTCTAGAGCAGGCAGGCAGGCAGGCAGCCAGGGGAGTCATCCCGAGCACATAAGGCAAGCACGGTGATGGTCAGGAGGGAGCGCAAACACAACAGTGTGGACCACAACAGTCCGCACAGCGCCCCGCCGCAAGCGGGAGCAATGGGGCAGCCCGGAAACTTTCAGGAGGGCAGGGGGAAGTTTGGGGACGCGAGCGGTCATGGAAGAGTAAACAGAAAGGGAGCGATCCTTGTTACACACCCCGGCAGGGACTTGGGTGGGTGCAAGCGGGGGCGGCATCCCAGGTTCGCAAGGCGCGCATACATTTGGAAGGGGCGCAGGCCTCATCTACTGGGCCATCATTTCTGCCTCATGAAAAGCACAGGGAGTGAGGGAGGGTAAACCCTAAGGAGGGAAGGAGGGAAGGAGGGAAGGAGCACAAAGGGCGAGGCAAAAGGGAGAAGTGGCGAGGCAGACATGCAAACCAAGCAGGTCACAGGCATCGCATATTATGCAGGCTTGGGAGAAAGCACCAGGAGGGTGCAGGCACTGAGGGGCGACGGCAGCAGGGGTGGCGCTACAGGAACTTAGTATTGGGAACCGAGGTGCAGAAGAGGAAATGCGGGTCGGAGCGGTCGGATGAGTGCTTATTAGAGGTGCGGGAATGCAGGAGCGCACACGTAAGAGGTGCAGGGGCGGGGCGAGGCGAGAACCAGGGGCGTGGTTCCACAAATATAGAAGATCCAGCCAGCTGAAAGATGGACCGTGTACAGAAGACAGAGCGGGAGCGATAGAACATAGCTTGCACGAGGGAAGAAGGGGAGGGCAGACGGTTGCAGATGGGCGTTGGTGCAGCTGGGCGCGATGCGCTGAAGGGCAGCTGCTGCGCGGTGTAGATGCCGGCTGCAGCTTGGGCATAAAGAAAGTCCAAAAGGGGAACATGCGCAACGCTCGAGTATCCAGTGGTGCAAGTCGAAGTAAAAAGACCAGAATTGGCAGGGGCGCCCAGCACGGGAGAGAGCCCAGCCCACCGGCGGCGCCGGCGCTTGTTCTGGCAGGCGCACAGCGGTGAGCTCCGCGTGCTGTTCAATGAATCAGCTCAATCAGAGAGCAGGATGAGCAGCAGGGTGTCAAACTGTTCCTCCCACAGGGCCTCCCCGCCATCCGGCTGCATGATCAGCATGCTGTGGTCACTACCCACAGGGCTCAGCATGCTGTGGTCACTACCCACAGGGGCCAGCATGTCGTGGTCGGTGCCCAGAGGAGGGAGGTCGTCCCACCTCAGCAGTGGCTGCAGGCAGCCTGAGGCAGCGGCGGCGGCGGCGGCGGCGGCGGCAGTGCGGCCGGTGGCCTCCTGGTGCGGAGGGTGCAGGGAGGCGCCGGAGGAGCAGTCCTGGGAGAACAGGATGCCTTGGGAGAAAGGTCTGGGGCTCAGGCTGTCTGCTTGGTCAAAGCCGGGCAGTGGGCTGTGGGGGGCAGGGAGGTGAGGGGGCAAGGCGATGCGGGGGGCGTGAGGGCGTGCATGGTGGGGAGTGACACAGAGCAGGGCTGAATGGCGGCGCAGCGGTGGCCCGCCTGCTGGGATGGCCTGCAGGCAGGCTTGGAACGCAGGCTGGCAAGCCGGCAGGTGGGCAGCACAGGCCGGCAATCCTTGGCAGGCAGGCATCTGCGCCACCCAGGCATGGCAGCAGCAGCTGAGCACGCACTTTAACAGGCGGGAAACAGCTGTATGTATAGGCAGCACACAGCTGTGCACTAGGGGCAACGGCGGGCGCAAGCTGGGGCACGTGCCACACCTGGCTTGGCGAGCTGACGGGGGGCTGCCGTGTGTGGTACTGCCACCGCTGTTGGACAGATCTGGGTGGGAGCTGAAGCTGCCGGCCGGCGCCGTCAGTGTGTTGTTGTGGCTGCTGCAGCCGCCGCTGCTGCCTTCACAGGCAGCTTGTGCCAGGGACCAGCAGGATGGCAGGCGGGGAGGGGGGCTCAGCCTGCACGCACAGCAGGGCACAGCGGGGCCGACTGTCAGCGGGACATGTGATTGTGTGAGAGTGGCTGGCACGCCTGCTTGCTTGCTGCTATTTGCATTGTGCAAAGCCCTACAGGCGCCAATGCAAGGCTGTGCAGGCAAGGTTGCCCTGCCTTGGCTGCTGTCGAGAGGTGAGCCACACGCAAGTGCAGCGGGCATGCGTGGGCTGCACACGGCCCCTGCCCTGCTGCGCACGCTTTGCTCACCTGGCAGGCATGCCAATCAAAACGTTGAGCCCTGGTGAATGCAGGGCGCTGCTGTTGGGGTGGGTGGTGCCAGGCGGCGCGCCAGCACGCGCGTCCAAAGAGCTGAGGCGCGGCATGGGAGTAGGTGGGGGTTGGGGGTCAGGGGCAGGCGGTGGGATGTAGCGCGGTGCCATGGGGTCTGTGTCGTAAGTTCTTTGCGGTTTGACAGACTGCAGGCCCAAAAAAGCAAAAGCATGGCCCAAGTGCACCCAAGGCCTGGCAACCTCGACACGTCCCTACGTCGCAAGCACGTTGGGCAGGGCGATGCTGCTGGCTACAAGATAAACTCCTGCTTGCCAGCCATTTGGAAGGGCACAGGCAAGCCCTCACCTGCCGCCCCAGTCTGTGATGCTGCCGCGCGTGGCGCCGCAACGCCCGCCGCCTCCTGAACCGTCCGAGGCTCCGCTGCAGGCAGATGTGTCTGCGGATGATGGGCTGCTGAAAACACCAGAGGGCGGGGCAGCTTGCCTGGGCGGCGATCCGCTGCAGGGGACAGGGTGGTGCCAGCCGAAGCATGTGGCAGGCGGATCAGCAGTAGTTCGGCAGCCCCGCCGCGGGCGGAGGGAGCGAGCCAATAAGGGGCAGGATAGGGTTTCAAGGGGTGTGCCACCGGGAGCTGGGTAATAGCAAGCTGAGGTTTGCATGCAAGTGATGCAGCTGTCGCTGCCGCTGCCGCTGATGGGTCAGCAGGGTTAGCAGGCGCCTGCACGGGCACCAGCGACAGCTGCGACAGCCTGGCAGGGCTGTGTATGTCGTGCATACAGCCGGCACGCAGCACAGGCCCAGCCTGTGTGCAGCCAGGCAGGCGGCACAGCACGGCGCAGCACAGGCCCAGCCTGTGTGCAGCCAGGCAGGCGGCACAGCACGGCGCAGCACAGCAGGTGTGGGGAGTATGGCGGCACAGCATGCGCAGCGGCGCACCACGACCACGCAAAGCGGCGCCTGGGCACAGGTATGCACTGATCAGTGCTGCTAGCCAGGCGTGTCAAAATTCCGGCTTCATGCATGCAGGCACCAGCATGGCTCAGCGCTTGCTGGCTCCGGTGCATGCAAGCTGGCTGACATGTGTCTAAATGGGCTCAGAATCGATGTGTGGGACTGCCTGGAGGCTTACCTCAGCCCGCAGCCGGCACCGGCGCCTGAGTCGGGGTGGAGGGAGAGGTCGGCTCCAAGGTGCGGGCGCCCCGGCAGCCCCGGGCCGTCAGGCAGCACGCCTGGCAGTGCAAAGGGAGAGCTGCAGGCGGGCACGGGGGGAGGTTGGACATGTTTCAAGGGCATCCGAGATCTCTGTTGAGACGTACATGGCGATACACACACGCACACACACAAGGGGGGAGGCGGTTGGGCTGCCCCTGGTGCGTGGCGCTGACGACCTGCGCGCTTGCTGGGACTCTGTTTTATTCTTGGGGCAAACCAGCGGCGGGGGGGCTTTCTGTCACAGCAGGGCAGCGCCAGCGCAGGTGATCGCTAGCCCTCTTACCCGACACCGAAAGCGTGCAGCAAAAAGTCTGGCACAAACAGCTGAGCGTGCCCGCCATCGGCAGCACCCGCAATGCCTGCTCCGTCTTTGCTTGCGCCAGCTACGCTGTGATTGAGGCTGCATGGCCGCGATGGGGCAGGGGGCGGGAGGGGCAGGCAGGTGTGTCAATGGTCGGCTTCAATTTGTGTGACACCAAAGCCAAAGATGCCAGCGCAGCGCACTGTGCATTGTGCCAGCAGCAACCTGCCGGCCTCGTCATTATCAGCATCACATGCATCAGCATCAGCAGCGGCAGCACCGTCACGGTAAATCAGCACGGCGCGCCCAGCCCACGGCGTGCCGTGGATGATTCGGAGCAGCAGGGGGGCACCAACCTGTTGGGCGCGCCCGGCAGGGCCGCCACGGGCTGGGCTGCAAGGCAGCTGGGGGGCAGGACAGCCAAGGGCTGGGCTGCAAGGCTGCTGGTGGGCAGGGCAGCCTCCTTGGAGTGCGGCAGGCTTGCTGCCAGGCCAGTGAGCTGCTGTGGCGCCACGGCAGCCGGCCCAGCAGGCACGCCAGCAGGTGTCTTGCTGGCACGCAGGGGCAGCACACCGTCCTGCTGAGCAAGCGGCGACTCCAGCAGGATTCTGCACATGTTCCATACAGGGAGGGAGGGAGGAAGGGAGGGCCAGGGGCACAGGAGGGAGGGTCAAGAGGGGCTGGGGGCCAAGGGGACAGTGCAAAGGGCGACAGTCTGGGACGCCAATGTTAACACAGTGTGGCCCAGGTGCAACATGTCTATGCCCTGACAAACTCCCTGCAGGGGCAGCAGGAGCAGCGCGGGCAGCAAGCGGGGTGGCCAGCGGGTGGCGGCCAGGCTGGCGCGCGCTACGCACGTTGTGGTGTCGTGGTGGGCCAGCCCCTTGACCAAATGGCGCAGAGCCTCCAGTGGAATCTCCTCCTGCACCGCCACCGCCACCGCCTCCTTGCCCTGCTGCTGCTGCTGCCGCACTGGTTGCGCCGCCACCGCCGCCGCCGCCGCCCCTGCCGGCACCGCCTCCTTGCCCTGTTGCTGCCGCCGCCGCTTTGGCTGCGTCGATGTCGACACAGCCGCCGCCGCCGTCATCCGCCCCTTCCTTTGCCGACCCGGCTTGCGGGCATCCTGCTTGCAGGCCTCCTGCTTGTGGAGCTCCTGCTTGTGGGCCTCCTGCTTGTGGGCCTCCTGCTTGCGGGGCTTCTGCAGGTGGCAAGAAGATGGTGGGCGGGCGGGGAGGGAGGGACAGCGGGTGGGCTGGTTGTACAGCGGTGACCCATGGCAAGGGTTTCAACCAAGGGTCGGGCCACTATCATAGTGGTGAGGATGTGTCATACGTGCCACTACTTGTTGTGTTTGAAAGTGGTGGTCACCCCCACACTTACTGTCAGCGGCTGTGCTGTCACGGTGAGTCATCTCACACAGGGGATTGAATCAAGATGTATAACAGGGGATTGAATCAAGATGTATAACAGGGGATTGAATCAAGATGTATAACAGTGTTTGTCAGGTGTGTTGTGGTCTCACCTTGGCTGGTGGCTCGGCCACAGCCTCGCCCGCCGTGCGCTTGCTGCAGGGGCACGTGCAGGCGCAATTTGAACATGTCACTGAGCAGGTGGTCCAACACGCCTCCATGGCGTAGAAGGCTTGGCAGGCAGGGGAAAGAAGCCCCCCCGCAAAACAGCCCAATACCGACAGTGTGGTGCAGTCACAAGCAGCCCAGCAGTGCACGGGCGGGGCAGGCAGGCAGGCCAGGCACGCAGCCGCCAGGGCTGGGCAAGTGGTTTAAGAACATGGCAGTGAGGCAGGCAGGCAGGCTGGCTGGCTGGCCGGGCGAGCAGGCAGGCTGGTTGGCTGTCCGAGCGAGCAGGCTGGCAGGCTGGCTCGCTGTCTGTCCAAGCGAGCAGGCAGGCAGGCAGGCTGTCCGGGCAAGCAGGCAGGCTAGTTGGCTGTCCGAGCCGAGCAGTCTGGCAGGCTGGCTGGCTGTCAAGGCGAGCAGGCAGTCAGTCAGTCACCTGAGCTCTGCCTTCAGGCGGCTGGTGGTGCCCAGGCCCAGCAGCTGGGCCTTGCACTGCGGTGGAGGCAGGGCAGGGGAGAGGGGCCACACGATATTGGAGAGGCGAGAGTTGAACGGGTCACAGGACAGGCGCAGTGTGCCAGGAAAGCGCCCGGCTGTTGGCGGGGGGGGCACATGCCAGCCAGCGCGAAGCGGGGCGGGGTGCAGCGCAGGCGCAGAGCGTGGGGTGAGCCGCAGCGCTAGCTCGGCACAGCACTGGGCACACCTAAACCCACAACGGCAGGCCTGCAGGGCCGCGGACGCCCTTGGGCCCAATCAAGCAGCTGCCCGCCACTGCACCCCCGCTGCCCCTGCCCATTGCCCTGCGCCAACCTGCGCCCCCGCCTGCCAGGCCGCCGTGCTGCCTCACCTTTTGCGGGATGCAGAATGGCAGCTTGGCCAGCGCTGCCTCCTCCTCTTCCAGGTCGCTCCAGCTGTGCGCCTCGTCAGCGCCAGCCGTGCACCCCTCGGGGCGCACTACCTCGCCCACGCTGGCCAGGGAGAAGGCTCCCCGCCACACGCGCTGCTGCCACTTGACCCACACCAAGCCGTCCTGTTTTTCAAAGGTGCTGAGGGGGACTTGGAGCTCCAAAGGCTCCTCTGTCACGGCATGCACCCAGCGTGCGAGGCGGTAGGGGCCGCGCGGCGCGCGCAGGCGTGCGACCGCCGCCGCGACCTGCGCGCTGATGGTGGAGCCCCCCACGTCCTTGACGTGCACGGCGCTCATCACCTCGGGGCAGGGCCTGCAGGAAAGGGGGGCGTGGTCAAGGGGCATGTGGGAGGGGGCGTCGCGTGCGGCTGCAGGAGGCGAGCCACGGGAGGCGAGCCACTGCGCCGTGCAGCGGCATGGCGGCGGCGGGGGTGGAGCGGTGCGCACTCACGTGTTCAGGATCCACTGGCGCTCCGAGGGGCTCACATCCTCCACATTTTGCAGGGCGGCGTGGTGGTCCACCGCGGCCTGTCGGCGCTCTGTTACAGCCTGGGGCACTTGGACGTCCCACCTCTCCTTGCGGCGCTCAGCGCTTGAGATGCTCCGAGCGATCAGCAGCAGCTCATCGGTGCGGCTGAGCGGGCGTGTTCTCCGGGAGGCCGCCTTGGAGGCCGCTTTGGTAGGCTGCTTGGCAAGGCCAGCCGGTGCTGCTTGCCTCGATGAGCTTGCCTTGCTAGACTGCATGGCGGAAATAGACGCGTGCTGATGAATTGCCGCGGCAAAATGGGCAACGCGCTGCGAGGGCCCTGTCTACAAAAGTCTCACCTGGCCTGCCCGCTGGGCGTCCTGGGACGCTTGTGCGCTCATGTTTGCGGCGTTCCAGACTTGATCGCTGGATGGCGCCGTTCGTGCTAAGCGGGAAGGCTGGCGGCCCGGCGCTAGGCGGCTCGCTTGGCTAGGATTTCGAGTGGAAAGTTGTTCGTGCACGCGCCGCGGCGACCGGCCGTTGCTTCGGCACTCCGGAGCGCTTTCACTCGTGCCCTGTTGGTGCTGGCATCAAGCACTGCGCGCCTCGTACACCTTTAAATGGCGGCGCCGTTGAGACTGGACCGAGGGCTTACAAGCTAGTAGCTAGCTAGCTACTAGTAGCTAGTAGCTAGTAGCTAGTAGCCGCTTAGCTTCAGCCGTGAAAGTAAGGCAGCGGGTGTTAAGTTGGCTTGCAACACCTATGTGCATTGGCAGCGACCAAGGCGAGGATTGCGCAGGCTTGGGCGGCCCCGGACGCCGTCGTGACGAACGCGTGTGAGCTGGGGCTGGCCTACGGTGGCAGTGGGCTCCAATTATTTCTCCTGAGCAGCGACAAGTTCAATTGAGCTGCTCCACCAGTGAAGGTGGAACTCAGATCAAGCCACAGTGCCTGCCTTTGCCGACCAGGGCCATGAGCCGGGGCCGCCTACCGGCACTGCCGCTGGCAGCGGGCGCTAGCAGGCGCACCCAAACTGGTGCTCTGCCCCCGCCGCCTGGCACTATCATGCACTGGATCCTGGGTGTGTTCCTGGCACTGCACCCGCACCCTAGCATCTGCTCCCCGTGTGAATTTCTGGTGGTCTGGCAGAGCTTACAGCGCACTGGGGCTGGGTCCTGGGTCACCTCCTGGGAGAGGAGGGGACAGCGGCGCCAACAAGGGGCAGCTAGGCCTGAGACAACAAGGGGCAGTGCAGTTCCCGAAACGCCTCCGATCGCACGAATGAGATGCAAGGTTCCAACACAAGGGCGTGAGTTGAGGGCGCCAGCAGGGAAGTGAACCAGCAGCACCTGGCAGCGCCGCGCCCCGCTCGCCCCTCCTCCTCCTCCTACTAAATCCGCACTTCACAGAACCGGCTGTTTGCCAGCTCCCCTGCGCTTCGCCCGCCGGTCACCAGATGCTGCAAAAGGTCCCACCCTGCCCCCCCGTCTGCCGACAGCAGCTCCACCGCTGCCTGCCAGTCCGGCTCGTCCTCGCAGTACTGCCGGAACTCATCCACCCCCCACACAAACACATCTCCCAGAAGGCGCTGCAGGGCGGGGAGGAGAGGCAGGATGGAGGGTTGTAAGAGTGGTGAGGGACAAAGAGGGCACCTGCCCACCAGGCAGGCGCAGCAAGGGGCGGGCGGAGGGGGCGCACTGAGGGGGCGCAGGCGCCGGGGGCAGGAGAGGCTGGGGGCTGGGGAGGGCAGATGAGAAGGCAGAGCATGCCAAGCGGTGGCGCCACATAATGCTGCGCTGCGTGGACTGTACACACGGCACAGCACAGCACAGCACAGAGCATACAGTACAGGTCGGGGCGCAGCGCAGCTCAGCGCGGCACAGCGCAGCGCAGACAGCACAAATCAGGACGCAGCACAGCACAGCATAGCGCAAGCAGTACAAATCGCGGCGCAGCACAGTACAGCATGGTGTCGGCAGTACAGTCATACCGGTGCCCGGCTGGGCTTGCCTGCAGTGACTCTGCCGTTGTGAGCTGGCTGGGGCCGCTGAGTGCCAGAGCTGACAGGATGCATTCCAACAAGACCACCGATAGCGTGCGCAAGTCGTCACGCTGCAGCCAGGAGGGATGCAGGTACACCTCTGTCAACAGACTGTGGTTTGTAGAATGCTTGCACGCAACAGTGCTGCACCCAGGGGCAGGCATGCGTGCTTTGCTGCAATTCACTGGCGGTCCAGCAACTCTCCAACAACAGCCCCTGCCCGACCACACTTGCCCCAGTGCTTCCGGTGCGCCGCCTGTTGCCAGCCTCAGACCCACCCCATTACCCAACCGCCCCCACACCAGGCATCCCCTTGCAGCACTGTGTTGCAACACCTCCCCACCTGCCCCTATTGCCAGCGATGCATCACCTGCTGCCAGCCTCGCATCCCACACGCAATCCCCCCCACCACCAAGCGCCCCAGCACTGCCCTGCAGCAGGCACCCCCCTGCCCAGCGCCAGCGATGCATCGCTTGTTGCCGGGCCCCAGCCTCACCCACTCACACACCAAAGACCACCACCACCAGCACTCCAGCACTGCCCTGCATCACCTCCCTGTCTGCCCCAGCGCCGGAGATGCAGCGCCGGTGTAAAGACTCGCACCGCCATACCCCCACACCTCACTACCACCGCTCTAGCACTGCCTTGTGTCCGGCAAAGTATTTGACAAAAAAACATGACTGTGCAGCAGAACCCCACCTGCCCCAGGGCCAGCGGCGTGTCGTCGGTTGCCAGAGGGGCGGGCTGCGGGAAGAGCGGTTCAGCGGCGTTGCGCTCCTGCGATGTGCGCCCGCCGGAGCGTCCCATCGTGATCTTCCTGGCAAAACCAAACTGCGCGATACAGGGAGCGGAGGCGAGCGGGGCAGGCAGGGTGCATGATGTCGATCGTTGAGCAGGGGGTGCGCATGGCCTGCACACATGACCGACCGTTGGCAGCATGCCTGCACCTCGGCACAGCCAACGCAAGGGCCCGATTGGCACGCAGCTGTACTGCTCCAACTTTGCCAGCTGTACTGCTCCCAATATAAGCCATTGCTATTCACAACACTCTACACTGACCCCTGCATCTCCCTCCCACGCTCTCTCCTTCCCCGCACCCCTCCACCTGCGTCCCCAGCTCTACAGCCCCTCCACCTCCCTCCCACTCTCCCCTCCCCTTCCGTGCCACTGCCCCCTGCCCTTCCCTCCCACGCTCACCCCCCCTGCCCTGCACTCCCCTGCCCCTCACATTGTCGAGCTTCACGATGAGGCGTGCCGCGCTGCGGTCATCAAAGGAGCTCAGCATGATGGAGCCGGAGCCCAGGGCCCCGTGGATCACTCCCGCCTCGTGGCAAAAGGCCAGCGCATGCAGGCAGCCGCGGGTGATGGCCCTGAAGGGGTTTGGGAGGGCGTACCAGAGGCGGACAGGCAGGCAGGGGTGAAGCCTGGAAGCCTGCCATGCAAGGACAACTCTTCGTTGCAAGCTTTCAGGGACAGCAGCGAGGGAGGCCAGAGGTAGAAAGGGGCGCACGGAGCAACGGGTTGCGGGCTGACAAGCATGGGCTAGGCGGCAGCGCTTGGGACCAGGGGAGGGGAGGGCTGGGTGGCGGGAACCAACTGGGTGGCAGGCTCTCTTGACCCTCCACAGTTCTCGGAAGCAAAATCAGCTGCGGAGTCCCCAAGGAATGCCAGCAATCCCAGCAGCGGAGGCAGAGGCCGACAAGGCAGGCGCAGCAGGCGCAGCAGACGTACCATGTGCCAGCATGGGCAGCGGACGCAGCACGCGTGCATCCAGTATGCCACAGCATCAGCAGCAGAAGCAGAAGCAGCAGACGCAGCAGCATCATCAGCAGCATCAGCAGCATCAGCAGCAGCATCAGCAGACGCAGCACCAGCAGCAGCAGCACCACCACCATCGGCACCCGCAGGCCCGCACCTCAGCATGCGTGTGCGGTCTTTGATTGAGCTGTCCCCCCCACCAAACAGCCGGCCCAGGCCAAAGCCGCTGGTCTGCTGCGCCGCGGGGTACATTGTGAGCGGTGCCAGGCCCTCCCACTTGAGCACCACCCACAGCGCGTCTTCCGTGTCCTCTGGCTCCTGCAGCAAGACAGGGAGAGGGAGGCAGAGGGGTGAGACGGGGGCGGGGGATAGGAAGCTGCATGGTGCCTGGGCGAGGACGGCGAAAAGAGGGCCAGGGCCAAGCAGTGAGTGCCGCTTTTCTTTCTCCTTTTCTGTTGCCATATTAGATAAAGAACCATGTGTTTTGAAGGGTTGTATCCGCACACGGAGGCCCCGCAAGGCGTGCTGCTCGCGCTCCCACCCCGTCTCTGCCCCACCAGCAGCCCTGCCTGCACTGGAAACACCATCTGCCCCTGTCTGCCACCAAAACAAGCGCCCAGGACAGTACAGTTGAAGGCACACCTGTACCAGCGCCTGCGCCCCCGCTGTCTGCCCCGCCATAAAGTACCCCAGCAGTCGCACAATGGGTGGGTTGGCCGACAGCGGCCCTGACGCCACCTGCCACTTCATGGTAGACTCAGGCATGCCCGCAAGGTGAGTCAGCACCTGCATCAATCAATCATGCAATCCAATCTCTCAATCAATTGCATCAACGGGTCATTCGAGCCAGCAGGACTCGTGGGGCGGAGAAGGTCCAGTTTCATGGGGCTTTGTGGGCTCTGAAACAAACAGGCAGAAGCACTGGCATGCGGATGCATGCGCTTTAGGATGAAGGGTGGGGCACAAGGGGCGGTGAGGGAGGGGGCGGGAGGCGCCAGGCAAGCAGTGGTGTTGTGAAGCAAGTTGTGCCCAGCAGCAAGTGGGAGCGGGCGCATGGGCAGACAAGAGGGCGCACGCGGTGCGGAAGCCTCCAGCGCCAGCCACTGCTGTTGCTTTTGATGCACACACAGCGAGCGGGCGGCCCACCCCAACCGCCCTGTGCACGACAAGCCCACCTGTCACTCCCCGCACACCTTCCTTGTCTCTTTGACAAGCTTGCCTACCAAGCCCCTTCCTCTCTCAACTCACAAGCCTCCCCAAACTGAAGGAGGCAACCGATATCAGCCCCTCTGCTCTCCTGCCCTGCCCTAGAAACCCTCTTCCAGCAAGCCGAAGCCTCCCCTCCCAATCACCTCCCCCGAGTCTCCCCTCCCAACCACCTCCCCCCAGCCTCCCCTCCCAATCACCTCCCCCGAGCCTCCCCCCCGGCATTTCACCCACCTGCAGCTCGTTGCATGCCACCGCCTTGGCACCTGGCAGGTACTCTTTAGCTAGCGTGACCACAGGGTCCTGCAAGGGAGGCAGGCAGGCAGGCAGGCATGCAGGATGGTGATGGAATGAGAGGGGTGGAGGTAGGGGGAGGCAGGAGGAGGAGGAGGGATGGAGGTAGGAGTCGGAGACCACACCACAGCCACTCATCGTCCCCACACCCACCCAAACGCCTCCAGAACAACAGCCACACATCGCCCCACCCCACCCCCTGTGCCCCAGCTCGCCTAAAGGGCATGCCGCTGCAGAGCAAGGCGGTGCAGACCCACCTGCAACCTACCCACACCCACTCATCACCACCACCCTCCCACCAGATTAGCCCCCTTGCCTGGAAGGCATGCCGCTAGCCGTCATGTCCACAGCCAACGACTCCACTTTGTCCCTACCCCCAGTCAAACGCCCGCTCGCCTGAAAGGGCCGCTGAAAATGGCACGCAGTGCAAGCCCGTCCAACACCACCCCCAGCCCCTTCTTGCCTGGAAGGGCATGCCGCTCGCCATCTCACCCACCGCCCAATCACTCCAGTTTACGCCCACCTCCGGTTCCCCCATCTCGCTGGAAGGGCATGCTGCTAAAAACTGGATGCCTCTGCAAGCCTGTCCACCTCCCATCCCCCCAGGCCCCTCTTGCTTGGAGGGACTGCCTCTGCAAGCCCAGCTACCTCCCCTCCCACCCAGCCCCCCGGCTTGCCTGGAAGGGCATGCCGCTGAAGAAGGATGCCGTGTACGCGATGACGGCGGTGCGGGCGGAGCGCTCCGACGTGGTTTTGGGCATGGGGAAGTCGTCCATGTCGTCCACGGAGACAGCCACCTGTGGCGGGGGGTGGGGGTGCAGAGAAGGAAGGGAACAAGTTATACAGGCGAATGAGAGACGTGCATCTGGGGAAGTCGTCTGAGTCGTCCAAGAGACAGCCACCTGTGAGAGGGGGATGCAGAAGGAAAAAGGCATGAATGGAACACAGGCGAATGGGAGGAGGGAACACAGGAAGTCGTCCATGTCGTCCACAGAGGCAGCCACCTGTGGAGGGGGGGATGCAGAGCAGGAGGGAAACAAGTTCAATACGTAGACAGGCGAATGAGAGACGTGCATATGGGGAAGTCGTCCATGTCGTCCACAGAGACGGCCACCTGTGGAGGGGAAGACACAGAAGAGGAAGGGAACAAGTGTTCGATACGTAGACACGTGAATGAGAGACATACATCTGGGAAAGTCGTCCACGGAGACAGCCACTTGTGGCGGGGGGAAAATGCAGAGCAGGCAGAAAGGCAGTATGGAACACAGGCGAATGGGAGGAGGTAACTGGGGCGTCGTCTGGGTCGTCCACAGAGACGGCCACCTGTGAGGGTTAAAATGCAGAGCAGGCAGGAACTCACGAATAGAAGCCAGGTGCAGACACGTGAGTTAGCCACGTGTGCCCTCGGCAGGACTGGGCAGGCGGAACAAAGTGGGGACATGGATCAACACACGGGGAAGTCCCGGGGTGAGGAAGTGGGGGCACATGTGAGTGTGCAAGCAGGATCGCCCCGGCTGGCTGTGAGTGGGGACCAACCATGCCCCAACCCTGGTGTGCATCCCCCATGCAGACCAGTTCAAAAAGCTTGCCATGACGGCGGCGCAGGTGAGGGGCACGGGCCCAGCACACCCTCCCGTGATGCCGGCGGCACACACCCTACCGCTCCCCACTGCGCAGCTTGCCTCCGCCAGGCACCACACCAGGGCTGCAGGCTATGCCTGGCTAGGCCTTCCAAAACAAGAGAGCTCAGGTTGGCCCACCGTTGCACTCACTTCACAGCACACAGGCCCATAACACAGCCCCACAACACTCACCTGCTGAATGTTGATGGTCCCAAGCTCTTGCATCAGCTCAAACTCCTCGGGAAAGAAGCCGCCCTCCCCCACAGCTGCCAGAATGTCTGCCTCGCTGGCCTTGGTTTCATAGCCAAAGGGGGCCAAGGCCGGCTGCCGCGCTTGCTGCGCCGCGGTGGCGGCGGCGGCGGCGGCGGCAAATGCGGCGGCGCTTGTGTCGCTGCTGTCCTCGTCAGAAGCATAGTCATCCGCATTCAGCCGCCGCTTCTCTGCCTCGGCAGACAGACGAGCAGCAAGGGCGTCAATGTCCACACTCTCCCCCTCCCCGCTGCCGCCGCTGCCGCCGGCTGCGCACCGCCGCCACTGCTGCTGCTGCCGCCGCTGCTGCTGCTGGCCGCAGCTGTGGGAGGGCTGCTGCGCCCATGTGCTGCTGCCGGCGGGATTGCTGGTGGCGCAGCGTGACGTGCGCGCAAGCACAAACGGACGCTGTGCGGGGTGTTGGAGGCCAAGGCAAGTCGGCGCCATGTCGGGGCGTTTGCAACTGAGCGAGCACCCGTCCAGCGTGTTTATGTGGTTGGTGGATCACCTGCATGATGCTCCCTCCGCTGGGTTTGCAAAACAGCGGTTCCATGCTGAGCCGTGCTGTGTTCAATTGCCGCGCACGCCAGCTTCTGTTCCACTCACGCCTCTGCTTCACGGCTTGCAATGGTCGCCTTCTGTTAACCTTGTGATAGGGAGGGTCGCAAATTAGTCGCAAATTTGTTGCCTTGGCAAACAGGTGGCATCTGCAGAGCGTCTTCCTCCGGCCAGAGGGCCAGTGTCCCTGCCAAGCTCACGGGCCCCTGCATGCTCACCCAAACCGAACGGGTGCTGGTAACTGCAGCAGTGTTGCCTGGCGGTGCTGCCGCCTCGGCACCACCGCCACCCATTTTAACAGTGGTCGAACCAGTCGTGCCTTGAGCTGTGCTTCTTGCGCCAGCCACACTCTGCTCTACACACACAGCCTGTCCTCCTCTTCCCACGAGGACGACTGGGTCAGCGTCATATAAAGTCCCCAAAGCCTTCGCGCCCGCACCAAGTGACGCAGCGGCCGCCTGGCACCTGCAACGCACGGTGGGCAACAGGCTGGGGCAGCAACGAGACCCCGCCGCGCCTTGCTGTGGTAATGACACAAGCGCCGGGCCAGTGTGCCTTTGCGCCCTCAGCTGATGCTGCCCTCAATTAGGAGCGTCCTCCAACGTTGATGCTGAGCAAGGGTGGCAACCACCGCCGTTTGGAAGCTGGTGGGAAGCCGCTCACCGCACGCGTTTCACAAGTCGCTGACATTTCAGCCGCACAAAGTGCCGCGGGAGAGGTCGTCCCGAGTGTTCTCGCAGTGTGCAAGTGCAGTACTCTTGCCACACGGATTCTGGCAACTGTGCACACGGCATGTACTGCGATGCCGTGGCAGCAGCAGTCCCATTGGCGCAGGCAGCAGCAGAGCTGGCTGTGTGCGGTGGCACTCCCAGGTGCAGGCCTCCGTAGTGATAGCTCCATGGAACCCCGGTTAACGCACGCCATTCATGGTGCTGTGCATTGTTTGATTTGCTTGCACAGGGCAGGGCGTGCTTTCTTGGCAAAGTTTTCCGTGGTAAGACGCATTCAACAGGCACACGGTTGACAGCGCCGGAACCATGCACCATCGCCACTGCGCTGAAGCCTGCAGCCAGCTGGCTCTCATGGCCGTGCCACTTTCCGGACATCACAAGTACAAGCACATGAACCCTGACTTGCAGAACTTTTTTCGCGGATGCTGACTCGGACTGCTGGTGGCAGCACCAAGCGTCCCACAACCCTTATGTAACATCATGCAACCCCGGCCAACTGCTTTCGGCCGCACATACACGGCACAAACACCACAAACAATTGGCACTCGCTGCCCATCTAGCTAACACGATGGTTGCGGTGAACCAGTCCCCCGAGGCTGCCATCGCGGTCTGTGTTCTCTTCTGCCTGTTGTTCTTCGCCTGCGTCTTCAACTTCGCTAGGACTGGCTTCACGCTCTACCTCCTCAATGCCGTGACCTCCGCAAGTGCGCATCCCCCGGCCGTGCACTGGCTGTTGCCGCCTGGGCCGCCGCTGCTGTCGCCGCTGCCGCCACCGCCGCTGCTGGCTTACCAACCCATGTCGAGGCTCTTCCACAATCCTTCCCCTACACAGTTGCCAAACCCACAAATGAAAGGCCAGCGGCTAGCAACCCGCTGGCCCTGTTAGCAGCCGTAGCCGTGAGGGGTGACCCCTCACGTCACCCGACTAAAGACGCCCTCGCCCCACCCCGCCTGCAGCCCGCGCCACGGGCTTTGCCCTGCGCGCCTCCTTCCTCACCACCCCTCACAACGGCAAAAAGGCGGTGGCCGGAGTGCTGGCGGCGTCCGGGTTTGCTGGCGCCCTGGTGCTGCAGTCATTCCTGATGGGCTGCTGGTGAGCCGCGCTAGATCTACCCTGTGCTTCATTCAACACAGCACGCCTTGATGCACACTCCCCGCTGCTGCCACCGTTGCGCCACACCAGTGCAGGCGCCGACAGCACCGCATGCGCTTGCGCAAACAGGGTGGCAGCACTGGTGTGGTGCTGTCAAGGCACGTGCGTTGCCGTCAGCGCCTGCAACCTTTGCACCATCCTCGGACTGCCTGCTTATCTCCCTCCTTGCCCCTGGCTGCCCCTGGCGCAGGTTCAAGAACGCATCGGCCAGCCACAAGCCTCGCCGTTGGAAGGCGTTTGCCATTGGCTCGCGCATGCTGGACCTCCCACTGGCAGCCATGGGGTGAGCTCCAGCTGGGTGCACGTGTGTGCAGTCTCACATAGTACACTCACCCCCCACCCTGTCCCATGAGACCTTTGCTTGCTCCCCCTGGACTTGAAATGTAATTGATTGATTGATTGAGTGAGTGCGTGCTAATGCCTTGTAGCTGTGGCTGCGCTGCAACTGCAGTGAGCACTGCCTGTCCTGCCCTGTCCCGCCTTGCCCCGCTGGCCGCCATGACGTGAGCCTCTTCGAAAACTACCCGTCCATGTTCCCATCCTGTCAACTGCACATTGCCCCCCATAGCGGCTGGAAATGTGCATGCGCGCCCTGCCCAGTCCTGCCCTGCCCTGCCTGCCCACAAGGCGCCGCCCGGCCTTGCAGCGCTCCTCACCTCGCTCACCGTGCACACGTGGCCGCTGTCGCCGTTGCTTCTTGCAGGCCCACCCTGGGCATGGCCATTGCGCTGCTGATGTACTCTGATGGCTCGCCCGCTGCCCTGGCAACGGCATACACACTGCGGCAGGCCTCCTCCTGGGTGAGCCGCTTTGGGCTTAGTGCCTTCTGCACTTCTCAAGGCTATCCCTGCACGCAGCAGCCACTATATAGTGCCGCAATCGGCCCCCTAATCATATCCGCCGCCCACTTGCTAGCGCCGTGATGCATTGCTGCGGACACAGCGCACTTCCTCAGGAATGAGCGCCTCCTGCACCCGGAAGCGCAGGCAGCAAGCGATGCCCAGCTGCCTGCCACGTCAGCCGCCCGCCAGCGCTGCCGCGGCGCACGCTGCTGCTTTCCCTGCAGCAGTGCATGCTGCTGCTGCTGCTGCTGCTGTCTGCTGCTGCTGCTGACGTCAATCTGCCGTGCGCTGCCGTGCACCCAGAATTGCCTCTGCCGCCCAATGTGCCATCGCACGCCACTGCATGTAACTGCCGCCCAATGTGCCATCGCACGGCACTGCATGTACCTGACCTGCGACACTCCTCTCTGTGCCCCCGCTGCCTGCAGGGCATCTTCACTCTGGTCGTCATTCTGCTGGCACTGATTTCGGTGGCCTGCTGCTATGCCTGGCGGGCAGAGCCGAGCAAGCCGCTGCAGCAGGATCCCCACAAGCTGGTGAGCAGCGGTGGGTGGGCCCGTGCTGATGTGGCGTGCCGCTGATGCCAGGCGGGCAGCGCAGCGTCCACGCTATGTATGCCACACCTCGGTGAATGCAGCTTTGAATTGGCCTGAACCTGCTCTGTGCCCCATGCACTTGCTGCACTTGCACTTGGTCTGGCAGCTGCCCTGCTCTGGAGAATCAGGAGATTCCAGGCTGACGGCATGGGGTGCAGGAAATCACGGCGCAACGTGCCAAGGAGAATGAAGCCACTGCCACCCGGCAACGCTGCCCTGCCATGCTGCCCTGCCCTCACTCCCTGCCTCGCCCTGCCCTCCTCCCTGCCCTCCTCCCCTGCCCTCCTCCCTGCACTCACTCCCTGCCGCGCCCTGCCCTCCTCTCCTCCCCTGCCCTCACTCCCTGCCTCGCCCTGCCCTCCTCCCCCTGCCCCCACTCCCTGCCTCGCCCTGCGCCAGGTCTACGCCGCCTGGGCCTGCGGCTTCCTGCTGTTGCTCGACGGCATCGCACGTGTGGTGGGCCTGTACAAGCCTGAGACCCAGGCCGATGACGACATCTACTACACAACCACCATCCTGCCCGAGCTGCTCCAATTGGTGGGTGCACGTGGGGGGTGACATACAGTGGGTGGGTGGGTG
>JTEE01000205.1:525652-539804 GCA_002896455.3 Chlorella sp. ArM0029B | reverse complement strand
GGGTGGGTGACACAGAATTGGGGCCGGTGTGCGGCCACCAGTGGGGCCGGTGTGCGGCGGGCGATTAGTCGGTGACGAAGGCAGGCAGGCAGGCACAGTGGGCGGGCTTGATGCCTGCCACGTGCGCTGCCGCTACGCCAGACGCCAGCTGTGCATCGCATCGTGCCCTGCGCCCTCCTGCTCTCCACACGCCCTCACACAGTTTGTGACGCACTGGTCTCACCCTGCTGTCTTGCACCAGCACGGAAACTCCCGTACTCTTGTATACCCCTCTCACCCTGCGGTCCCTCCCCCACTCTATGGGCCCGCCCACATGTGTGACGAAGTATCCAGATCTCATGGCCGCTGCTGCAGGTTACTCTCTTACAGAGGGGCCCGAAGATCTCATGGCCAGCATCGGCGTAGCACCCCCAAACTCCTCTTACCACCCGCCTCTCCCTCCCCTCCGTGTATTCTCCCACCCGCAGTGTGTGATGAGCTACCCAGATCTCATGGCCCGCATCGGCATGTGCGGCCGCTGGCTGGAGTGGCTGGCGGAGCGGCGCCCCGAGCGCGCCGCCCGCCTAGCGCACCTGAACGCCTCCCTCTCCTCTGCTGAGTTGGTACGCAAGTTTGTGCCGACCAGCTCTCAGGTTTCTGTGGCAGCCCTGGCCGGGGCGGGGGCGATAGCTGCCACCTCTGCAGAGGAGGTGCCCCGGGAACAGGTGTAGCGCTCAAGCGATACCCCCTTGCTGCCTCAGGAGGCTGTACGATTTGCGCATTCGTTTCGCGCAGTAGGCCACAGTGGTTTGCTGACTGGCTGTGTGCTTTCATCCTCCAAACTGTTGTTTTGATACATTTAATAGTGTTCCTCACCGCCTTCTGCTGCCGACATCTGTATCCGCCCACACTTCCCAGTACCTCTTATATTCTTTCTCTGTTTGTTCTGCACTGCCCTTGTATCATTGTCTTCATTTGGCAATCAATGTAATCCATGCACAACAGAACATCACTCACCGCAGCGATGCAAGCTGGCTGGCGCTGGCGGCACTTCTGCTGCTGTGCCATGCTGGGCAAGGCGCCGTGTCGTGGCTGGCGCATGCCTTCGCTGTTCGATCGCGATCGCGTTGCCAGTCAGCTGTCAGACCGGCCCGACTTGGAGAGAAACACCTTCCCTCTCCCGACGATGCGAGCGGTCGCCGCTTCGGCTGCCTCCCAGGCGCAGGTACGACACAGCGTCAGGGAGGCGGCGCGCGGGCCCCGCTTACAGCCGCGGACATGGATGCTTGAAGCACCCACTTGGCGCCGCCGCCTGCGCGCCGCCTCTCGGCCCCTGGTGATGCTTGCTGCACCGAGCGGCCGCCAGCAACCTGACGGCACATTCAGCAGCACGACATCAGAGCCCCGCGACGGCCAGCGCTCGCCCTACCATGCTGTGGTAAGCTGCCAGCTGCTGGCACCGGTTACCACGTTTCCCTGCCCAGTTGTCGACGGCAGCTGCCCCGGGTCACCCTCCCCTGCCCCCACACCCTTTTTGTCCCTGCCACTGCAAGCAGCTGGACATGCTGAAGACCGCGGCTCTGGTCCTGCTGTCTCCTCTGCTGCTGGCGGGCACTGTGCTGGCGGCAGATCCACCGGAGCGGCCAGAGGAAGCCCCCCAGCGTAGCAAGCACACGGTGTTAGGCTTCTTCATTTGGGCAGGTGCGGCACTGTTTCAGGGCACTGTGTCAGGGTGCTTTTGCACAACAAGCACAGCTCTGGGCAGGTGCGGCACTGTGTCAGGGCGCCGTGTCAGGGCGGCTTTTGCACAGCATGCACAGCGCTGGGCAGGTGCGGCACTGTGTCGGGGCACCGCAGAAGAGCACTGTGGCAGGGCATTGTAGAAGGGTGCTTTTGGCACAGCAGGTGCAACGCTGGGCAGGCGGTTGGATGGTGCCGGAGGGTAGCCCCCCCCGCGTGCTTCATCTCCTCAGCATGAGAGCGTTTCTGGCGGGATGGATGTGGCTGTTTCGCTGCCTAGGCCTGCAACCACACTGCTGCTAAGGCCACTGTGTGCCGCATGCTGCCGCCCGGCTCACACCTGCCTGCCCGCTGTGCCCCACCCTGGCGGAAATTTGCAGCCTTCTGCGGCCTCATGTGGTGCTTCATGCTCAAAGGCTGTGCGCACCTGGCTCTGCTGGGTGCGCCGCCTGCGATTGAGGCCTTCGTCGGCTCCCTGTTTGGCAACGGGCGGGTGGGAGAGGTGCGCTGGGCAAGGGTGCTGTGCCACAGCGTGGCCAGCGCGCAAGTGTGCCGGAAGGTAAGTGCTTTGCCGGCGCTGACTGAACACAAGGCAGGCTATGCTTGGCACACCTGGTCCCTTGTCTGCCCTATCAGACGCACGCCCCGAACAATGCATGGCCCTGCCAAGGATGCTGGCGCAAGCGCCCGCGTCTCGCGCTGAACCCAGAGCCCCCTCTGCGTTGCTCCTCTCCCATGCCCTGCACACACACACATTGCCCCACCGCCGTGCCGCCCACCCCTGCCGCAGGTGCTGGCCGTTTGGAGCGCCCTGCCGGTGCCTTCCAGCCCCACCATGCAGCTCCTGTTCATTTCGGCTGTGTACGGCTACTACCGAGTCATGTACTGGTTCGAGTGGTGGCACGACGCCACCTTTCCAGGCACCAGCTTCTACGGCCAGCTGCCGTTCCTGGCGGGGTCAGAAAGCGGCGAGACAGCCCGCCGCATGCGCGTTTTCTGGGGGCCGCATACCTGGGCGCTCGTGTGGACACTATCTGTGGCACTGGCCCCCTTCAGCCTCTTGGGTCCCAAGTCGCTGGCCGCGCTGCAGAGCTGGCTGCTGCGCCACAACATTGTGTTCATCGTCAAGTGATATGCACAGCCGGCCCCAGTTTACCCGACTGCTCTTCACCCAACTTCGTACCAACATTCCATCAACCCCTGCTATCCTCATTCTGTTGCGGTCTGCCCATGTAAGCAGCGACTGATCGTCAAGCGGCGGCACGCTGAGCACGCTGTGCTGCGCTCACTGGCGACGGCACCAAACTCGGTGGGGCTGTTCAAAAGTGAGGGTGGCTTGAACACCACTGGTGGCTCTTGCAGGCTCAGACACACTGGGAAGAGGCTGCGCAGGCTGTTGGCAGAGGGCCTGTGCCTTCGAATCTGTAAGCAGCGGCAGCCCAGTGGGTTGATGGGAGCGTGGGGCGAGGTGAGGTGCTTGTTGCCGCCGCAGTGCGCTGCAGTCACTGCCGCTCATACCTCACCACAGTGCTGGGCCAGGCTGGTGTGGGTGTCACGTGTCGTAACATTCAGCCAACCGCTGTGTCTGATGGGGATCGCAGCTGTCCAGAGCCCTGCGACCCGCCCGCTGCGAAACACGTTCTTCCTCTCCTCGAGCGATGCGAGCTGCCGCCCCTGATGAGCAGCCAGGGCACATACACAGGGCGGCTGCCAGCAGTGCTGTCCCTGGGCCCGGTCCAAGCCGCCGCAGGCGTGGGCTAAGGCACGTGCATTGGTTACACAGGCTGAGGCATGCAAGGTTGGCAACACATATGTATGCATCTGCCCATTTTCGCAGTTACGTACCTGGCCAATGAGTACCGCCCCCATGTTGTACTGCAACCAGCTGAGCCAGCCCACTGATTCATGCATGCTATGTGTGCTGCTATGCTGCTAGTGTATGTAAGCTGCTCGAGCTGCTATGTGTGCACCCCACTCGGACAACCTGCTGTCTTAAGAAGCTTGCTGCATCTTCCATGCATGTTACGATTACACGAGAGCACCCATACATGCATACGATGCAGCAGTGGTTACAGCTTATCAACTACGCTGTTGAGCTTGGCAACATCGTCATCATGCAGCTCAATACGCAGCCCCGGTCGGCAGCGCTGCACTGCCAGCGCAGCGTTGCCGGCCTCAGCTGAGAGCGCAGGGAGGACGAGGCGCAGCAAGCTAGGGCGGTGCAACGCCCAGTTGACAATGGTGCTCAAGTCGCGGTTTGCCGAAGCACCAGCGCATGCTCCCACTCCCAGCTGCTCCAGCTGCTGTGCCGCGCTCAGCTGCTGCAGGCTGCCTGCTAGCACTGAGGCTGGGGCCACCAGGCGCCGCAGGGCGGAGAGCCAGGGGCCGTTGGGCAGCGCGGCACCCTGGGCAGGCTGCCCCGACCAGGCAAAGCGGCGCAGGCGGGCCAGGCCAGCCACCTCGAGTGGTGTGCCGTTGTAGTTGGGGACACCCTCGAGGTTTAGATACGTGAGCGCCGTAAGCTGTGGCAGGGCGGCCTTCAGGAGGCCAGCTGTGCCAGCTCCGCTATCAATGACGCAGAGATGCACCAGGGAGGTGAGCAGGGACAGGCAGGCAGGCAGAGAGTGGCTGCCGCTGAAGTCCAAGCGACGCAGGCTGGGGAGCCGGGCGAGCGGGGTGTAGGCGTCACTTGCGCAGCCCGACATGACGGAGCAACTGAGTTCGTCCAGCCTGGTGAGCGCTGACAGCTGCGGCAGCGGGGAGGCAGGGGCAATGTTTGATGTTCAATCATGAGTTGGGGTCCAAAGGGATGATGCGCGCAGATCCATGCCAGGCGCACGCGTGCGGGGCAGCTAGGAAGTAAAAGACTTTCCAATTGGGGAATTTTAGTATGATTCGCGAACAAGTGCGACACAGGACCCTGTACAGTGAAGGACTGCCAGGTTTGCAAGCAGGGAGGAGGAGGAGGGAAATCACGGCAGGCTCGGCGGATGCAGCGGGCTGATTGTGCCAAGGGAAGGGCAGAGGCGCAAGCAAAGGTCCCCCAGGCTCAAGCGGAGGCGGCTCTAGCTACCCAGCAAGCTTCTCCCGGCAACCGTAGCAATACCGACCTCCGGCAATTGCAGCACCCTCGGAATTACTGACCTGGGGCACCATTGCAGAGCAGAACACCTCCAGCTTGGTGATGGACGCGGGCAAGTGAGCTCCTGGCCGCACGGCGACGTCTAGGCTCCAAATGCCCAGCTCACGCAGCGCTGTCAAAGGCTGAAGGTTCCCAAGGATCAATTCCTGGTCAATATCGCTGATTGTGAGTTTCTGTAGGCTGCTGCCCATCGATGCCGTCCAGCTGCCAAGGTGCAGGCGGATGAGGTTTTGGTCCAGCTCCAGCTTGACCAGCTGCCCTGCAGCGCCGCAGGCAGCCAGCATCGCCGGCACGATTGACTTGGCCTCATCCAGATCGTCGCCCACCAGCGGTGCCTGGCAAGACAGCTTCAGGGACAGTTGCTGCACGTGCGGAGCTGCGCGGACTTGAAGCCATTCCCCCAGCGAGCGCAGGCGCGGCAGGAGGCGGGCGGGTGGGGCATCAATGTCAAAGTCCAACTCGCGCAGCAGCGAGGGGTCGTTGACGCTCAGACGCCAGCGGCGGCACACTGGTGCCGCGGCTCGATGCCTGCACAGCAACAGATAAGGGCAAAGGATGTGACAGGGCCGCGTACGCATAGTGAGCATAGAGCACCCGCAGTGCCGCCTGGCCGCCCTGCCGCCCACCCCCGCCCCAGACGCACCGCTCCTCCAGAGTCAGGCGCTCCATGATGGCTACCAGCACTGCGTCCGGAATCCCTCCAATGGTAAGCCCGGCAGCCAGCCCGGCCGGCACAGCGGCGCGGCGGCGCGGCGGCATCGCGCACTGCGGCGCTCTGAGGTCCCAGCACTGCGCAAGAAGTGCCCAGAGTGACAACAGCGCACGACGTGCGTGTGCAGGTTCATACAGCGAGTTTGTTATCGCAGCGCTTTGTCGTGAGGGAAAGGACACGTCCCCACGTTACATTCGTGGTAGTGCGGCAGGAGCTAACTATGCGCGCGCACTGTGTGCCCAATGCACGGTTTACCCAATGCAACGCGCGCCAGCGGTTTGCGCGCTGCCGGCTGGCGGCGCACCCTGTCGACATCAGGAGGAGGCCACTGACGGCGCCGTCAGCACAAGCCAAATTGCAATGCAACAACATGGTTATGTGAAGCGGAGGCAGCGAGGAGGAGAGGCGGGACCCTGCTGCTCTTTTCAGCTCACCTTGTCCAGCAACTCGCGGGCGTGCAACCCTCCCATGCAGCTCAGTTGCCGAGGCCGGGGTGATGCTCCAGGCGTCCATGGGGACGCGCATCGGGCAGAGGCTGCCTCTTGGGCGAGGGAGAGACAGGTTTTTGGGAACACATGGGGGGCAGCAGATCTGCCACACCAGGCACCCCCAGACGCACACTCCAAACAACCAATCGCCCTGCCGCGAGTGCTGGCGCTGCAGCCAGAGCCCCTTGCTTGGCTCCTCTCCCTCACCTGCGCACGTGCGTTGCCCCGCTGCCGCCCACCCGTGCTGCAGGTGCTGGCCTTTTAAAGCGGCCCTGCCGGTCCAGGGGGAGCCAGCAAAGGTCTCATGGGACAGTGCTGCGCTGCAGAGCTGGCTGCTGCGTCACAACATCGTTGTTATCATCAAGTAATGTGAACAGCAAACCCCAACATCAACTTGACCGACGGCTCCTTGAACAGCTTCGCACCAGCTTCCCACCAACCTCTGGTATCCCCATTTTCTGGTGTGGTCTGCCCATGTGCTACTGATTGGCACGCCGCGACATGCGCACGCTGTGCTGCGCTCTTTGGCGACGGCACCAACCTCCGTGGGCCCAGCCCCGGGGCTGGTCACAGTGAGGGTGGCTTGGAACACCAGCGCTTGTACAGGCTCAGCCACACTCGGCAGGAGGCTACGCGGGCTGTTGGAAGATTTCATGTGCATTGAATTGTGTAGGCAGCGGTGGTCCCTGTGCAGGGGGCTGCACAGTGGGTTTGGGGGTGGGTGGACGGGGTCAGTTGCTGCCGCCGTGCTGCCGTTGTCGCCGCCGCCCATGTGTACCACAATGCTGGGCCAGGCTGGTGTCGGCGTCACGTGTCGCAGCATCCAGCCACCGCTATATGTAGGGATCGCGATTTATTAGCGGTCCAGAGCCCCGCGACCCGCCTGTAGCTGCGCACGAAACACGCTCTTCCTCTCCTCGAGCGATGCGAGCTGTCGCCGCTTCTACCGCCCCGCAGGCGCAGCTAGGGAACATACACAAGGCAGCTGCCGTGCCCTGGCCCCGGTCCAAGCCGCGGCAGGCTTGGGTTGAGCCACCCGCCTGGCGCCGCCGCCCGGGCGCTGCCCCCGCCCGGCGGCTGGTGGCCCTCGCTGCGCCGCAGAGCGGCCCGCAGCGTGATGACGCCTTTGACAGCTCACCTTCAGATCCCAACGGGGGACCCCGCTCCCCTTTCCAAGCTCTGGTGAGCGCCAGCGCCCTGCCTGCTCTTGCTGCCCAGGCTCGCTGTTGGCTGGCAGGCCGGCAGGCTCCCACCCGCCGCACCCACCACTCACGCCTCCCGCCCTTGCCCTTGCCCCCCTCCACTGCCTCAGCTGCATGTGGTGAAGGCTGTGCTGCTGGTCATGCTGTCCCCCCTGCTGCTGGCGGGCACTGTGCTGGCATTTGCCCCCCCGGAGCTACCAGAGGCCGTGCCCGAGCCGAGCAAGTACCGCAAGCTGGGCTGCCTCGCCTGGCTCGGTAGGCAGGCGCTGCTGCGGGTCTGCATCAGCCTGTGTGGCAGCGCTGGATGAACCTTATCGGCAGATGTGCACCCTTGCACGATCTCCCCAGTCGTCACAAGTGTGCTGCTGCATCAGATGCTCTCGGAAAGGTTGCGCAGCGTGCTCCTCCGGGGCCGGGAGGCTGCTGGGGCCCGCACTGCGGGCACCCATCTGCATTGCGCCGTACAGCACCTGCCACCCACCCACCTACCCACCCACACGCACAGAAACTGGCCGGGCCTCGCTGACTCGCCCTGCCTCACTCCTTGCACCCCACCCCGCCCTGCTCTGAGCTGAGCTGCAGGCTTCAACTTGCTCGTGTTCAAGGTCCTCATAATAGGGGTTGAGCAGCTGGGGCGGCTGTCGGCGCCGCCCGCGGTGGAAGCTTTCTGTGCCTCACTCCTGGGGGACGGCAAAGTGGGCAAGGTGCGCTGCCGGGGTGTGTGGGTGGGGGGGGGGGGGGGGGGGGGGGGGGGGGGTCGCTGGCGGTGCCGCTGTCCCCCAGCCGCCGCCAGCCATAGCCAGGCATAGTGGGCAGCGAATGCAGCGAGGCGGCACTCTGCAAGCCCGGATCTCTCTCCCCAACTCACCTCAGGCAGTGGAGATGCTGCAAGCCTGCCAAATGCAGTGCCAGCCCCTGGCAGAGGGCTGGCCCCGGCACTGCGTTTGGCAGTGTCGCAGCATCTCCACTGCCCGAGTGCAGTGCTGGCCCCTGCAGTACCAGCCCCTGCAGTACCAGCCCCTGCAGTACCAGCCCGTGAAGTGCCAGCCATGGCAGTTACTGTACTGCCCGCACATGCGGTACTGTACCAGCGCGTGGCGTGTCAAACCTGTTGCCACCTCTGTGCCTCCACCTGCCTGTGCCACCGCCCATCATCCTGCGCCCCTCCCTCACGCCACGCTCCTGCAGGTACTGGCGTACTGGTGCGTGCTGCCCATGCCGTCAAGTCCCACCATGCAGCTCCTCTCCGTTGCGGCTCTCTACGCCACCTACAAAACCCTGTACTGGTTTGAGTGGTGGTGGGCGACGATGGTGCCGGGGGCCAGCCCAAGGGAGTGGATGTTTTACGACAAAACAGCGCCAGAATGGATGATCCGGCTCTCCAGGAAACTGCTAGGCCCACGCACCTGGGCACTGCTGCTGTTCTGCTCTGCAACGGCCGCCCCCTTCCATGCCGTGGTCGACAAGCTTCTGGCCGCGCTGCACACCTGGCTGCTGCGCCACGGCATTGCCCTTGGGCGCAAATAGGCAGGCATGGCACCCACTCACCCATTGCTTGCATTGCAGTGCACACCGCTCGTGCTGATTGCCCTGTGCTGATGCGGCTAGCCCTGTAACCAGTTGAACAGTCAGTCAGTGATGCCCGTGGCGGACCAGCACCAGTTGATGGATTGGCTCAACAATTTGACTGCTGGCACATGCATGCGTTGCATGCAAACAGGGCTCAAGCAAGTGTCTGTCGCTGAGTTTGCAGCTTCCCGCCAGGGGGCTCCGCCCCACACCGCCACCTGGCAAGTGCTGCGCACACCCCAGCGTCCCATGCGCGCGTGGGTGTCATGCAACAAGACGGTGGAATGCTTGGCTCGGGTGAGGGGGAGCGCCAGACCTCACACCGCCAGCCTAGGTGGCGTCAGTGCCGGCCCGGCGCCAGGGTACGCTGGGAGTTCACGTTGCAGCCCAGTTGGGTGGAAAAAGTACAGAGTATGACATAAAGATGAACAGCAGCACAGAGGAATTGGGTGGATGATCGGCAGGCACGGGAAGGAAACCAGGAGGTGCAAGACGTGGGCAGTGCGTTCTTGCTGCTTCACAGGCGCTTGGCCTCACTCACTCCAGCACGGCTTGCCAATGGCGGCCGGCAGGAAGAAAATGCTGGCCCAGCTTCGCTCCATGTAGTGACCGGCCTCGGGAGCCGGGGACGGGGCCATTTGGGCCAGGAGCGTAGCATAGAAGGCTCGAGGCCGGCGATGCGCTGCGCTGCGGGACACCGCCATGAACGCTCCGGGGCACCAGGCCTGGGCAGGGAGGGGGGAGGGGAAGGGGGAGGAGGGGAGGCAGGAGCGTCACATGCTTGTTTCCAACACTGTGCAGGCAGCCTTCACAATAGCACACAACGCACAGGGGCATAGGGACAGAGGGAGACAGCAAGTCACGCCCGGGACGGCACAGAGAGCCAGGCGCAGGGGTGCCAGCCCAGGAAGCGTGGACGCCCTCCGGGCATTGCATTTCTAAACGGGGCGTCTTCCGCTAGCGAACTCTCATCCCCTGCACTCCCCCTCCCATTTTCCTTGACAGAGACTCACCCTGGGCAGCGGACCTCCTATGTACTCTGCAAACCAAGCACCGTAGGGCCGCGGGTCTGCTGGGCCCAGCAGCGGCCCGGCCTCCCGATCCTTCGTCGGCTTTCCCCCCGCGCTGGCATCCTCAGTCGTGCCTGTCCACCTGCACGCCAGCAGCCATGTGTTGAGGTTTGATGAAGGAAAGGCAATGGAAGCCTGATCTGACTTGGTGATTAACCGCCGTGTTCATTCCCTGAAAACACGCTTTCAGGGTACCACACACCTTGTGAGTGAGAAGCTCCAGTCGGGCGGGTGCCTGTCCAGTTTGCTGCAATAGAATCCCTGCCGCTGTGCTTTCGTCCAGTTGCCCTGCAGCTCTCGTAACGCCCACCTCTTGCCCCTGCATGCTCAACAAAGATGGTGGAAAGGGCAGGCGTCAGCTAGAGGGCCGCAGAGGGCAGCATAGGAGTGTCTAAAGATCTGGCGGTTGTTCGTCCCGTTGCCCACCCCCACTCCAACAGCCATGCCAGCTGGACCCCCATGGGAGGCACTGCAGCCTGCACTGCGGCCGTGTGAAGGCAGCTTGCAAATTCAACCCTTTGACCAGGGCGCTTCCCGGCAGCCCCCCCACCCACCTGCTGAGGTGTGCAGAGCCCATGACGAAGAGCGTGACGTCCGCCAGGCTGTGGTAGCGCGTGTGCAGGTGGTGCAGGAACGTGTGCGCCTCTCTGCCCACATTCGGCAGCTCAAGGGCACCTGCAGAGGGCAGCGGGACAGCTGGGCTGAGCTGGCGGATGGCCAGGGGTTGCCGGTGCCGTGCCCACACAAGGAAGGGAGGCAGCGCTGAATAGGCCGCAGCAACGGCGGGTGGCAGCAGCAGCAGACGGCTGAGGCAGGCGGCTTGCAGCATGCCTGGGGCTCCCTGGCAGCATCAATTGTACATTCATCAACTTGCAAGAAACGTACCTGGGGGTAGGTTGCCTCCCTTTGCATAGATTGTGAGATTTGCAGCGGCCCCCAGGCTCGCCAGCACAGCTGGCACCCAATCCAGGCTGCTGTTGTAGTGAGCGATTACTAATTCGACAGCAGGCAGGAGAGGCGTCAGAGGGCTGCCGTTGCCGCCTCTCGTGGAACGGTAGCAAGGCAGGCCAGCACCTCTGCCTGCTAGCACCAGCAGGGCTGCAAGCAGAGCTGTTAGCAGCAGGCCGCCAAGCAGCCTGGCGGAGGCGGGTGCTGCCGCCGTTGCCGCCGCCGCCGTCACCGCCACTGCTGCCGCCGCTGCCACCGCCGCTGCCACCGCCGCTGCTCCCAAATGGCAGGCCGCGTTGCAGCCGGTGCCAGGCGCAGGTCCACCAGGAGTTTGGCACCGCTTGCTGGGTCGCCATGCCCAGCGCCGCCTCCACACCCAAGGCAGTGTTTACCATCCCAGGTGCCAACCTGCTTGCTGGGCCGTCCTGGCTGCTGGCTGGGGTTTGGTTCAGAAAGAAGGGAAGATAGAGGAATGGTCACCTGGTCAGAGCAAGGGGAGAGGGGGTACTGGCAGTGCCAGCAGGGCCAGAGGGCAGTTTTGGCAATGGCCATCCTGCGCCCTGGTGTGCCTGCCCACCTCCCTCGGTGCCCGAGGCGAGACATCGGCTCTGCACAGGCGCAGGAAAGCTTCTATGGCTGCGTTCTTGCTTCTGGTTTAGGCCGCACGGTCTCCTGGCAACGCGCACAGAAACACCCACAGCCTGGCCCCTGCCCTCCACCTCGCCTCCTCGCCCTCTGCACGCACAAGTGTGAAGCTTCCTCGTGAGCCAGGCGACAATTCGAGTGAAGCTGCGAACTGAACTACCGAGGCTCCCGGCCTCTCCCATCCCACCTGCATACGTCCCCATCGGACAGTCCAAGCCATGAACGTCCCCCTCTCTGAGTGTTTCCTCCCAGCACCAAGCCGCCTTTAACACCCCGCGCACACTCTTCTCAACGACTTGCAGGCATCCACATCCACTCATTGAATATATAATCAAGGTGAGAACATGTGCCAGCCAGCCAGCCAGCCAGCCAGCCAGTCAGCCTGGTGCTGCAGCTGCCAGCGTGCAGCATAGGTGTGCATGCGCCGGACGTCAACCCATGAGGTCGACCCATGTGCACAGTCCCATGATGTGGCGTTTAGGCCCTTGAGCCGGACATGAAGTTGCCTGCTGGTGGGCTGCGCGCTGGTGTCCTCCGCCCAAGGTGACCGAGGCTAGTGAGCACAACCCGCTTTATGGGGCTCTTGCTGACTACTGACCAAACCAAAGGGGAGGAGGCAGGAGTGCCTGGGACACGAGAGTGGTGCATCACGGTGTTGCATCGATTGACTCCGCCACGCCTGCTGCCGCTGCTCACGGAGCGCTCACCCTTGCCTGCGCCCAAATGGCGTGCCTGTGGGCAACTGGTGGGTGCCTCCTGGGCTTCTATTGCACGTGCATTTGGCGCTTTGGCAGGTGCTTCTCAACTCTATAGACTTCCTGTCCGCCCCGGCCCGCCCCTCTGGGACAAACCCACACCACCCTCCCACCCACGCACCGCGCCTCGCTGCTCCCTCTCTTTCGAAACATGCCTTTCTTTCTTCTCTGCAGCCCAGACGGTCAGCCTGTTTGTCGACTATGGCTACGAGGGCGCTGACTACGAGCAGCGTGGGCCCCGGTAACTACGCTGATGTGCACACCCTCAACCTCGACAATGACGTTCTGAGCAGCCTTAGGGTGAGTGCAGTGCACTGGTCGACACAATTGTGCCTCTAGAGGGTGAGCGCTGTGGTGTGGGGTGTGCAGCTGCAGCTGGAAAGCCCGGGGGCTGGGCAAACCGTGGGGGTGCAAGCGGTGCATGACGGAGGTCCTTTCGCCTGACCCTGAAAAACAGAGACGGACGTGTCGCCAGCTGAGGAAAGGCTCAGCAGAGATGAACATGCACTGGTAGCTGACTGGTGCCTGTGGCTACATTCCCTGTCGGTTTACTCAACCCCACGCCCTCGGGGAGTCTTATTCTAGCGGGCCAAACAGTCGGCATGGGTGCCTTTGGGCTGCCGCAACCAGCCGGCTACCGCCGGTGCACTCCCGCTCAGCTGCACTGGCCATTGCACGCGACACGCTCTCGCTTGTTTGCTTCCTTCCCACGTCCTATTTGAGGGAAAGGAGGCATTGCACATGCATCGCCTGCAATCCCAATTGTGGCAGCAGCAGCACATCGATGTGTGACGTCAAACGCTGCCACATTGTCCATTCAGCCATCCGCTGTTGACATCGCCCGAAGTGCTGGCACCGGCACCGCACGCTGAGCACCTTGCCACCTGAACATTTGTAATATGGCCGAATGAGAGACAGGCTGTCGAGTTGCTGCTACAATACGGCGGCAAGCCCTGGGGCCACCCCTCTCCTGAGCTTGGCAGGCAGCCAGGTGGACCAGCACAGCAGGCACATCACGAAATGGGTGCCATTGGGGCCCGCAACGACCCTTGTTTGCATCGCTTCACACATCAACGATGCGAGGCACGGGGTTGCTAGCCCTAGCACTGGTGTCTGCCGCGGCCGCTGCCGGTGAGTGGCAGCTTCCGGCTGGGGTGCGGGCACCTGGATGGTTGCTGCTTTCGCCCAAGCCTCGGATAGCCATTCACCGCTCTCTTAGCTGCTGCGGTAGGCTGGTAACCGCGCCCCCCACCCCCTGCCTGCAGTGAGCGGGCAGGCAGACATTGCGGCGTGCGCAGCACTGCCGCTGGCGCGCGGCGGCGACGTTCTGGAGCAGAGTGACAATGGCGTGACCAACCCTGCCCTGCTCAACACCCTCGTCAAGGTGGGGTCAGCGGTGCAGCTGTTGCCTTTCCAGACGTGTGCAGCACTTGGCTGACTGTGCACTCAGCGACCGGCTGGAACACTTGCCTCGGCAGCTGCCGCTGGCGCTGGAACCTGATGTGATGCCCGGAGGTTCTTCAAAACTCTGAATTGAGTGCAGGAGGTTGACGAGGCACGTGTGTTTCCGGATTCAAAGACAATTGTGTGAGTTCCCTCCTCACAAATAGCTTGCCCTGCTTCCTGTATCGGCTTTTGGGAGGTCGAGGACTAGCCAGCAGGGTGCCTGCTGGTCTTCTCAAGCAGCTGCCGCCCAGCGGCGCCAGCTGTCAACCTGCTCATTTGACCCCGGCTGTTCCACCCGATCCGCTGGCACGCCTGCCCGTTCTAGAAGTCCTCAAGAACTCGCCCGCTGCGGTTGCTGTTTATCTTCTCCGCCTCAGCCTCCTGCCTCACCAACACATCCCTACCTGCCCCGCTGGCCCCCCGCGCCCCTCAGCGACATGCCGCTCAAGGCCTCGC
>JTEE01000205.1:511232-523229 GCA_002896455.3 Chlorella sp. ArM0029B | reverse complement strand
GCCTGCCTGCCTGCCTGCCTGCCTGCCTGCCTGCCTGCCTGCCTGCCTGCTTTTGGCGGCTCAGCTGCCCTACCCTGGCACGCCAACAGTGCGACTGTGATTAGACAGCAGGGCAGGGCACCATTGGCTACTTTGTGCTTCTCATGCATCGTGCCTGCTCACCTCCCCACCAGCCCCCCCACATGGCATCACCGGCAACTGGCTGTGCATTACAATGCGCGAGAACAGATGATCACCAACAGTACAACTGTACTTCTGTACTTCTGTACTTCTGTACTTCTGTTCGATTGCAGGGCATTATTGGCAACTTTGTTCAACTCATGCGCGAGTATGGACACATCCCAAACGGTGAGCCCAGCCCAACCCTGCCCTGCACGGCCTTTTCCCCGAAAAAGAAGAGCTTCTTGGCAGTGCTGCATGGCAGGCTGTGCGCTGGGAGATGGCTCGGGGAGTGCGGCAGAGGCCGCCTGGGAGCGCAGTTGAGCGCAGCAGGTGCCGCCTGGCATCTGCCAGAATTAAAAACTTCCCAATGCACGCTTGCCTATGGTCTGCCCCAACTTGATTCCCCCCGACTGCTTTGATCCCAATACAGGAATCCGCACGTACTACATCAATCGTAGCCAGGTATAATCGGATTAGCAAATGGGGTGCTTGATGCCAGGCAGCAGGCCAGCCGACCAATTCTGACCTGCGGCCACACCCTTGCTCCTCCTCTGGGCCGCCCCCGCCGCTCCCTTCGGTGCCCCACAGAGCGCGCGGCGCCTTCTGAATCTGCCCCCACTTGCTTACACTTGCCCGCCTCTTCTTGCCCCTGCCTCGTGCAGCCCCCCCTGTTTTCTGAGATGGTGCGTATCGTGTACGACGCCACCGGCAACGGCACCATGCTGCGGTGAGGCAGCGAAGGCGCATTTGCTGCACACGTTTGTGTTTGCTGCACACGTTTGTGTTTGCTGTAGCGCTGTTATAGGAGTGGATGGATGATTGAATGGCGCGTTGAATGGCGAGCCTGCTTGCAGAGCAGTGCAGGGGCGCCATTTCAATTGGCACCACGCGGTGCTTGGGCGTGTCAGCACTGGTGCTCCTGCTCCCCTGGTCGTGGGAGCAAGCTGCTGTATTGAAGGGATGCAAGCAAACCGCTGGACCGTCCTGCCGTCCCTCTCCCAAAGCCCCTCTCACGCCGCTGCATGCACTGGCTGCCTGCCCCCTGCAGTGAGGCCCTGCCAGCGCTGCTGCGTGAGCACGCCTACTGGACCTCAAGCCCCAAGCAGGTGATGGTTCCTTGAGAGCGGGGCGGCCGGAAGCACACACAGAGCACCGTCTTGCTCCGGAATTCCGGTCCCATGCCCCAGCCCTCGACCCCTCCTTGGTTGCAGCCCCCGACACGTCATCAACCCACCTACACAACCACCCACCCACCCACGCACACACATACGCAATTTGCTCCCCACGTGAAACAACAGGTCCTCGCCCATGGCCCCGATGGCCGAGAGTTCCGCGTCTCCCGCTACTATGCGCGCTGGTCCCAGCCCCGCCCCGAGAGCTACTTGTGCGCTTGGGGGCCAGCTGGGGCCGCTGCTGCCCAGCCGCGCCCATTCGTCCATGCTGCATAACCCAAACCGGTGCCAGCCTGACTTTGCCAGCGCAGCTCCAGGCCACGGGGCTGACGGTGGCTAGTGCACAGCAGTAGCTGGCTAGTGCACAGCAGCAGCAGTAGTTAGAGACCCCAGCTGTACATGTCACCCCATATCCGCATACCTGCCTGCCTGCCTGTTTGACTGACTGACTTACCTCTCGCATGCCAACCTGTTTGAATACATGCAGGGAGGATGTGGAGACGGCACGTGCCGCGGGGCTGGACCCTGCCAACCCGGACAACCGCACCCGCCAGCTGTGGCGCAACCTAGCCAGCGGCGCCGAGTCTGGTGGGCCAGGGCCAGGGCCAGGGCCAGGGACATGTCCAGGGCTGGGCTGGGCTGGCAGGCCCGTTGTGAGCATGATGAAGTGAGTTTAATGAAGGTGGCAGGGCAAAGGAGGTGCCTCAGGTTACGAGCAGGCACCTGCACTGTGCGCTACACTGCAGGAAACGGAGTGCTGCCAGGAGGAGCAAAGGGGCAGCGAATCATGCCAGCCGCATGTCACTTCACACTCGCTTTTTGTTGTTACTCTCTTGATTCTTACACTTGCCTTCCCCCACTCTGTTCCTGCCTGCCTGCCTGCCTGCCTGCCTGGTCTGCTTCCCTTGCAGGCTGGGACTTTTCCTCACGCTGGTTTGAGGACGGGCAAAGCCTGCACACCATCCGCACGACACTCGTGCTGCCCGCAGGTGCGGCAGGTTAAGAGTTCGGGATTGGGGTTTAGGCCATGACATTTGTGGCGTGCTTTCTTCAAGATCTGCGACTGACCCAGCTGGCACACATGCCCGTGTCAGCCTGACACAGCCTGCACTGCCACTTGGCGTTCCCTGCCTGAGCAGCAGCGTCTAATAGCGCAGAGGATGCAAGCAGAAGCGGCACTTGGGGCACTGCCCCTTTCCCCGGGACGGCCATCTCACCTCACACATCCCTTTCTCTTTCCCACCCTTCACCCTTTGCCCTTCAGGCATCAGCATAAAACAACTGATTCTGGCAATCAACCGCCCTTTCCACCCTGCCTCTTTATCATTCATTCAATCCTCTGCCTGCAGATCTGAATGCTTTCCTGTTCCAGCTGGAGCGCAACATCCAGGAGTTTGCTGGCGAGCTGGGATGCCAGGAGGTGGAAAGCCAGTTCCGACAGCTGGCCGCCGAGAGGTGTGTGCGTGGGAATGCCGCCGCCCTGGCTGACAGCGCCTGTTGAACAGCACTGGCAGCACAACTCTCGGGCCCAGGCTGGAGGGTGTGAGGTGGGTGGGGCTGTGGCACGGAGCCGTTTCTCTCCATGTGTTGCGGAGGCATGCTGCGCCAGGCTGGCAGCCCGCTGGAGGTGCTGACTTTCCACCTCTCCAGGCCATGCACAGGCCCCTGTCAATTATGTTCAATCAATCACAAATGTGGGTTCAACTTGGTGGCTGGCCATCTACCAGGGTTCTGCTGGCGAATCAAGTGCAGTGCGCGCACGCTGCCAGTGCCTCCTCGACTTCCCTGCAAACCGCCGAGCGCCACGTGCCCCCTCGTCTTCCCTGCAGGCGCGAGGCCTTGGACACACTATTTTGGGACCCCTCCACTGGACAGGTACAAAAGAACTAGAATAGGGGCAGGCGCTGCCTGTGCTTTCAGGCTGCCGCCAGCGCCATTAGTACTGGCAGGCGCTGGGTGTGCCATTAGGCTGCACGCTGCCAACGCCGGTGGTACGGGCAGGGTGCCCAGAGGTGCAGGCAGAGGTGCAGGCAGGCAGAGCTCCATCCCCACGTGCTTGCTGCCGCCCAAGTCTATGGGCGCATACAGGTGCAGTGGTTAGAAGGCAAAACTGCCCCCGGGCCCTGCCCTATCACCTCCGATTTGCTGTCCCCGCCCTCACAACATGTGGCTGCAGTGGCACGACCTGGTCTGCACCCCGGTCGGCGCAAAGGCGGCCGCCCCAAGGCCCGAAGGCGCAGCCCCGCCAGCGCCTGAGGGAGAGACGGAGGGCATTGCCGCCGGCCAGCGTGAGTTGTTGGGCACGCGTGCGCCACAGCAGCATGCCATGTATGCATCGCACCGCTCTGACAGCTGCGCCCTGCCCAAGAGGCAGCACCAATTCTCCACATGCCTGCTGAATGCGCCACACTCGCCAGCCCCGCCGGCCCTCCGCCGCCGCCCCTCCGCATGCGCTATGTGCCGCAGGGAGCGTAATGTAAGCATGCTTCCACAATCAACCACAATTGACCATTGTTTAAAGTTCCCATTTGGGAACTTTGGTTTGCGCCTGCAGTGGTGCGGCACAGGCACAACCCAGGCGTACTAGCTGTCAATCAATTCTAATAACAACCAATGTGTGTGTTTGTCGTGGTGCCTGCAGTGGTGCGCATTTGCTACGTGGAGCGCAACCCCGCCGTGTTTGCCTCCAACTGGGCCCCGCTGTGGGTGGGCGCCGCCGACCCGGGTAGCGAGCAGGTGTGGGCCCAATTTGCTAACACTTGTGGGACTTGAACGGGAGGCGTAGGAGGCAGGTGTGTGTGCCGCTGAGACCCACATCGCGGCTGCAGGCCTCTGTCTAGGGCCGGACCCTGGCGCAGCCTGCTGTGCATTCACCTGCCTGTGCGGTGCCGTATGTGCAGCAGCTGGCCCACCCTGCGCTCTCATTCTTGTGACTTCCTACCACTTTTATCAGACCGTTCTTGGGCTGCCCCCGGCATGTGGCCCCTCCCCGACTACAGGCCATAGCCGCGGTGCAGGCGCTGAACGCCTCGGGACTGCTGGGGCCTGGGGGAGTGGCCATGTCGCTCACGGAAACTGGTGAGGCAGCGGGGGCGGGCTGGGCCAGCTACATTGATTTGCCATTGCTGCTGGCCTGTTAGAGGGAGATTGAGGTTGAGATTGCCGGGCGGTGCCGCATCACCCCAGCTACTGGTGAGGTAGCTAGGGCAGCAGAGCCTGCAACAGTTACTGTAACTCTGGGCAACCGTGGCAGCTTCAATCAAAGCCAGGGGCAGGCCCCAGGGTTTACACAGGGTTAACACAGGCCAGACCGCACTAAAACCCCGGCTGCGAGGGGCAGGCCAACCTCGTCTCCGCTCTCCCGATGGCAGCAAACTGCAGCGCTGCTACCTACTATTAACTTTCTTCAAGACTCCCCAGCTTGCAAACACGCGACCTGATAAGGCAACACAGCACGTCTTCATGCCTGCCGTGGCCCCGGCGCCAGCTATTCTGTGCTCCGATGTACCTGTCGACAGCCCAACCCTGACCGACCCTCCCAAGAGCCTCGGCTCACCGCTGCCGGAACCTAGTTGCAGGGATGCCTGGCACAGGCCCGGCACCAACAGCACTTACTGTCCTTGCTCCCCTCCACCTGCTCTCCTCCCACCTGACTCGATGTTTTTTGCCCCACACCCATGCCCGGCACCGCCCCAGCTGCACCGGTTTGGGCTCTCCTCCAACCCTGCATGGCCCTCTTACACGTTCACCCTTGCAGGCGAGCAGTGGGACGCACCCAACCAGTGGCCCCCCATCCAGTGGATGCTGATTGACGGCGCCGAGCGCTACGGCGGGGCACCGGGCATGGAGCTGGCGCGCACGGTGAGGCGGGGGGGAGTCATCCATGCAGTCAGTGAGGCATTGAATGCAAGTGAGGCGGGGGGCAAGGCGGGGGGCATTCACGCATTCAGTCATTCATTCGTTTATTACAGCGCTGCAGAAAGATTAAAGTGTGCCACAGATGCGTCGTCCCAGCGAGGCAGGCAGTCACGGGCAGCCAAGCCCCGGGGCGGTGTGTGCTATGAGTTGGCGGCTCAAGAGTGCACCCCCTGCGGTGGGCTGGCGTGCTTGGTGCGCGCAAAGCCGCAGGGGTGGCGCCGGTGCAGGCAATGGACAGCTGGCTTGGCAGGTTTTGGCAGGGAGCGGTGTGACATTCACCTGGCAGCGGGCTGGCACCGCTCGGTGTAGCGCTAGGGGTTTAATAGTGTTTAACATAGGCTGGCACGGTCAATGACGCGTAACTTTGACTTGTGGTTTTGACTATCAATGCTGAAGCCCAGCGGGCTCGTAACAGCCCCCTGCTGCCTTGACGGTGCCTGACGCCACCTGCGCTCGCAGCAGGATGTCGGCTTGATGCCCCGCCCGCCTGCCACCCTCCTGCCTGCCCTTGACCCCCGCATGCGTATTGCCACCCGCCCGACAAAACTGCTTGCCCAATCAATCAATACATCACATTCCAAGTCCACGGGTAGCCAGCAACGGTCTCATGCGACGGCTGCAGCTCAGCCTTGCCCACTGCAGATAACAAACATGCATTGCCCACCCACTTTGTCCCCCCATCGAGTCATCTCGCCCCCCTGCCTCCCCCTTCACCCACAAACACACACAGATGACCGATGACTTCCTGAACACAGTGTACTCAACCTACGCCCAGACTGGCCGCATGTTTGAGAAGTTCGACTCCCGCCAGGTCAGCGCTGGTGTTGTGCCAGCAGGTGCCAGCTGGCATGATGCGCATCACAGCGGGCGGTGGGAGCGTGAAGCACTCAGCTTGCAGGGGTGCATTATCTGCACGCTTTACAGAGGGAGCACAGCATGCAGGGGGCATGCGCGGCTTCGCAGCTCACACTGCTTGTGTGGACGTGACGCATGCCCTTGGGTGCAGGTTGGCGTGGCTGGCGGCGGTGGCGAGTACGAGGTGGTTGATGGCTTTGGCTGGACCAACGGAGCCAGGTCAGCAAGGCGGAGCCTGTCCGGGTCACTTTGTGCTTTCCAGCTTGCTTGCCAGATGGCGGTGGGGGAATGTGTTTGGACGGAGCTACGGCGCTAGGTCAGCAGGGCTCAGCGGGGCTCAACGGGGCTGGGTAGGAGGCAGGGGTTTGAAAGAGATGAAGCCTCGCCAAGGCAGGCTGCAGGTGCAGTTCCCGGCTGACTGACCAGAGCTTGCCCTGTCCCTCACGCCCGCCCGCGTGGCTGCATGCCCTTCACACAAACTTTGTATCCCGCCGCATTTCCCTCCTGCAGCCTGGACCTGCTGCAGCGCTTCCATGCACAGTGAAGCGGGTACAGCTTCCGTCGACTGACGGACGGGCCTGGCGGCACACCTGATGCCAGGGGGATTGCAAAGCAGTTGTGTCAAGACTGTGCATGAATAAGCATATCAATCGATTGAAGGGTCAGCTGCTGAGAAACCGGGCTCCAGGATCTGTGGGTTGCCAGCAAGGGATAAGGTGCCAGCACGTTGACACGTCGTCTCTCGCTGGATCTTTGAGCGGTGCACCGACGCTGATGTTTCGAGCGAAGCATGCATGCTGTCACAACCACATGCCTGCATGCAAATTCCTGAACCTGCACGCTGCTTCGGTGATTGTGTAAATAGCATGTTGGCCGTGAGGATGCCAGCTGTACCACGCGTTGTTGGGTACACCTCTTCTTTAAGGGGCGACGCCAGCTGGCCGTGCCGCCAACTGGCAGCGAGTCTCATTCAAAGCCGCGCCCCCGACTTGCCCTTCATTTCACAATGACAGCAATTTATGTGGTGGTCGCCACCTGCTGGCTGTTGGGGGCCGCGGCCGCGCCGCTCACGGGGAGCCAGACATCTGCGGAGGGCGGGATTACGCTTTCCTGCACCACGTCGCCAACATGCGGAGATCTGAGCAACCGTGAGCGCCGCGGTTAACAGAAAGGCGGCGGGCGGCAGCGCCCAGCGTGCTGTGGCTGGTGGCGTCAGAGCGTCGTGTGCATGGAGGCTGCTGCCGTTGCCTAACACGCCCACATTCCCGGCCCCAACCCCCCACCCCTGTGCAGTGGCGTGGGAGGCCTATTACTTCCCTATTGATCTGGAGAATTCAACTGCCACATGCCTGTGCCGCGACGGCATGCGCGTGAAGGCGCGTGGCAACGGAAGCGACCCAACCATCGAGTTCCGTCGAGGTGCGCTGGCTACAGCAGCAGATACAATTGCGTCCTTGATGCTTTCATGCATGAAACCGGCCGCTGGGACGGGGATTGAGGTTGGGTTGTGGTTGCCAGCTGTGCGGGTGTTTGTTGGGCAGAGGCCTGTGTGCCAGCAGCTGCTGTGTGGATGTGGCTGCTCAAGGGTGGGCCGTGCGCCTAGGCACGGCTGGGAAGTGTGATGTCGCGCGGCTGGCTTGCATCTTCGCTCTCTGCGGTGAGGGCTGCGACCGGCGGGGCGCATATCTGTCCACCGCAGCACACAAGGGTGCCGGCAGGCACGACCATTTTGCAGCCGGTCCCCAGACTGCCACCGCCTGTTTGCACAGGTAACACCAAACTCACCCGGCCTGCAGTTGGGCGCCTGCTGGCAACGCAGCATGATTCAACCTGCCGAATGCTCCTCTGCTGCCCTGCTGCCCTGCAGCTGACGGCCCCGTGGGTGTGGGAGAATGTGCGGCCAGCATGACGTGGTCCCAGGTGTGTGCTTGATCTGCCTGGCACACCAGCCCGACGCGCTCCTGCTGCCTGTAGTGCTGCCATGCTCGACGCGCCCCTGTTCCCCAGCCGAAACCATCTGTTACGTGGCAGAATAGGCCATGCCTATCCGGGACATGTGTGCAACCTTGCACTTCCCTGCCACACAGGGAGGGGTAACGATTCCACCACGTGACCTGCCTGTAGTGCTGCCATGCTCGACGCGCCCCTGCTGCCTGTAGTGCTGCCATGCATAACTTGGAGCTCAGGGGCAGCGCATGCCCCTGTGTGAGATGCGCTACACCCAGCGTTGAGATGCGCTACACCCAGCGTCAGGCGCGTTCGCACACCTGCAAGTCCCGCCCCACAGCGCTGTTGACCCGCCCGCGTCCGCCCCTACTTTCCTGACCCCCTTCCCTTGCAGGCATCCCCCTTCGTCGGGGCCTGCAGCTACGGTGTGTCGCAGATTGACGGCACATGCAGCGACGAGTGTGCCGCCAAGGTGGCCCCGTTTAGCGGCGATTGCTTCTCCGCTGTCATGACCAACGGCTTCTTTAAGTACGCCCCGGGCGTCGTGCTGCCCGAATTCGGAGATGCATTTGACTTCTACGAAAACTGCCAGCAGCTCCCACGCTCCCCACCGCCGGCGCCGCCAGCGCCGGCGCCGGCGTCGCCGCCCAGCAGCGCCCCGGGGGGCAGCGGCCCAGCTGCAACCCTGGCCCTGGCTGCCTTGGCAGCGGCGCTGTGGGTTTGATGCCGACATGCTGAGACTGCCCACTGATTGCTTCCATCAATTGCTAAGCCGGCGGATATGCATTTAACCCACTGTGTCCGAGCCTGCACTGCCAAAAGCCACTTGTGCCTCATTTGCCCGCTTCTCACAGTTGACTCAAACCGAGAATGCGGCCACAACTTCTTTCTGATCCAACGCATTAATCTCAAATTGCCCCACCCCTGGAAAGCCTTGTGATCCACTCGCCTGCTGAAAATTGGTGATGTGTAGAGTGGCGAAGGATGGAGTGTGTACATCACCCTTCTTGCTTGCACATGCATCATGTACTTGTATTCCACCAATATCCACCAATCATGTGATCGAATAGAAACCACTTCCTTTATTTCCAGAGGAACGGCATGGCAGCGCAAGACACACGAACACCTGCAGGCGCTGGCGGATGGTGTGCTGGCGCTGTGGCGCGTCGTGCCGCCGCTGCAGCCAGCTGGCGGCGACTGACCACAAGTTCAAGCGCCGCGTCGCCCGGCTTCTCGCAGCGATGCATATAGTCGCCTTACACTTGTTCACATACGTTCCCTACCTCGCGACGCGTTCACGCGCTTCAGCCTTACGCGTTTAGAAGCCGAAGCGGCACCAGTACTAGTCCCGGTCGCTCACTCGGCGCGTTAACGGCACTGAGCATGACCATCCAGCAAGCGGCGCCTATATGCTGGTGGAATGGCGTCGTCAACGGGATGCAGAGCGGCCTTCCGCTGCGGAGCAGCGAGGGCGGCAGCGGTGGCGGCAGCGGCGGCGGCAGCGGTGGCAGCGGCGGCAGCCCACGCCTGCCCCCCGCCTGCAGGCTGCTTGGAGGCCTGCTGCTGACAGCCCTGCTTGCAGCCCTGCTCGTGCTAGCAGGCAGAGGTGCTGGGCTGTCTTGCTACCGTTCCACGAGAGGCGGCAACGGCAGCCCTCTGACGCCCCTCCTGCCCGCTGTCGAATTAGTAATCGCACACTACAACAGCAGCCTGGATTGGGTGCCAGCTGTGCTGGCGAGCCTGGGGCCCGGTGCCAATCTCAAAGTCTACGCAAAGGGAGACAACCCGCCTCCAGGTACGTTTGTTGCGTGTTGATGAACCTACAATTGATGCTGCCAGGGAGCCCCAGGGAAGCCGCCTGCCTCAGCCGTCTGCTGCTGCTGTTGCCACCCGCCGTTGCTGCGGCCTATTCAGCGCTGCCTCCCTACTTGTTCGGGCACGGCACCGGCAACCCCTGGCCATCCGCCAGCTCAGCCCAGCTGTCCCGCTGCCCTCTGCAGGTGCCCTTGAGCTGCCGAATGTGGGCAGGGAGGCGCACACGTTCCTGCACCACCTGCACACGCGCTACCATACGCTGGCGGACGTCACGCTCTTCGTCATGGGCTCTGCACACCTCAGCAGGTGGGTGGGGGGGCTGCCAGGAAGCGCCCTGGTCAAAGGGTTAAATTTGCAAGCTACTTCACACGGCCGCAGTGCAGGCGGTAGTGCCTCCCATGGGGGTCCAGCTGGCATGGCTGTTGGAGTGGGGGTGGGCATGCTGCGCAGCGGGAGGAACAGCCGCAAGATCTTTGGACACTCCTATGCTGCCCTCTGCGGCCCTGCTGACTTGCTGTCCTTCTCCAATCTTGTTGAGCGGCCCTCAGCTCACTTGCTGCCCTGTTCACCATCGTTGTTGCGCATGCAGGGGCAAGCGGCGGGCGTTGCGGGAGCTGCAGAGCAACTGGAAGAAGTCGCAGTGGCAGGGCTTCTTCTGCAGTGGCCTGGACAGGCACCCACCCGCGTGGGGCTTTTCCCTCACAAGGTGTGTGGTACTCTGACAGCATTTTCTATGTCCAGGATTTGTGAAAAGGGCTTGATCATGAAGCCAAGTCAGGCTGCCGTGCCATCTTCACAAACCCTGGCACAGTCTCTATCTCTACTTCGTTCTAATTTACTCTCCCCCCATCCTGTCCCATGAGACCGTTTCTGGTCCCCTTGTGGGCTTGAAAGAGTTTGTTGATTGACTGACCAAACGTCGACACCTGGCTGCTGGCGTGCAGGTGGACAGGCACGACTGAGGATGCCAGCGCGGGGGCAAGCCTACAAAGGATCGGCAGGCCGGGCCGCTGCTGGGCCCAGCAGACCCGCGGCCCTACGGCGCTTGGTTTGCAGAGTACATAGGAGGGCCGCTGCCCAGGGTGAGTCTCTGTCAAGGAAAATGGGAGCTCCTCGAGGGGGATGCAGGGGATGATGGTCCGCTAAAGGAAGAATCCCCGTTTTGAAATGCAATGCCCGGAGGGCGTCCATGCTCCCTGGGCTGGCACCCCTGCGCCTTGCGTTCTGGGCACCCCCGGGCATGACTTGCTGCCTTCCTGCTGCCCCTGTGCGCTGTGTGCTATTGTGGGGGCTGCCTGCACAGTCTTCGAAACAAGCACGTGACCCTTGTGCCTACACTCCTCCCCCTTCCTCTCCTCCCCCCCCGCCCAGGCCTGGTGCCCCGTAGCATTCATGGCGGTGTCCCGCAGCGCCGCGCATCGCCGGCCTCGATCCTTCTACGCCACGCTCCTGGCCCAGTTGGCCACGTCCCCGGCTCCCGAGGCGGGTCATTACATGGAGCGAAGCTGGGCCAGCACTTTCTTCCTGCCCGCTGCTGTGCCGTGCTGGAGCGGTTGAAAGCTTTTGCTCGTGTGAATCTTGTGCAACATCAAATGAGACGCCGGCATCCGGAAAAAGGAGGGGAGATGTCCCATAGTTGGGAGCTGTTGGATCAACGACCAATGCTATCCAACTCAGTCCAACAATGCCAACGTTGGGCCCACATGCAACCATCACCTGTATTATCAACAGTAAACCAATACCTCCGCTGCCTGGACGTGCGCACAACACATAAGGTGCATGATCATGCATCTAACAGTACCGTTGGACGCCCATGCCATGAGCGGCAGTACTGTGTCACCGGCCAAATGACACTTCCGTTAGCCCGCCATGCAGTCAGCTGGTACTGCACCGCCACCTTGGTACTGCTCCTGATTGTGTGCTGGGCATGCTGTGCTTACAAGGACTAACACAGTGTGCCACAAAGTATAATGTATTGGTGTAATGAATCCAGACGACGTAACAGAATGGCGGGAGGTGGGTGGGGCAGTGCTGTTTCGGGGCTGCCGATGTCGCAGTGTGGGTGCTGCTGGAAGGGTGGAGCTCAGAACAAAGAGAGGGCATTAGGGGACATACATGAGAGAGTGAC
>JTEE01000205.1:465631-481924 GCA_002896455.3 Chlorella sp. ArM0029B | reverse complement strand
GCCGGAAGTATGGGGGAGTGGGGTGGCGGGGTGGGCATGGGGATCCAGGCGGGGCGCTGGGGTGGGAGGTCCGCTGTGTTATTGCCTCTGGTACTTGCAGGCTGTTTTCAAGTAGGCGCATGAGCTGCTGGGAAAAGGGATGCATGCATCGTGGGGGCACGCTGCACGGGTATGCTGGCGTCCACGCTGTGCTGCCTTTCATGATGCTTGCACTGCCGCCAATGCTGCGCTCTGCCAGGGCACTGCACTAACGTTCCCGCTGGCGCTGTGCTGTGCCATGCTGCGCAGGAGATGGGGCTGGTGTTCGATGTGACGCGTCACGTGCCGCTTTTGAACGCGGCTGAGAAGAAGAGCGTGCTGCAGGAGCTGGGCGCCTTCCACGGGCCGGATGTGAGCGTTGAGGGCGGGGTGGGCGGGGGTGCGGGGGCATGTTGAGAGGTGCACAGATAGCATACACTCGCGTTTTCAACAGGGGTCGTGAGGTGCTACGGGTGTGGCAACGACGCTTCATCTGAAATTGATAGGGTTCGTGAAGTGCTAGGGGTGTCGCGTGGCGGCGGCGCTTCCATCTGAACTTGGCATGCCAGCAGAGCGCCCAGTGCCAGCTGGCGCGCCCGCAGCAAGCGGCCTCCCTGCCCTTGCACCTCCCTGTTTGCCATCGCTGCTGCTGTGCTCTGACTAATGCACTACAATCCTGAGCTGCAATTCCGGTGTACTATAATTCATGTGCCACAACTCCTGTACTGCTGCTGCAGGTGGCGCCTGCCGCGTCGAATCCAGCTCACTCCTGTTTACAATCCATGTGCTACAACTGCTGCTGCAGGTGGATGCCGCCGTGGCGGAGCTCAACGGCATCGAGGTGCCCATCAAGCGCCTGCTGCTGCTGCTCGACCTAGCGCGGCAGGGGCAGCCAGAGGGGGAGCAAGCGGTGTCTCTCGCAAGCTGGAAGCAAGTGGTGCGCAAGTATGGTGTGGTTTGAGAGGCGGCGGGCGAGTACTGTGCTGCCGCACCTTGGACCGGCTTGGGGAGCCCTCCCCGGGGTGGGGGGTGCTGATGCTGCGCTGGCAGGTGCGGCACCTGCGGATGGGGGCAGCAGCGTCAGCGATGGGCAGCCAGCTGGCGGCGTGCACTTGGCCACCACGGCTGCTCAACAGGTGCAGCAGGGGAGAGCAGCGGTGAGCTGGCACCAGAGCTGGAGCAGCTGTTGAGCGACATTGTGGTGGGGCAGGTGCAGCAGGCGCAGGAGCCGGCAGCAGGCAGTGTGGAGGTGCGGCAGCTCCCGACGGGCCAGGGGAATGCAGCAGCAGCGCCGGCAGCAGCGGCAGCGGCAGAGGCGGCAGCAACAGCAGCAGCGGCAACAGTAGCGACAGTAGCGGGCGGGGCGGCGACGGCAGGGTAGCGGGCGCAGCAGGAGGTACAGAGGCATGCTGAGACTGCAGATGCAGGCGGGGCTGATGGCATGGCAGTAGCTACTATAGACGCAGCCTGAACGAGTGCGGGGCTTTTTCTTTCTTGAATGTATCTGTTCTAGTTCTTGTGGGGCACATTCTAGGGTACGCCTCGCCTCTGCCTCCCATGCTGAATCCTGCTGCTTCTCACTGTCTGCACTGCCTGGCCTGCCGACCATTTGTGAATGTCAACAGTGCTTGCATCCCTCGCGGAAACCACGGGTGGCAGGAAGTCAGCATGTGGGGTTGTCGAGCCAGGAAGGAAAAGGTGTGCGTAACAGGAACTGGGGCAAGGGGTGGAGACAGCAGCATGACGAGAGGAGAAGAGACGAGCAGCATGGGGCTGTGAATGACTCGAGAGCACAGCGTGCGCAGCAGGACGGTTTGGCGCTGCGCCCGCAGAGTACACATACGCCCCGTAGGCAAGGGCCAGAGGGACGACGGCCGGCTGCAGGGAGGCGCACCCAATGCATAACATGTCCATTCGGCCCGAGCACGGAAATCAATGTTATCTTTAATATTTACTTTTAGACCTACCAAGTGAAAATTTCAAAATTGGAGCGGCAACCAGCGCATGGCATGCCAATTGAAGTGCACGTCAGGCCGCCCCGCCAGCATGTACGCCTCGGACCTCCTATACCTTGGGGTGGATGCAATCTGGAGGAGGTGTGCAGCGTGTGGAGAGCAGGGCAGCAGGTGGTGAGGATGCGGCGACGGCCCCAGCACCTGCTGAGCCCGCTGTGGGGGGGTGCACCGCGGCCGCCCCAGCACGGGCGGCAACCACCACTGGAAAGCACGTGCATGTTGATGGGCCACCAGTGACTCTCGGTAACACACGCGCAGCGACTTCCCACGGCCTTCGGACGCACAGCACTGCCAGCCTCTCCAAGATGCTCTGCGCCATCAGCCAGCGCCCTTCTGTGCCCGTAGGGGCAATCGCCCGCGCCGGGCAACGCATCCACCGCGCCACCGCCCTCACTGGTAGGACGCCTGCCGAGAGAGACTGCCCGTGCGGAAGCTGGCTGTGGTGCAGCAACTGTGGTGCACCAACACGCTCCGCGGCGCTGGGCGCAGACGCGGGCCAGCGCCCCTCAAACCCTACACCGCCCCACCGCTCCCGCCCCTGCTCTGGCAGAAAGCACTAAACCGCCACTTTGCCTTGCCTGCACGCTCCCCAGCCGCAGACCATGTGAAGCCTGGCACCGGCATGGCTGGCGGCAGAGGTGCGGGGATGCGTCGCCTTCATTTGCATTGCCGATCAGGCTGAAATGGCGGCGCCGCTGCGGTGCACCTACCCATGACGCACCCCGCCTGCCCTCATGCCTCCCCAGCCTGTGCCTTTCCCTGACAGTAGCATACACCCCTCTTCCCTGCAGGCGCCCTGGCAACACGCGGGCAGCGCAGCACGCTGCTGCCGCCCGCCAACGCCGCGTCAGCGGGTGATGAGCGCGGAGACGGGCAGTCTGGGCCGCCAGCACAGCAGCCCGAGCCCCTGTATACGTTTAGCAAGAAGCAGATCCGCACCCTGGTGAAGTTCTCGCTGCCGGGCCTGGCCCTGATTGCCACCGGCGAGTACGTGGGTGCCGCCGTGTGGTACACGATGATGGCCTATGTCGTTATTGTGACGCCCCTGCTGGTGCGTCGGCACTTGCGTTGAGGCCGACTGCCCAGGGACGGTGGGGACCTGCAGAGATTGAGTGCCCTTATTGAGTTGAGGCAGCTGATGATTTCCCCGATACACCTTCCTCTCTCCATGGGCCTCAAGAACCTGCTCCGCATGCAACCCATGCTCCTGACCCCAATTGCAGCACATGCACGCTGTGTGCCCCACACTACAGCAGCGCTCACAGCTGTGCTCCCGCACAGCACACAATTCCCTGCACTGTACAGAGACCGCCCCGGGGCCCCCTCCCCCCCTCTTGGTCTACTTTGTAACAACCTTGTAACAACGTTGTAACAACCTTGTAACTTAGCTCTTCCCCACAAACACAGGTCACACTCACATGTCAGCCCCCCAGGGAACTCAGAACAATGCACTGCTGCCCCATATGGAGGCGAGGGCTGTACTGCTCCCGCCGGTGTTCCCGCCCTCCCGCCCCAGCCTGGCTGTGGTGTGTTAACGTTTACAATCAGATCACCTGAGAAGCATCGAAAACCAACCGTATGCGTCCCCTCCCCATCAGCTTGGTCTGGTTGGACGCACGGCACTCTGGAACGCCTGCTGCGAGGCATGCACCGCCTGCATTCGATCCACCTCACTGTCCGGTGTGGGCCTGGCGGATGTTCTGTTGGCAGCTGGCGCAGCCTGCCAATGGCAGTTCGTTTGCCCGCCACTTCTGAAGGCCTCTAACATAGAAGCAGCAATCCGGTGGCCGGGGCTTTGTGTCTTGAGGCGCCGTGTGCGAAGCCCTGCAAGCGTCTCCTTTCGTTTGATTGCCTGGCCACTCCCGCATACCGGTGGGTTGCTCTGACATTACCGAAAGCCTGCACAGCCAGCCGGTAGCAGCATCGCCGAATGTCCAAGCACAAGAGGAAGCAGCGGGAGGCTGAGCTGTCGTCCTCGTCCGACGATGAGCTCCCCTTCTACTCGCCTGGCGCCTCGCCAGCCGCGCAGCCTGGCAGGGCCCCTGCTGGTGGCGCCCCCGCCCCCGCCGCCGCCCCACACGTGCCGCTGCCGCAACAACAGAAGAAACCACGAGTGCAGGTGCAGAAGAGGCAGCTGCCAGCTGCTCCTGTGCGAGTGGAGCTCACCATACTGCCCTCCCCAGCCCGGCAGCCCATGCGCGGCAAGCGTGCGCCGCCGCTGTCGCCAGTTGCCGCAGCTGCCGCGGCTGTGGTGGCGCCGCCGCAGAGCAGGGCCCGGGTGGGTGCTGCTGGTGTGGGCCAGCATCGTGCCAATGGTGCAGCACCATCCCGCAGCGTAAAAGTTACAGCTGTTATGCCTGCGGTGGCGGCAGCCGCTGCAGCCAGGCCGGCAGCAGCTGCACCCAGGCCGGCAACAGCGGCGCCAGCGGCCCGACCAGTACCAGCGGCGGCGGCAGCGGCCCGACCAGCGGCAGCAGCGGCCAGCCGATCTGCAGCAGGAGGTTTAGTGCGGCAGGCTGCACCCCCTGCAGCATCCCTGGTCGCCCCGTCCGCAGCAGTCCCGGCTGCACCCCCTGCAGCATCCCTGATCGCCCTGTCCGCAGCAGGCCCGGCAGCAGCAGCCGCAGCTGCAGCAGCGGCAGCAGGGATCGTGAAGCGGAAGGCTCGCAAGAGCAAGCGCAAGACGCTGACAGCCAAGGGCAAGCGGGCGGCAGTGTTGGCTGTCCTGGCAGACGTAGAGCTGCACAGGGCGGCAGGTGGGGGCGGCGGCGAGCAGCCGCCAGCAGCAAATCAGCAGCAGCAGCAGCGCCAGCAGTGGGCGGAGGCGACACCAAGCCGCCAAGCAGCAGTCGCACCTGTGCCAGCACTGCCGCCACCGCCGCAGCAGCAGCAGCTGGTGGCGCAGCAGGAGCAGGAGCAGCAGGAGCAGGACTCTGCCGCCACGGCCAACCTTGGCAAGTCTTGGTCCAAGGCCGACATCAGCACGCTTGCCAGGCTGGCAGAGGACCGTGCTTTCCTGCTGGCCACCCTGCCTCACCACCCTCCCACAGGGGAGCTGGATTGGGAGCTCATCTCACGCCACTTCGGCAGGTGGGTGCTGCACCCACAAAGGGCTGCCTGGCTGGAGTAGGGCAGCAGTGCGCTCCCTGTTGATTGGCATGTGGCTCGAACCCCACCGCTGCATTTCGAAATTGGGTGCCACGCTTAGGGGAGGCTGGCCGGATGGCATGGGGCAGCAGTGCGTTCACGTAACACATTGCCCGGGGGGCGGCTGAAACCCCCAGCACCGCCTGACGTGCCTGTCGTGGTCTGCTCTAGGCCTGGCCGCATGCAGCTTACCTGTACCTGGCGTCCGGGTGCTCCTGCGCATGCCGCGCATGCTTTGACATGCTTTGACATGCGCAGCACACTCGGTCCTCGCCATGCCCTGCCCTATGTATGCCGGCAGCTGCCCCACAAACCGTTGCCCAACCGCCGCCCCCCTCTGGCTCGCCCTCGCCCCTGGCCCCGCCCCCACCCCCGCCCTGGCCCGCAGGTACAGCCGTGGCGGGGTGGCGGTACGGCAGCAGTACTACAGTGTGCTGCGCCTTGTCAAGGCGGCGCGGCATGAGGGGCGCAAGGGGGACTCTTATGTGGACCTTGTGAGAGCCACGCTGGCGGCGCTGCCCGACGGGTGCGCTGGCTCTGATGAGGGGGCGTGGGCCGTGGGCGGGCGGGTGTTGTGAGCCGACCAGGGTGAGCCGCCTGACGGGTGCGCTGGCTCTGATGAGGGGGCGTGGGGCGTGGGCGGGCGGGTGCTGTGAGCCGACCGGGGTGAGCCGCCCGACGGGTGCGCTGGCTCTGATGAGGGGGCGTGGGCCGTGGGCGGGCAGGTGTTGTGAGCCGACCGGGCTGAGCCGCCCGACGGGTTGCGCGGTATTTCTGATGGGGGCGCGGTGATTTGATGTACGGATGGGGCGTTGCCGTGCTGCACAGCCGGTGGCGTGCAAGAATGCTGTCCCTGCAGCACCCAGTCCCCGCCTCTCCTCCCCCTGCATCTGTCCCACACGTCTCGGCCTTGCCCGCCTGCGCCTGCGCCCCAATGCCTGCCTGTGCCCCATGAACGCGCATCCCCCGCACCCTGCATGTTTCGCCACCACGCCTGCATCACCTCTGGCTTGCCTGCATCGGCTCTGGCTTGCCTGACCTCTACTTGCCTCACCTCTGGCTTGCCTGCATCGCTCTGCCTGCACCGCCTCTGAGTTGCCCACATTCCCTCCCCCCGCATCACCGCTGCCTGCATCACCGCATGCGTATCTTGTTATACCTCTGCTTGACCACATCACCTCTGGCTTGCCTGCATCGCCCCTGGGCTGCAGGCGAGGGACCATCTTTGAGATCCAGGCCCTTCTGAAGCGGGACCACTGCTCCAGCCTGGACAAGTACCGCGTGAGGGGCGTGCTGAGGTGGAAGGCGGCGGTCGGGGTGAGCGGGCCGTGCTGTGTGGGCGGTGCGAAACGTGTGGGGAGGGAACCGCAGCGGAGCGGCTGGTGCACAGCACTATGCAGGGGTGGCTTGTCTGCGCTGCCTGAGCGCTGCTGGTTTAGGCTTCGCTGTGGCGCGCCACCGCACACCATCGACCCCTCTTGCCTCCCAGGGGGCTGCCATCCGCCACAGGCCTAGCTTCCATCTGACCCTCCCTCTCAGCCAGACCAGACAGGCTAACCAGCTCGAGTGTTTCCTTCCCTGTTTGCAGGAGGTGCTGCGGGAGCAGGGCGCCTTGTTTGAGCAGGTGGGCAAGACGGCCACTGGGAAGATCATCTGGAAGCTGAGGCATGCATAGCAGGCGTGACCAGGCAGGCCGGCAGGCAGGAAAGCAGGCAGGAAAGCAGAGTAGAAGATCAGCAGGCAGGCAGGCAGGCAGGCAACCGAATGCATGGAGCGCAGGCACGGCAAGGCACAGGCAGGGTTTCAACTGCGGACAGATTGGTAGCCCCGAGACTACTTTAGCACGCACATGTAAATGTGTATGTCGAATTGGTATTGCTGCAATTCATCAGTGAGCACTTGTGGTCGTCACTTCTCTGGGGAAGGGGCGGCCAGTGCTGCCGCCACCCGTCTCCCGCCCACCCAGCACTGGTCCTCATGCACAGTTATCTGCCGGCGTGAGCACATCTTCACTCTCATCGGCGCGCTTCCAGAGTCCGCCAGTCGTGCGACAAGCACCGTTCGAGAGCCCCTCAAGGAGGCGCCAGGGCTTGGGTGGACGCCGGGCGCTTTGAACCGGTTTGCCTGCTGGGGCGTTGTGTTGCCGTGTTTGCTGATCTGCGGCAAGGCAAGCGACTCGCGCCGTCCGTCATGGCGTCAGGCGAGGCCCTGCCGGGCGCAGACGCCAAGGAGCTCCAGGACATCAAGCTCTACCGCAGGCTGGAGACGTGAGTGCGGCGGGCGGGCAGTGTGCTTGCGCCCTGCATCCGGCCAGTCCCAGCTGCCGCCGCCGCTGCCGCTCACTGCCGCCCCCGCCTGCCCTTGCCCTCGCCCCTCCCCACCTGCCGCCTGCCTGCAGCAAGCAGCGCCTGGATGTGTGGCCCTTTGCGGTGCTGTACACGCTGTGGAGCGGCTACGTGCTCAACATGCTGATCACCACTGGCTGGGAGGACTGGATGCTGGTGCAGCTGGGGACCTACACGCTGCTGGCGCTCCACGTGAGCGCCCAGGGCCCGCCTGCCTACCCGCCTGTGCTGCTGTTGCAGCATGGCAACCCAAGTGGGTTGCTTTGTGGGTGCTCAAGTGGCTATGCTGCCGGGCAGCTGGACTTACCTGGGATCGCAGCAAACGACCACACATCCCCAGTGCCCCACGATGCTCTTTGCGCCGCCACCCCCCGCCCACACTCTCCTGTCCACCCCCCTCTTCTGGCCCAGCCTCACCCAAACCCAAACCCAAACCCCCATCACATCTGCCCGGCCCCCACCAAACTTGCGCCGGCCCCCTCCCCCCTCTGCCTCACGCAAGCCCACACGTAATGCACCCATATGCCCGCCCCCCTTGCCCCACGGAACCTCTTCAGGCCTTGGCGTACTTGGGTACTGTGTGGAGCGTGGAGATCAAGGCCCGCCTGCACTTCCGGCCCGTGCGCCAGCTGGCGGACGCCACCCACGTCAAGGTTGTGCCCCACTCGTTTGTGGGAACCAAGGAAATGGTGCCCCTGCACGGAAAGACCACGGTGGGTGTTTCGGGACAGGGCCGAGCGGTGCCAGCAGCATCTGCGGCACACACTTTTGTGTTGCTGCGGCGCTGTAAACGAGTGAACGAATGAATGGATGGTGCCAGCAGCACAGTTTTTTTGCATAAATGCGGCGTGTGCCTGACACCCTGTCGGTCAATTCAGTGGCCAGGTGGGTGCTGGCGGTGGTGGCATTGGAATGGATTGGAGGCAGGGGGTGTCATGTGGCGGGGCTCAGTTTGCAGTGTTGCGCTGCCGTCCGGCTCCCCTACAGCTTGTGCTTCTGCGGCTTGGGCGCCCTGTGACGCCCACCGTGCGCTGTGCCAGTGCTGTGCCGCGCCGCCGGGGGGAGCCCCATCAGCCTCCTGTTACTTCCGCATGGCCAACATTTTTTGGAGCTGTCCTGTGCTGTTCATGTGTGTAGGAAGCGGGACCCATCATCTCTTTTGACTTCCGCAAGCTTCACTTCATCTTGGATGGCGAGACCAACGCCTTCCAAAAGCTCAAGTACCCGACAAAGGTGGGTGGCCGAGCCAGGGTGGCACGTTTTGTGTGCCAAGCTGGGGTGTAGCTATGGTAGAGACACTACGGCACGTATTTGCAAAGCCACACCACGCAGTTGAGGCGTAGCTGCAAGCTTGGGAGGCCCCGTCGTAAGAGGCGTGTGCATCTGCGCGCACACAACCAGTGTTCTGGAGCTCAGTCGCGGCAGCGAGCAGTCTCAGGGGGGCGTCTTTTGGGACAGGCAGTTTGCACACATGTGAGACGGGTGCTGTTGAGAAGTTACAGTGCAGCCCGAACGTGCCGAGGCCGAGGGCAATGTGTGCGACGTACCGCGCCAGCGCTGGGCAACACTGCAGGACACTGCACTGCCGAAGGCTGGTCTGCTTGGGACGAGTGAGGGCAGTGTGCCATAGTGGACCGCCCTGTTGAGCCGTGAACTCGACACAACTTCTCATGAATGCACCTCTCTGGTGTGCGCCCCGCAGGGGACGTTTGCGACGTACCGCCCCAGCGGCGCGTACTGCTGAACCGGCCAACTTTTGTGGACCTCGCCGCGCTCGATGTGATGCATCTCAACCTCGATGTCGTCACCCTTGTGTGTGTTGTGCCCCGCAGGAGACGTTTGCGGCGTACCGCTCCAGCGGGGGGTACGGCAGCGAGGGCAAGGCGGCTGCTGCCCTGGAGAAGTGGGGCCCCAACAAGTTTGTGGTGCCCGTCCCAAAGTTCACGGAGCTGCTGTGGGAGCAGCTGCTGGCCCCCTTCTTCTGCTTCCAGGTGTGGTGGGAGGGTGGGGAAGCAGGCGGGCAAGGAAGAGGTGAAAGCTGCGCTTTGAACTTCCATTTGTGCAGCTGCTGCGCCCTTCTTCTGTTTCCGGGGGAAAAGGATGGAGGGGAAGGAGGGCAGAAGGTGGGTGGGAACGAGACCAAGGTGGGGCCGCCGGGCTCACATAAGTGGGCCTGCAGCTGCTGGCGCCCTTCTTCTGCTTCCAGGTGGGGTGGGAGGGTGGGAAAGGAGGGAGGGCAGGGAAGAGGTGAGCAGGGGGAGCGGCCATGCCTGCAATTCCTGCTGCCGCACCTGCCACCACACCTGCGCATCTTGCCCACACGCGCCTTCCCCGCCGCCTCCCTCTTCTACACTCCACCCAGGTGTTCTGCGTGGGCCTGTGGGCGCTCGACGAGTACTGGTGAGCACGGCAGCTGCCTGGAAGCTGGGCGACAGCTACGGGTGCATGCACTGTTTGGTGGCCGCAAAACCCTCCCCAGGCACCGCCTGTGCGCACCGTCCCGCCTCTGCCTGCGCTAGCCCTGGGGGTTGCGCTGGCAATGAGCAGGAGATCAGTTCAAGGGCAAGTCTGGTGCCAGCAGCCGCGGTAATTCCAGCTCCAATAGCGTATATTCAAGTTGCTGCAGTTACAAAGCTCGCAGCCCTGTGCAAGCTTGCCTCCAGTGTGTTGCCCTCCCCCTGTGTGTGATGCCCCTCGTCTCTGCTGCGCCTCGCCGTGGTACCGCAGGTACTACTCCCTCTTCACCCTCGTCATGCTGGTCAGCTTTGAATGCACCGTGGTGGGGCAGCGCCTGCGCAACCTCACGGACGTGCGCAAGCTCCAGGCGCCCAAGCTGGTACGTAGTCCGGGCAGGCAGGCAGGCGTGTTGTGGGCGTGTTGTGGCCAGGCACCAGGGCGGCAGGGTGTGCTGGCTCATGTGCTGCCCCCTGCGACAGTTGCGCCAGTGTGCACACTGCATGCCGCAGCCCCGGAACGTGCGACACCGCTGCAGCATAAACAGGAAGGTTTGCAGTGCACTTTAGCCGCCTTCCGCATGCTGTGGCGATATCCCTTGCTGCGCTGCCCCCCTGTCGTGCTCCTTGCAGCCCCTGAGCGTGTACCGCAACGGCAAGTGGGGGAAGCTGGAGGGCGATGCGCTGCTGCCCGGAGACGTGGTGTCAATTGTGCGCGGTTCCGGCACAGGTGTGTGTGTTTGTTTGCGTGGGGCATGGGCAGTCGGTGGGTGTGAAGGCCGGCAGGGAGTGGTGGCACTTGTGCGCGGCACCGGCACAGGTGTGTGTGTGTTTGCGTGGGCACGGGCATGGGCGGATTGCGGGGATGTGAAGAGGGAGGGTGGGCGAGAGCCTCCGCCTGCCCTGCCCTGCCCTGCTCTGCGTCACGCCTCTGTTCATCCAGCATCTGTCTTACCCCGCCCCGATCTGCACATCCCTGCCCTGCCCTGCCTTGCCCTGGGTCTCTCCGCTTTCGACTGTTTTGCTTTTCTCTGGGCTGCACGTTACTCTCAGCACAAGCTAGTGCTGCCCCCATTGAAATCGACACGCCCCAGCGCTTGCAAGGGGCACACCGAGCTGGAAATGTGAAGTGTATTCCGTACTGGTACTGCCTGCCTCCGGCGCTGCCCCCTAACCCCTGCCTCCTCTTCTAAGCCATGCAGAGGGGAGCGACGACTTGGTGCTTCACGCCGACATGCTGCTGCTGGCGGGGACGTGCATCGTGGACGAGTCGGTGCTCACCGGTGGGTGGGTGGGTAGGTAGACGGTTGGAGGCAAGACAGTGGGCAGTGGAATGTGCATGCGACAGCAGTACAGGTAGTATGATGCAAAAGGGAAGGGACGTGCACCGTGGGTGAGTCTGTGCTCACCGGTGGGTGGGTGCGCGGGGCACGAGGGTGAGCAGTGGCGCAATGGGACAGCAGTGCATGCTTTTTTCCCCCTTGGATTGGATGGGCAGCGGTGCTCCCAGCGTTGGGCAGCGACAGTTCTTCCTGGTGTGACGAGCAGCTGTTGATTGGGGTTGTAGGCTCTCAGTCACTGAGGCTGCCCAGCACCCGCTGCCGCCCTGCTCCACGCCCCGCGTCCCGCCCCGCGTCTCCAGCGTGCCTACTGCCGCCTCACCCACCTCCTCCTCATGTTCTTCCCTCACCTGCGTTCGCCGCACAGCTACCTCACTGCTCCTCTTACCAGGGCCCTCACCCCTGTGCGGCTCGCTTGCCTCACCCCCTCCCGCCCGCATTCGTGCATCCATCCGGTGCACTGCATTTCGTGCAGGCGAGAGCACCCCTCAGTGGAAGAACCCGGTGGGGGAGGCCACGGGAGACGAAATCGACGCCTCCGAGCTGGAGCCCACCTCGAGGTGCGGTACGGTACCTCGTTGTCGGTATCTACTGTTCAAATTGGATTTGCTTGGATTGCATGCATTTGACATGCATTGGATTGCATTGGATTGCATCTGTTTCGATTGGCGTTGGCAACAAGGTGGTACTGGGTATCCTGGGGCTTGTGTGCCTGGAGGCTGCATGCATGCTGGGTGCGCTCCTGCCATTGGCTTCTGAAGCACACACACACAGATTGCAGACCATCTGAAGGTGTAGTGTTTGACACGGGGCACTTCCAAGGGCAGGCTGGGCGCTGCCTGTGGGGTATGAGGTCCTGCCCGAAATCGACGCCTCAGAGCTGGTGCCCACCTCGAGGGTTGGAACAGGCGGGGCCAGGTTGCCGTATTGCAGTGGAGTGGGAGCCGGTTTCTTTGTTGGGGGGGCGCAGGGGGGAGGTGTGCATGGAGGCTGCCCCCTTGTCATGTGGCAAGCACCTGTGGGGGTGAGGCCCTGTCAAACTGAAAACGGAATTGCGGTTTGGTTTGATGCGCACACTCGCAACGCGGTGGGCTTCCTTGATATCATTTGCTGTGTGCTGTAACCTTCTGCCCCTTGCAGGCTCAGCATCAAGCACGCGCGTGCATGCGCTGCACCCCTGCCCACAACCCACTTCACCACACGGTTGCCTAGTGCCTGTGCATCTTTCCCACCCTGCAGGCTCAGCATCAAGCGGGACCGCATGCACATCCTGTTCAGCGGCACCAAGCTGCTGCAGTCCACGGGGGACAAGAGCGCTAAAATCAAGACGCCGGATGGCGGCTGCCTGGCCGTCGTTCTGCGCACCGGCTTTGGCACGGCCCAGGGTGGGTGCAGTGGGCGGGGGTGGGGGTGGCGGGGCGGAGGGGCAGGGCTGTGGTGTGTGCAAGGTGCTCCTATCGGGCAGGGCAGGCAGCACTGCTTTTGGGCATACGTGCCCACGCCCATGCCCCGCCCTTGTCTGCGTCCCTAATGCCGCTGTCCCTCTTTCTGTCCACATGTTCCCCTCTCTTTGTCGCCCAAGACCCGCATCCTGTCCACCCTGCACCCACCCTGCCTCCCTCCCTGCCACTGAACCCCGACACTCTCATTACCCGTGCATGTTCACTGCCCGTGTTCATTCACGTATTCCTTCAATCAAAGCGCCTCAGCAACACAAAAGTGTGCCGCAGATGCAATGATCCCGCGTTGCAATGTGCGTAAACGAGTGATGTGTTGCTGTCAATCCCCCCCCGCCTCCTGAGGCGTTGTTCTGCCAGCTCACCTCCCTTCTCCCCCCCTCCCCACAAGCGCAGCAACTCAAATGCGTGCCGCAGATGCGTCATCCCGTGTTGCAATGTGTAGTAAAATTGGTTTGTTGCTGTCAATCCCTCCGCAGGCCGCCTGATGCGCACCATCCTGTATTCCACCGGGCGGTCGACTGCCAACACCCTCATCCTATGCTCCCTCCCTCGCCGAGTGTTCTCCCCACACTGCGCACCCTTTCTGCCGTCTACTTCCCACACCGCCCAACCTCACTGCTTTGTCCTCTTGCAGGCCGCCTGATGCGCACCATCCTGTATTCCACCGAGCGTGTGACCGCCAACAACATGGAGGCATTCATGTTCATCCTCTTCCTCCTGCTCTTCGCCATCGCCGCATCCGGCTACGTGCTCTACCACGGACTGCAGGCAAGCCTTTGTTATTCTGTTTTTGTTTTTGCCAAACTCCGGGTTTTGCTGAATGTGTGAGACGTGATTTCTCCTGCTCTTCGCCACCGCCGCATCCGGCTACCTGATCTACCACGGACTGCAGGTGAGCTTTTTTTTGTTTGTTGTTGGCGTTTTTGTTTGCTTCTTGTTTGCCGAAATGTGGGTGTGGTTGGATGGGTGGGACGGCATTCCTCCTGCTCCTCGCCACCGTCCCACCTGGGTCACGTCCTTCTTTACATGGACTGCAGGTGAGCTTGCTGCTGAGGGGGGGAGGTGTTGGGTCGCCTCTGCCCTACTCCTTCCCCATGGCCGCTACGGGTTGGTTGACTGGACTGGGTGGGTGTTGTGTGATGGCTGCTGTCGGCGCCATCCTCGCCCGCCTTCCCTTTCTACCCTTCCAAACGGCCTCCGGGCGCCTCAATTGCGCTGGCACCCCCCTGCCGCCCACCCCTGTGCCTTGGTGGGTTTGGTTTCTGGTACACAACTCTCGGGTTGTCCTTCTTAATATAAGAACCAGTCCCGTGACTCACTAAATCAGCCCGGTTTGGTTTGGTGCCCGCTGCCCCTACGCGGGTGAACGGATGGTATGTAATGATGCAGCTGTCCGGCCTCTCTGCCTTGCGCCTCAGCTGCTGCCCCTCCTCCGCCTGCCCCAGCCTGCCGCCCTTCCTCCCATCCCCTGCTGTCTTGGGCAACCCCACACGTTGCCTGCCTCCTGCCCCGTCTCCCGCCTGGTCTCCACCCCACACGTTGCCTGCTTACTGCCTCGATTCGGTGCCTGCAGAACCCCGACCGCGACCGCTTCAAGCTCATCCTCAACTGCATCATGATCCTCACATCAGGTGGGGAGATGGGCGGGCACCCATTCCTTCAGGAATCACCTGTTCTTGTGTCTCGGCCGAGGCGTGGGGTGCGGACTGGCTGGCTGGCTGGCGTGTGAGGGCGCTGCTGAGCGTGTCCCATGCATGCCGCATCCAGTTCCCAGCATCCCCTGCCACTTGGCCCCCCGTGTCTGCACAATGTTTCCGTCCGAGCTGCCCCGATGCGTCAACACCTCCGACCCTCATGGAGCTGACCCTTTGCTTCAACACCTCCCCTCTGCACCTTATCACTTCTTCTTGTTTCCTGCCCTTCCTGTCCTTACCCACAGTCATCCCTCCCCGAGCTGCCCATAGAGCTGACCGTGGCTGTCAGCGGCCCTTGCTCATGTTTTGCTGATTCCATTGCTTGCCTTGCTATACCTATCCAACGCCCCCTTGCACGTGTTAACGTATCTCCTGTTTTCCCTACCCATACCTTCCAGTCATCCCCCCCGAGCTGCCCATGGAGCTGACCGTGGCCGTCAACGCCTCCCTCCTGGCCCTGGCACGCAAGAAAATCTTCTGCACAGAGCCCTTCCGCATCCCCGTGGCCGGCAAGGTGAGCTGAGCTGGCATGGTGGCACACGCTGAGCTGGCAGGTGCTGAGGTGGCGTGGTGCTGAGCTGGCACAGCGCTGAGAAGGCAACCAGTTGTGATGCTGTGCATGGTCCCGCTAGCCCTCCATGCGTCCACGTTTGTTCCACGGCAGGCAGAGCGTGTGTGGCCTCCCACACACCCCTTCGAACATGCCCACATTTGCCTCACATCCCTTCAACCCCCCCTACACACCTGCCCTTCAACCTACCCCCCACACCCATACACACCCCTTCCCCTGCCTCCCCTGCCTTCCCTCCTTCCCCCTTTTGCCCCTGTTGCAGGTCACAACCTGCTGCTTCGACAAGACGGGCACCCTGACGGCGGACGAAATGATTTTGGAGGGTGTGGCGGGCACCGAGGGGGAGGAGGACGGGATTGTGGAGGACGTGAAGGGCCTGCCCACAGCCATCAGCCGGGTGCTGGCCTGCTGCCAGAGCCTGCTGCAGGTACGGTACTGCTGTACTGCAGTACAGAGCCTGCTGCGCTTGGCGCGGCGGGCGGGGCCGGCAGGGGTTGTGGGCTGCCTGATTGCTGGGGGCTTTGAGGGGCGGCTGGGAGGCCTGCTGCCAGAGCCTGCTGCGGGTGCGCTACATAACTTGTGAGCAACCAGGCATAGGTCCCAATCGCCCTGCACCAGAACCCACGTCGTTGGTGGGTATTTTTGCACACAAAGAAGCGGAGGCCAGCCAGCAGGGCAGTGGGCCCAGGCCGCTGCTGTAAGTTGTGGCCGTTGGTCTGGTGAGCAAGGTTTTAGCAGCTGCGTAGGGTGTATCGTTGATGCCTCGCCTTGCTGACCTGTCCTGCTGCATTCCCCCTGGGCTGCTGCCCCCTGGGACCCGTGGGTGGGCATGGGCCTGGTGGGCGGCCCGGCGCAGGAGGCATCAGTAGCACATTGCCACACATTACCCTGAAAGCCCCTGCTGCCCCTGCTGCGCTTGCCCACCTGCCCACCTCCGCAGGGGGGCAGGGGCCTGGTGGGCGACCCCATGGAGAAAGCACCGGTAGCACACTGCCTCATCCCAGCCCTTGCTGACCTGTCCCCCTCTGCTCTTGCTGACCTGTCTCCCTCCCCCTCGTGTGGTCTTTGCAGGTGGACAAGGGCCTGGTGGGCGACCCGGTGGAGAAGGCGTCTGTTGAGGCCACGGGCTGGGTGTGCAAGCAGGACACCATCATGAGCCAGGGGCCCAACAAGGAGACCAACACGGTGCGGGGCGGAGGGGATATGGGGGCGCTGGGCAGAGGGGAAGGGGGGTGCTGGGCGGAGGGGAA
>JTEE01000205.1:422562-447770 GCA_002896455.3 Chlorella sp. ArM0029B | reverse complement strand
ACCCACTCACACCCGACGCGCCCTTCCACTCGGCCCCAGCCTGCCTGCCTTCCCTGTCCCTGTCCTCTCTCAGCCCCCCTCGCCTCAGCTGCCGCAAGGCGCGCCCCTCCACCCGATCTGCGCTCATATGCAGCACACCTGCGTTTTGCTGCAGCGCCGTATAATGAGCGTTCGACTGCAGGTGCGTCCCTCCACTCACAGTGCCCTTTGCCCTCACCCCCCGTCCCCCCCGTCGGTTTGCCCCCCCCGCACCCTCTTGTGCAGCAAGGCGCGCCCCCACCCCCGCGTCTTCTGCCGCTACGTCTTCACCTCCCTGCTGGGCCAGTTTGTAGTGTACATCTCATTCCTGATGTACATGCAGCACAGGGCGCACGCAATCATGCCAAAGGTGGGTGCCTTCCTGCCTGCATGCATGCAAGGGGGCTGGGTGGGTGCTTGCATGGAAAGTGTGCGGCTGCTGCCTGTCTGCGTTGAAGGGCGTAGCTGCCGCGCTTCCTGCATAACACACCATGCCGTCTGTGTGCCCATGTCTTTGCAAGCCTGAGGTGGGTGGGAGGGTGAGCACTGCTTGATGAAGGGCACCTACCGCGCCCCTGCGTGCCACCGTCTGCACGAGTCCCCACGTGCTCTGGCCTGCCCAGGGGCCCGGGCTCTTGCACTTGCGCTCGCCCCTGCCTGCCCCCCTTTGATTGGCTAGGGGGAGTCTCGAGGGACGTGCTGCCGCAGGAGAGCTTAAACTTTTAACGCTTCAAAGCTCTCGAGTGCAAGTGGTTTTTGAAACATGAATTGGTGCCTTGTCTTGCAAGAGGAGGAGCGGCACGAGCAGGATGCCGGGTTTGCTCACTGCTTCTTACTATACACATATGCACACGTTCCGACGGCTGTGGCATGGCGTTGCAGGAGGAGCGGCAGGAGCAGAATTTGCTCAGTGCCTTTCACTAAACACATGTGCACACATGTGTGATTGGTTGCAGGAGGAGCGTCAGGAGCAGGATGCCGAGTTCAAGCCCAACCTGATCAACACCGTCTGCTTCCTGGTCAACTTTGCCATCCAGGTGGGCTTGTGTGTGTGTGTGTTCAGGTGTTCGCACTGCCGCATGCTGTTCATTCATTGGGTTGAGTGATTGTTGTGCACCTGCTGTCATGCCGAGACCTGCTCTGACATGCAAGCCTCGACTTTGTCACCCAGGTGGGCTTGGGTTGTCAACTTTGTCACGACTTTGTCTCGACTGTGTTGCTCTTCAGACACCCCCCCGCAGTAGTGGGTTTCCCAAGCCACAGCTGCCCAGCAGCCGTTCTCAGTCATCATTCAACTTTGTCACGACCTTGTCTCGACCTTGAATCGACTTTGTCTCGACCTTGAATCGACTTGTCACAAAGTTGCCACAACTTTGTGGGCGTGTTTGTTGGCATGCTGTGCTGCATGCTGTTGCCTCATGCTTTGCTGCGTGCTTTGCTGCGCGTCGTTGCTCCCCTGCCCTGGCTGACATGCGCGCCTGATCTCACGCCCCAACCTGGCCCACGCGCTCTTGCCACGCCTGCCACATCAGGCCAGCCTGCATTTGAAAATAATTGAAGAAAGCATTCTTGATATTCAAAAGTACCAAGAAATACTACAATTGGCCTTCGCTTCGGCCGCCAGACAGACAAAACGGCGGGCCCTTCAACGCCCGCCTGCCCCCTGCAACCCTCACCTTCGCCTTACCCTTTTCACTTCCCTCTTCCCCCCCCCCCCGCACACCACATCCTCTCCGTTAATTTCAATATGTGGGCTAGCCCATGGACACCCCACCCGCCCCCTCCAGCCTCACTCACACCCTCACGTCCCTCTCCTCCCGCAGACCATGACCTTTACAGTCAACTACGTGGGGGAGCCCTTCAACACCCCCCTTCTCCAGAACCGCATGTTTTCGCTGTCGGTGCGGTGGAGCGCAGTCATGTACATCGCACTGGTGCTCGACATTCCCAGGGGTGAGGCGGCGGGGCAGGGCGTCCTGATGGCTGGTGTGTCGGCTGGTGCTGTGATCCAACTCAGGCAGTGGGTGATTATCTGTGCTGGGGGTGTGGTGGCTGGTGCTCTTGTGCTTTGTGTCAGGCAGTGGTTGATCAACCTGGGGCGGGGCATTGCCTGTGTCCCTGCCTGTGCATTTGCTGACCACCTGCCTGCCGGCTGGGTGGTTCACTAATTGCCAACGTTCTACCGGCCACGTGCACAACCGCTTGATGCGCTTTTTGTCCCAGGCTGACAGCCCTGTTGCTTCATCGCCAGCTTAGCAGCGCCCCTGTTGCTGACAATAGTGCCCCTGTTGCTGGCTTCATGTGGACTTGGAACTGCAATTCATTGATTGAGATTGATTGTTGGCTGCTCAGCCGCATCCGCTGCCCCCGTGGCATTGAACCCTCGCTGCCCCAACCCTTTCTCCCACCGTCGCCGTCACCCCCTGCAGGCCTTGCCAGCTGGTTCTCCCTGGTGTCCATCCCAGGGGGCATGCAGGCCGAGCTGCTGCTGTTTGCTGCGGGAGCATTTGCCATTGGTTCCGTGATTGAGCACTCGGCACGTGCCGCCTTCCCGGCGGCCATCCCTCCAGAGAAGGGCGGCCTGACGGGCAGGCGCAGCGCGATCCAAGCTGCGGCGTGGCGCAAGAAGGAGGATTGAGGGCGGGGCGAGGTGACGGAAAGAGTCATTAAGGCGGAGAAATGAGGAGAAGGCGGCGCGGCGCGGCGTGGCTTGGGCGTTGCTTTACGTGCCGCCCCAAAATGGGCCTGCCGTGTGTGCATCACCCTGGTGCCTGGGCTGAGCCATGTTTGGTCTTCCACGGCAGTCAAGTGCTCCATGTCAACTTACAGTAGAAGTGAAAGTTCGGGAGACAGGGACGCTGAGGACGACCCCTGTCCGCCGGCGGCAGGCATGCAGCATCGTGCCGCCATGTCGCGCTCAGCATGGCCTTGCACCTCCAATGTGGCGCTGCTGTGTCCGCTTGAGAATCCGAGCTCGGCAACTACTTCGAAAGCTTGTGCGCAGTCATAGAGTCCTGCGCAACCCTGGCTCAGGTCTTTGCTCGCCACGCTTCAGTGCAAGCCGTTGGTCGCCCCATTACGCGATGAGTATTTGTAGCAACTGATATTCCGAATCGAGGCAGCGGCAGCGGGCGCTGTCGGGGGCAGGGCGAGGGCGTCATTCCCCGCTCTCCCCTGAAGCTCTGAACCGGCGGAGAGTGGACCGCGACACATGGACCGTAGACGGTGAGCCAAGCAGCGAGCACCGTGCAATGTCCTGCAGTGTCCAACCTGATCAGCTTTTGCGGCCTCCGCTTGCTGCCCTGTTCTGCCCTTGACGTTTTCGACTCGTTGCCGTGGTTTGGTCGGCCGCGCTGTTGCAGCGATGGCCCCGGCCGGCGCAGGGGCCCACTGCCGCCGCAGGACATGCGCAGCCCGCCACCCCGGGTGAGTGCCGCTGCTGGCGACCCGCGAGCGAAATGCTGCATATCCTTTGCCCACTACATGTCAGAACCATTAGCATACCACATGCGGCTGGCAGTGCAGCTCACGAATGCCTGCTTGGCTGCCCCTGCAGGGTCATCCGCTGCCGCACCGCGGGAGGGACCACCACGGCAGGCCGCCGCCATACGGCCCCCCTGACGGCCCTCGGGGTCCGCCGCACTCCCAGCATTACCTCCCTGCTGGTGCCTCGCCATCTGTGCCGCCAGGCAGCATGCCTCCGGGCCTTGGGCGGCCGCCTGGCCACGAGGTTGGCAGCCCGCACGGCCCCTCGTATCGCCCGCAGGTGCAGTCACCCTACCTACAGCAGCAGCAGCAGCAGCACCACCACCACCACATGCAGCCGTCCCACATGCAGCAGGTGCAGCTCCACCCGACGCAGCAGCACATCATGGCTGGGGCCATGAATATCAGCTACCCCCAACAGCCGCGTCTGTATGAGCAGCAGCAGCAGCTGCCTCTGCCAGTGCAGCAGGTGTACCCTTTGCTCTTTGCACCCGACGTCATCGCAGCGGTAGCAGCACCACCACCAGCACCAGTTGGCAGCCCACACGCGCCACCGCTGCCGCCAGGGGAGGCTGCGGCGCCCCTGCCCCCGCAGGCTTTCACAGCAGAGCAGCGGCCCGAGAGCAGGAGTGTGGAGGGAGAGATTCGGCAGCCTTCCGACAACCCGTGGGAGGTGGCACATCAAGCGATGAGGCAGAAGCAGGAGGCCCTGAAGATGCAGGCAGCTGCTGAGCTAAATGCAGCGGCGGCAGCGGCAGGGCCACACAAAGCAGCAGGCAAGGCAGCAGGCAAGGCAGCAGGCAGGCTTAACGGAGTGGCGCAGACGGCAGCAGCGGCGGCAGCGGCAGCAGCCAAGGCCGAGGCCAAGCCGCCGCTGCCTGCGGAGACGCCACCTCCGCTGCCAACGCTCGGGGTGCAAGCGCAGCCAGCAGGCGCGGCACAGCCGCGGCCCACTAGTGCGCAGAGCGTGGGCAGCGGTGGCAAGCCGCCCGTGTCAATCAAAGCCAACAAGCCGATTGCTTTTGTGTTCAAGGCCTCCTCCAAGTAAGGCTGCTCTCATGTTGCCGATAGAAGAGCCCTTGTCCCTGCCTCACGCTGGCTGCCTTTGCCAAACTGCCATGTGCTGATATCCTCCGGCTGCATGCCCACAGCTCCCTGCATGCCCACAGCTGCCCGCTCTGCTGCCGCCCAGCCTCACTTGCTTGACACCCACCTGGCATCTCTCCGCCTGCCCACATGCTGCAGGCCGGGACGAGGCAAGAAGACTGCAAAGCCGAGCGCAGAGGCCGAGGGGAAGATCTCAGGCCTGTGGGACGATGACGAGATGGGGATGAAAGGGGGCGAGAGTGTGGAGCAGGAGGTGCCAAAGGGATGGACGCAGGCACCGTCCGAGCAGCCTGCTGCGCCTGCTGCGCTGGCCGCCCCGGCGCCGCAGGTGGAGCCCCCGCCCCCACCACCAGCAGTAGCAGCAAAGGCAGCAGCAGCAAAGGCAGCAGCAGCAGCGGCAGCAAAGGCAGCAGCAGCAGCGGCAGCAGTTGCAGCTGCCGCAGCGGCAGCCGCAGCAGCATCTGCCGCAGCGGCTACGGCAGCGCCCTCGCGAGGGGACGCGCAAGCAGCCACGCAGCAGCAGCAGCAGCAGCAGCAGGCGGCGGCAGCAAACGGGCAGCAGCCGGCGGCAGGCGACAGCAAGGCATCTGCATCTGCCAGCAAGGTGCGTCCGTCGGCGGGCACAGCGGCGGCGCCCAGTGCCCAAGCAGGAGCACGTGTGCAGGCAGGCGTGCCTGCAGCAGCAGCGCCAGCAGCTGTGGCTGCTCCTGCGGCAGCAACGCCAGCTGCGGGGAAGAGTCAACCAGCAGCACCGCCAGCTGGGGGCAAATTGGAACAGCAGGTTGCAGCTGCGGCAGCCGCTGCCTTGGCATCAAGCGGTGCTTTGGCATCTGGCACCAAAGGTGGGCCAGCTGTTTCCGCAGCAAAGCAGGCTCAGGCGGCAGCAGAGGCGCAGCAACAGCGGCAGCAGCGGCAGGCACAGCAGGCACAGCGGCCTGCAGCAGCAGCGCAGCAGCCCTCTGGGTCCCGCAAGGAGGCCGCAGCACAGGCACCGCCGAAGCAGCAGCAGCAGCAGCAGCAAGCAGTGCAGCCGCCTTCCAAGCAGCAGCAGGCAATGCAACCGACTCCGAAGCAGCAGCAGCCACAGCAGCAGCAGCATCAGCGGCAGCAGAAGTCGACGCCAGCTGGCAAAGAAGAGGCAGGGGCAGGCAAGCCTGCTGCTGGTGGAAGCGCTGGCGGCAAGGCTGCTGCTGGCTCTGATGCTGGCAGCACGCCAGTTGTTGGCTCCAATGCTGGCGGCAAGGCCGCTGCAGGCACTGGCGCTGGTGGCAAGCCTGCTGCTGGCTCAAATGCCGGTGGCAGGGCAGCGGCCGTCGACAAAGCAGGCGCAGGCACCGGCGGCAAGCCTGCTGCTGGCTCTGATGCTGGCGGCAAGGCAGCCGCAGGCACTGGCGCTGGCGGCAAGCCTGCTGCTGGCTCTGATGCTGGCGGCAAGGCAGCCGCAAGCACTGGCGCTGGCGGCAAGGCAGTTGCTAGCTCTGATGCTGGCGGCAAGGCCGCTGCAGGCCCCAGCCCTGGCGGCAAGCCTCCTGCTGGCTCTGCTGCTGACAGCAAGCCAGCTGAAGCCGCCACCGCTGGCGGCAAGGCAGCTGCCGGCACTCTCAGCAAGCCAGCTGGTGGCAAATCAGCTGATGTCGCCTCTGCTGGCGGCAAGGCAGTTGCAAGCAACGGCGCTGGCAGCAAGGCTGCTGCTGGCTCTGCTGCTGGCAGCAAGGCCCTTGGCGGCACCGGCAGCAGGGCAGCTGCTGGCTCCAGCGCCGGCGGCAAGGCAGGAGCAGGCACTGGCACGGGAGGCAAGCCAGCGGGCAGCAAGCCAGCTGTCGGCGGCGCTGCTAGCGGCAAGGCAACAGCAGGCACTGGGGCCGGCGGCAAGGCAGGTACAGTTGCTGCTGCTGACGGCAAGCCTGCTGCCGGCCCTGCTGCCGGTGGCAAGCCAGCTGGCAGCAAGGCAGGTGATGGCGCCGGGGCTGCCGGCAAGGCAGCAGCAGGTGCCTCTGCCGGAGTCAAGCCAGCGGGCAGCAAGCCCGCTGTCGGCGGCGCTGCTGCCGGCAAAACGGCTGCAGGCAGCGGAAGTGGCGGCAAGCCTGCTGCCGGTTCTGAAGCTGGCGAAAAGGCAGCTGGTGGCACGGGGGGTGAGGAGCGGGGGCGGACGCGCAGCCGTAGTGCCGGGCGCAGCCGTAGTGAAGGCGAGTTGGACAGCCGCAGCAGCCGCAGCAGGAGCCGCAGCGACAGCTACACCAGCCATTCTCGCAGCCGCAGCTATACGCACAGCAGCAGGAGCCGCAGCCGCAGCAGGAGCAGAAGCAGGAGCAGGGAGCGGCGGCGACGCAGCCGCAGCCGCAGGCAAGTGTCCGGGCAGGCTTTGTGTACTCATCTGTCTTTGGTCTGGCTGTTGTGCCTGGCTTCCCTGCCTGGCTGTTGTGGTCTGGCTCAACCTGAGCAGGCTGTGCATACACTTTGCCTCTTTGGGTGTGGCTGTTGTGTGGCCTGCATGACTTTCTGCTGCAACATAAGCAGGCGGGCCAGCGTGTGTCGGCAAATTGCTTACCTGGGCCTTCCCCGTGCAAGCCTTGGTCGCGCTGCTGCCTCCGCATGACAATGGCAGCTCATCGCCAGCCCTTTGCCTTTGCACACGGGCCGAGACCCTCACCGCCCCGCCGCCGCCCCTCCTCACCTCGCTAACCTCTCGCTCTTGCCCCTCACGCTTCCTCTGTGCAGCCGCGAGCGCCGCCGCGGCAGCGAGCGGCGGGACCCTCGGCGACCAGAGCCCCGCCCAGCAGAGCGGGATCCGCGGCGGTACGACCGGGGGCCCTCGCGGTACGACGACCGTCGGCAGAGCCGGGACGGCGGCGGCCCGCGGGGGGAGCGGCGGCCTGATGAGCGGTTGCGGCCAAGGGCAGAGACGCGTGACGCCCGTGACCAGCGGGACAGCCGCCCGCCGCTGGCGCCAGCGGTACGGGAGGGGCGGTACGCGAGGAGAGACGAGCCTCGGAGGGAGGAAACCGCCCGGCGGGAGGAACCCCGGCGGGAGGAAAGCACCCGGAGGGCAGAGCTGCGGAAGGAGGAGCGGCACAGGTGGGCCCTGCCTGCCTGCTCGCCTGCCTGCCTGCATGCCTGCCTGCCTGCCTGCCTGCCAAGTGTTGTGTGCTGTTTGGACTCATCTGCCTGGCCTAGCAGGCAAGAATGCGCAACAGCCTGTGCAGCATCTGGTCACCAGCTTGCAGCTTTATGCCCATCTCCCTCCGTTTGTCTGTTTAGTTGCAGCGATTGGTGGCCTACGCAGCGACTGCAGATCAAGCTGCGTCAGCCTGCCCCTTCTTACATCTTCCTGATCCGCTCTGCCCTGCCCTGCCATGTTCGCCTTCCAGGGACGCGCCCGCACCCCGCGGCGGTCGGGCACGCAGCCCGCCCCGTCCCCGCGCCCCTCGCTCTCCCGAAAAGCGGCAGCGCAGCCCCTCGGGCCCCCCAAAGGGCGAAGAGGCAGCTGGGGCGGCAGCCAAGCCGGCAGGCGAGGCAGCAGGTGGGGGGCGCCGGCGCACACGCAGCCGCAGCCGTGAGCGGCAGGCGCCAGAGGCGAAGCGGCAGCGGCAGTCGACGCCCAGCGCGGCCCCGCCACCTCTGCCAGCTGTGCGGGCATCGCAGTCCACCTCACCAGAGCCTCCTCTGCCAGAGCAGCAGCAGGAGAAGGAGGAGCAGCAGCAGCCGGTGCTGCCGCAGCCTCAGTCGCCCCGCATTGACGACAGGTGAGAGGGGTGGTCCCGCCGTGGATGCAATTCACCTTGTATGGGCTGTCCAATCACACTTGCTGTCCAAATCACATGTGCATCCACTGGAACATGTGTGCTGGCCTCTGCGCTGTGCACTGCCGGCTGCTCCCCCCCCCAACTCTGTGCGGCTGCCCTGCTGACTGCTGGTCCCAACCTGCCTGCCCGCAGGCTGCGCCACATTGCGGCCCGGTTTGGCATCGACTGGGACGCTGCCGACACGGAGCAGCTGTATGTGCTGGGCAAGCGCATGCATGGCGTGGACCGATCTGAGGCGCCTGGGGTGAGTGCATTCATTCAAGCATTCATTCATCCATTAATGCATTCATTCATTCATCCATTCATTCATGCATTCGTTCATTCATTCGTTCATGCATTCGTTCATTCATTCATTCATTCATTCATTCATTCATTCATTCATTCATTCATTCATTCATTCATTATCAGCACCGCAGCAACACAAAATACATCACCCTATCGGGGTGAGTGCCCAAAGGCCACACATGCTGTGCGAGTCATGGGTGCCATTGGAGGCAGCATGCATTGGCATCTTTTACAGACTGGAAGGAACAGCCTGGCAACTGCACTTGCAGGCTTGCCCATGTGCCTGTTACCCGGCTGTGGCAGCGGCGCGCCCACTTCTGACGCGGGCTGCTCTGCAGCTGCAGTCTCGGCTCTGGCAGAGCGCCGGCTTGGGTTGCCGCTGCCGCCACCCTTGCATTCGTGGCATGCCACAATGAACCGTGCTGCGTATCTCGGAAGCACACCCTTGCTTTATACCTGACCGGTGCTTTCTGCCCCACCAACTGCGCTCTGGCCTACCCCTGTGTGTGGGTGTTGCCGGTCCACTTGGGTTTAGGGTTTAGAATTATCATCTGCATTATCAAGTAGACGGCTTGATTAGTAGGCTAGTGTGTGCCTAGATTGCCCAGTGCATTCGTGGATTATCATCGATTTAGGGTTGAACTCTAAAACCCTGGCCACTTACTTGCTCCTGGAGTTTGAGCAGCAGCGGGAGAGCCCCATCAGATTGTGCATGCATACCTCTGAGGCCTTGCTTTGCACCTGACCTTGCTGTGCTTTGCCTTGCTTTGTACCTGACCGGTTCTTTCCGCCCATGACATGCGCTCTTCGCCACCCTGTTTCTCCTTGTTGTCTTTCGGTGCAGGAGTTTGAGCGGCAGCGAGAGGAGCTGGACGATGCGGCACGCCGGCTGCACCTGCCGGCGCCGGGCGGCGAGCTGACGCCGCCGTTCTCTGGGGAGCAGTGGAGCTGGCAGCTGCCTGATGCAGAGTTGATTGAGGATAACGCCCTGCAGCCGCCCCGGACGCTGCCTGTGGAACAGCGGCCGGGGGCAGCAGCAGCGGCGGCGGCGGCGGCGGTGGCGGCAGGAGCGGGTGACATGGCGGTTGAGCAGGAGCAGCAGGCACAGCAGGCACAGCAGGCACAGCAGGGGGCGGCAGGGGGCGACCCGCGCCGACAGCCTGTCGTGGCTGATGAGCTGGCGCTTGCCAGGTCATGGTACCGCAGCCGCGACGTGCCGGTCCCCGAATTTGCGCAGCCGGCGGCTGCCGCTGAGAGCGGGCGCAGCTGGTCCCAGCCAACCCCACGAGAGGGCCAAGCGGAGGTCAGCAGCACAGCGCCTGCCACGGCGGCAACCACCGGCGGGGAGGAGCGCGCGGCGGGCGACGGCGGTGAGTGGGGTGCATGGCGGGTTGAGTTGACTGCATCACCGCGCCCGGGTGGTGGTTGATGGCAGGAGCTGGTGTATGCTTTGGCAGGGGGGTGGACGGAATGGTGTATTGGAAGAACCGGGGCTGCCCTGTTTGGCTGCGAGCTCAAGCAGCCCTCCCTCCCCTCTGCATCTGGGGTTCCCACGTCTCCTCCCCGCCCGCCAGGCGTGCATACCTGCCTCGCCGCCTGCTGCCCTTGGCAAGCCATCTGGGGTTGCCACCTGCCGCCCGTCCTGAAAGCTGTAGTCAACCGGCGTCCGCCCCAACCTCTGCCCCACTCTTTCCGCACGCTGCAGATGATCTGTACGCCCCCGCAGCGCCCCCGCACGAGGACCGCTTCCACCGCTCTGTGGGGGCCACGGGCAGGCCCGGCATCGAGGGGCCCGCAGAGATTGAGGAGGGCTACTGGCAGGCGCTGGAGCTGAAGGGCAACGGGCTGGAGCACACTAAGGTATGCGGAGCATGCTGTGCAATGCTGAGCATGTTGTGCTGTGCTGTTGTGCTGTGTTGTGTGCCCTGCTGTCGTGTGCCGTGCGATGCTCTTGTGCCCACCTTGCTGCCTGTGCCCACCCACTTCCCTGCCCTGCCTGCCGCCGATGCAGCCTCTCCAGCTGGATGAGTTGCAGCAGAAGGCGCAGGCGGGGCAGCTGCAGGCGGGGTGGCCCATGTTTAGGGAGTCTGACAGGCTCTACTGCTACCTTTCAGGTGCGTGCAGCGCAGCTACCGAAGCTTTCCACTGGGAGGGGTGCCCTGTTCAGGACCCACATTTTATGTCCTTTGTCAAAGTGTCATTGTGCCTGGCAAAGCAGGCGGGTGTGGCTGGCCAAGGCAGCGGCCTGTGCCTGCCAATTCAGCACTGGGATTCAGGGGTGCTTGTAGTGACCCCGCCTCAAAAGGTGGGCCCACGCCCCATCTGGTCCGCCAGATCTGCCCGCCTCTGTCTGACAAACGACGCGCCTGATTGCCTCCACTGCCCACCCCCTTCCCCCTTCCCTCTTTCCCCTGGGCAGACAACCCGCCTACATTGGCTGACCTGGCTTGGCCCAACCCCAGGCCCTCAGACCCGGCCCAGCGCTGGGTGTGCCGCCCGGCGCCGGCGCCGGCACCAGGGCAGCAGCAGCAGCAGCAGCAGCAGCAGCAGACGCCCTTGGAAGCCCTGCGGGCTCTCCAGCAGCAGGCAGCTGCAGCGGGTGCGGCGATGAGCGACCAAAAGGCGGTGCAAGACGCGGTGCCGGGGCACCAGCTGCAGCACGTGACGCCGCCTGGCATGCGCGCTGCAGGCCAGGCTGGCTCGCCGGGCAACCTGGCGTGGCTGAAACGCCAGGTGGCGCCGGGCAGCGCAGCATGCGCAGCACAGGCGGCGCTGGTGAAGCATCAGCGAGCTGTCCAGGCGGCGCCGCGGCGGCCGCTGCCACGTGTGTTTGGACCGCCGCCGCCGGAGCATGTGGGGGCCGCGGTACGCCACCAGATTTTCAAGAAGATGTACAGCGACCAAGTGCTGAAGAAGATTCTGGTGCAGGTGGCGGAAGAGATTCTGAGAAAGGAGGGGCAGGCGCCGGAGAGGCAGCGTCGCCGCGGCAGCGCCAGCTCAGAGCGGCGGCAGCGGTGACGGCGGGCAGGCAGACTTTTGTTGTGACCCTTGCACTGTACTGCACATGGAAGCACACCCACCAGCCTTGCCCTGCAGCACACTTTTTCTATGTTTTATGGTACTCTCTCTCTGCCAGTGCTCCTTCTGATTGCATGCCTCTTCACCTCCCCCTGCCTCGTGCCCCCTCTCCGTTTCTCCATCTCAGCTGCCGACTCCCCTGGCCAGTACTGCTGCCCTCCAACCCTCTTTCCGCCCCATTGCGGCTGGCATGCTCCCCCCTTTTCTTCACACTGTACTTCTTCCGTTTTTACCTGTGAGGGACGACTTGTAAGGCACGCGGCCTCATCCTTACATGCCCTAAACAGGCCACTGGATCACTGGATCACAGACACGGGATCAAGGCAAGGATCGCAAGACCTTGGGAGAAAACGGAGTCAATTCCACAACTGCTGTCTATGCTGTGTAGTTGGAAAACAAGTAGTAGGCTCACAGGCTCACAAGACGGAGGGTCAGGAGCGGGAGGCCCGCTTCCGACGGCTCACGCGGCTGGCACTCAGGCCACACACAGCTGCCTCGGGTGCACCTCCCACACTGTCCCCATCACCCTCCTCCCCCTCCCCCTCCTCCTCCTCCTCCTCCTCAGCAGCCTCGGCGGGAGGCCCAGCTGCTGTGCATGCTACCGCTGTCCCCGCCTCGCCATCGCCCGCCTGCCGCCCCGCCCCCTCCACCGCCTCCTCCGCTTCCACCAGCATGCCTCCTTCTGCCGCCGCGCCTACGGCCGGTGCCCCTGGGAGGCCCATCCAGGCGGCCAGGGCTGCCTGCTCCTCATCGGTTGGCAGCCCCAGCTGCTGCTTGAAAGCAATGTTGGCCTGTAGCAGTGCCACAGCCTGGGCTTCTGCCTGCAGGAGGCGGTGGCGCAGGATGTCCGACTGCTGCTGCGCCTCACGCAGCAGGCCCAGCATGACGGGGTCGTCGGCTGCAAGGACAGCGGGGAAACATTGGGCATGAATAAGGATCTACAAAAAGACCGCTGGCATGCCCAGCAGGCCCAGCATGACGGGGTCGTCGGCTGCAAGGTGAGGGGGGAGACGCAAAGTCTCACGTTTAGCAACAATATTTTGCAACACTCTGCAACGAGTGAGATGGTTGGCAAGCAGCAGGCCCAGCATGCCAGATTCTTTGGCTGCAAGGGACAGCGGGGAAAGATTGGGCATCAATAGGGTCCCGTTTGTCTACGAAAAGTGAGATGGCTGGCATGCAGCAGGCCCAGCATGACCGGCTCGTCGGCTGCAAGGGAACTGAGCAGGGGACCAGCGGGGCAAAGAATGCATGCTGGTTGGCAACGAGCTACTATCTGCACACCTGCAAAGCGCGCCCTAGCAGTCGGCACGCTTTGCACACCAATCAATTCCTCGAACTTCTGGTGCGTGCAACATAAAATCTGCGCCTCTGGCACGCAGCAGGCCCAGCATGCATGAGTTGGCTGCAGGGGCAAGAGCCGGCTGTGTGCCTGCAGCATGGCCGTGTGCCTGCAGCACGGCCTCCACTCACCCATGAGAGTGCCCGCAGCCTGGCTGTACAGTTGTGCCAGTACTGGGAACATGCGAGAGCCTGCCCCGTGAATAGCAGAGCCCGCAACGTTCACCGCCGCCCCCGCCGCTCGTGCCGGCAGGCCGCTGGCAGGCACCACGCCTGCCCCCTGCTGCCGCCCGACGGCGCCGACGCCAGAGGGGGCGAGCGCCGGCTTGGGTGGCGAATAGTCTGCACACGGAAATGAGGCAGCAGCAGCAGTATCAGCAGTGCCCGCATGAGCTGGGCTGGAGAAGCACTGGCAGGCAGGGCTTGCACACTCTAGAGCAATGCCAGCAGGGGCCCGAGGCAGAATGCTATCGCCGCCTGGCACTGTGAAGAGTGACACTCTAAAGCAATGTCAGCCGGCCCCCGAGGCAGCCAGGCGCGGTGGCCCTTGAAAGGCTTGTCCAGCTGGTCCCGGACAGCAGGCAAGCTGGGGGAAGAAGGCACAGCTGCTCAGCTCAGCTCAGCTCAGCTCAGCTCAGCTCAGCGCAGCATTTGTCAGCTGGGTCCCACTTGCAAGGTGGCCCAACCCCGGCTGCCAGCCACGCTTTGCTATTTCGGGCTCACAGTCTGCCGAACCGCAAAGCAACTTGCGATGCAGACACGGCTCTTGCCCAGCCATCCAGTGAGCGGACTTGTTGTAGGGCCAGGGCCAGGGATCTGCCTGCCTGCTGACCTTGCTGCGCTCCACCCACGGCTGTGCTGTGCATGCTGTGCACCCAATGGGTCTGCTGTGCACGCTGTGAACCCAACCACTCCACGCCTGCCTCATGCCTGTGCCTGCCCGCCCAGGGTGCAAGGCTATCGCCCTCACGTGATGCGCTTGCCAGTCCACCCACCCGCCTGCCCACCCGCCTGCCCATGCATTCGTTCAAACACAGCGCCGCAGCAACACAATAGTGTGCCGCAGATCACGCGCCTCACCCACCCGCCTGCCCACCTGGGTCGTACTTCTGAAGCAGCGTCAGCGTGCGCTGGTAGCGGGTCGAGTCCTTGAGCTCAGACACCTGCAGGCAGGCACAGCACGCTAGGCCACTCTTAAGGAATTGGCTTTGTCGCCAATTAGATTTTGTACAACACTCGCACTCACAATGCATGCAGCCCCAAGCTAGAGTTTCTTTACAGATGAACCGACTGTAAGCCCGAAAAAGCAAAAGCAAGTAGCAGCAGGCAGGCAGGGCGCGCCGATCTTGCCTACCACTGGCGTTGCAGAGCGGTGCTCTGAAAAGTTGCACATGTGGCAACAAGCAGTCAAATCGTTGGCTCAGTGCCTCCACCCTCACACATCAGCTTGTCCCACCGTATTAAACCCCTGCTCAAACCGCCTGCTATGCGCAGTTTGGTCTCCAGTTTTACCCGCAGCTTACCTCCACAGCCTTGCCCAGCTTCACCCGCAGCCTGCCACACATCTAGACCCCCAGCTCAACCTTCACACACACCTCCACCCTCACATACCTGCTTCAGCCGCAGCTTGACCAACAGCTTGACCGCCCAAAACTGGTTACCCACCTGCTCCACCCACAACCTAACCCACGGCTTGACCCGCAGCTTAACCAACAGCTTCAGCCGCAGCTGAACCAACAGCTTCAGCCGCAGCCTAACCAACAGCCTACCCCCCCCCAGATTAGCCAACAGTTGAACCCCTCGCAGCTTGCACCCCACCTGCTTGCGGAGCTTGGCTTCCAGCAGCTTACCCCCAGATTAACCCACAGCTGAACCCTCGCAGCTTGCACCCCACCTGCTTGCGCAGCTTGGCCTCCAGCAGCTTCACCCCCACCCCCAGCTTCACCCCCAGCTTCACCCCCAGCTTGCACCCCACCTGCTTGCGCAGCTTGGCCTCCAGCAGCTTCGCCCGTGAGGCGCTCCTCCGGTCCAGCAGTGCCTGCACAACTCCCAGCAGGCGGTGCGCCAGCCAGGCAGCCAGCGGTGCCACAAAAGCGGGGCCCACGCGCAGCGCCTGCTGCCTGTGTGTGTAGGTGCCCGGCGGCTGACGGTTGACGTAGCCAGCGACGGCGAGGATGAGGGCGTAAGCGGCGGCAAAACCGCCCCAGAAGCGGGCGCGCACGGCGGCCCAGGCCCTGGCGCGTGCCACGCGCATGGCCTGCACGACAAAGTGGGAGGGGTGATAATAACATATGAGATGGGGTGCTGACACGAGATATAGGGGGTCAACAGATGGTGTTCGCAGTGCTAGATGTGGGACAGGGACACTGGCGGCATGGGGCAGTGGGTGATACACTTAGTGGGTGCTGCAGGCAACTGCCGCCGGTGCACAGGCTCTGGCGGTGCTGCTCACGAGGAGCAGTCCCATCGTGCAAGGCACCGTCTCTATAGCCTCTATTGACTTCCCCTCCACCTCCACCAGCAAGGCTGTCCACCGGCGGAGAGCAGGCACGCGCGCAGCGCCCGAGCGCACGCACACTGCCCGTGGCACACTCCTGCGTTCCTGCACCCACCTGCAGCCTGTCCAGCTCAGCTTTGATGTTGCCCAGGGAACGCTCGTAGCTGGCATAATAAGGGTCGCTGCCCACGCGAGCAAACCAGCTGCGGATGAACTGCCAAAGCGATGGCATGGCGGCGGGGGCAGCAGCGGGCGGGCGGAACCTGTGCCGACAAGGCACGCTGCAACAAATGCTACCCGGTGCTGTCGTCGGCGCCTGTGCCGTGTATCTAGGACACCTAGGACGCTGCGCAGGTGCCTGCAGAGCAGAGGCGGGATGGCGGAACGGGAAGGCTCACTGGCTGCTGCCAACGGGTTGCTTATACCGATCAGGCGCACATTTATTGCAAAGCGTCCATGTTGGAGTCCAGAAACCAGGCTCCGCCTTGCCAACACAATCGAACGTGTTGGTTTGGCCGCACCACACCTGAGCTGTATGGGTCCGATAGACTAGCTCCGCTACAGATGGTTGAAGGCGCCACGAGGTAGCATGCTGCGCCACCATTAGTGCCAGCTGCTGACAGCAGAGCCGCCTGCTGTGGGGCCGCCCGCACAGCACGCATCACGCTACCGCCTGTCGCCTCCCTTCCCCCTCCTTGCTCTCTGTCGATCAATGAGAACATGGTAACCTTGATTCAGTGCATTAAGCAGCTGAAATATGTGAAGGGGGGAGGTGCAACCAGTGAGTCGGGCGCCCGGTCCTCCGACCACCAACGCAGCAAAAGAAGTTTTGTGCTGAGGCTGCTCCTCCCGACAGGAGTGCATCGTGCACTGCTGAATAGACATGCGAGAGCATGGGGTTGTGCACGGTAATACTTTCCCCTGCTGACCACTTGACAGACATCCTCCAGCTGCGGGCCACGGCAATGTGGCACCCAGCATTGCGTAGGCAGCATGCACAGCAGGCCAGCATGCACAGCAGGCCAGCATCCCAGGCAATATGATTTGACCCCCAACCCCTCACAGCAGACGCTTACAAGTTACAAGAGTTAAAACTGCAACATCTCTTAGAGGAACGTCAGCATTTCTTGTCTGCAATGAGGTCAAAGAGCTCCTCTGCTGCTTTCCGGGAGTGGGCGGTAGCCCCTGAGCGCACCGCTTGCAGCCCCGCTGGCTCGCCCCCGTGCACTAGGCCCAGCCCATAAGATGAGCAGCTGTAGTGGGAAGCTTCCGCGTTGGCGTCCCGCCACTGGAACGGGCGGCAGGAAGGCACCTTGCTTGCGCCTTGCTCCAGGCAACCTGCGGGCGGGGAGAAACTTTATTGAAGGTGTGTGCCCAAGAAGGCAGGGAGGGAGGGCTGGCGAGGCGCGGGGCTGGCAGCGCCAGTGCCTAGAATTCAACCAGACAGCCAGAACCAGCACGAACTTGTGCATGCAACCAGGCAGGCAGGCTGCTGTGCATGTGTGCCTGAGGCAGGCAGAAGAAGGCATGCACACAGGAGCCCAAGGGCAGCTGGGCGGGACAGTGAGCCATCTAGAATGAAACTAAAGGCCCCTCTGCATTGACGGTAACCCCGTGTAATTGAGTACTGGATTATGTACAGTCATGGTGACAGCTGGCTCACCCTGCGGGTCATCGATGAACCAGAAGCCAGCAGCCTGCAGCACGGCCTGCTTGGCGGCGGGCTGAGACTCGCAGATGGGGTGCAGGTACAGCACTGCAGGGCAGGGCGAACAGGCATCTCAACCGTCACAGCTGAGTCTGACCATGGACAGTCACTGAACTGCCGTAAATGTAAAATACGGTACTCAAATCCTGGTCCGGGCGGCAGCAGGCAAGCCAGGGAACGTGGGCAAAATGACGGCGTGGTCAGGGGATGGTTTCCCAGCTGCCTGAGGCGCTCCGCAATCGGCGGATTTCAACACAACTGCCGCTCCCCACCTTGTTGTTGCATCCAAGGCCGGCACCAACGCTGTGGCAATGTCAGAGGGGTTCGAAGTGCTTGCTCTTCTGCCTCTCAAGGTGGTATTGCCCTGCCCTGCCCTGCCCTGCCCTGCCCTGCTGTTCCGCCCCGACCCGGCCCTGCCAGCAGCTCACTGTGCCAACACCGCTCTCCGAAGTGGCCCTGCCCTGCCTGCCCTGCCCTGCTGTACCGCCCCGACCCGGCCCTGCCGGCAGCTCACCGTGCCCCCCAAGATGGTCCTGCCCTGCCTTGCCCTGCTGCACCGCTCCCACCAAGCCCTGCTGAGAGCTCACGGTGCAGAAGAGCTTTCTGCACCTGAGGTGGTACTGCCTCCCAAGGTGGTACTGCCCTGCCCTGCCCTGCCCTGCTGTACGCCACCAACAGGCCCTGCCGGGAGCTCACCGTGCCCCCCACGATGGTACTGCCCTGCCTTGCTGTACCGGCCCCAACTGGACCTGCCGAGAGCTCACCGTGCCCCCCACGATGGTACTGCCCTGCCCTGCCCTGCTGTACCGCCGCAACTCGACCTGCCGAGAGCTCACCGTGCCAGTCACACGGGTCGATGCGCGGCACCCACTGAGGGCTGCCAATGGTGCACCAATTGGGGGAGTAGATGTAGTGGCCCGGAAGGTATGTCCGGAACAGGGCCAGATCGTCCCGCCGACCTGCCTCTGTGAGCTGCCAGCCAGAGAGGAAAGGCGGGCATAAGCACGGGCATAGGGAGTGAGTATACAGTTTGAAGTGTGGGTACCACATGAGGGACATGCAGGCATGCGGTTTGATATCCGGATGGCAGCACAGCAACCTGATTGCCTGCACAACCAAAAGGAGCTGCAGGGTGTGGCGGTGCAGGGCAGGAGGGTCGGCCAGGCACACTGGCGTTGCAGTGCGAGGCTGGCGGGCTGGCGGATGAGCAGCGGGCTCGGATTCCATTGCAGGGCAGGGCAGGCAGTTGAGCAGCGGGCTCACATTGCCGCCCCACATTTCCGCCCCGCATTGCCGCCCAACATTTCCTTGCAATTCACGGCAAGCAGGGGCGCGTCTCACATTGTAGTCGGCGCGCAGGCAGCGGCAGAGCGTGTTGCAGCGCTGGTAGCTCTCTCCCTCCAGGCCAGGCAGCGCCCTTTGGTCCGTCTGACCCTCCCGGATCATCTGAGGCCCAGCGGCGCTCCACGCTTTGGCAAACGCTGTGCCCGCTTTGGTCGGCAGCACAACAAAGTGTCCCGTGTTGGCTGCGGGGCAGCGTGGGGAGCGGGCAGGGGGGACGGTGGGTGGAGGAAAGGGCGGGAGGGAGCGTAGAATGGTGGGATCACGGAGTGAAAATACCCCTGACTTTGACACGGTGTAAAGAGTGCAAGAGGCAGGGAGAATGCGGGTGAGGGGAGCAGCGTAGCAGAGGGGTGGTGCAAGCGACAGGGGCAGAGCTTATGGTGCCTGCCTCGTCAACCTCTCATCCTGAACTTGAATCCTCTTTCAGGGGATGTGAAAAGATGTAACGACTAGATTAGACTAGAGCAGCGCGGCAGCAGCGCAGGCAGAGCAGGCAGAGCAGGGCCGCGATGGTGGTCATCCTCGACCTGAGGTGGTCGCGCCAGGGTGTGCAAGGTGCACATATACCAAGCACGTGCCTTCCCCTGTATTGAGTGCAGCTGCTGTCAGATCGTGCCCCAGATGTGTGAACCATTTCAAAGGAAGCAGCAGCTGTGATGAGCGCAGCTGCTGTGTCTGCTGTGCCCACATCCCGCGATCCCCGATCCACAGCCCCCTCAGATCTCGCTCCCTCTGTCCATGGCGGGGCTGTCCATACAGTGCTGTGCCTGCTGTGCCTTCCCCATTCAAATTGTCTTTTCTTAGTGATGTTTTTCATATCAAAATTTGTTCTAATTCTCTTCTTCTGTTTAGAATCAAAGAATTCACTCACATGCGGGCTTCTCCTCGAGCCACGCGCCATCCGCCCCCGCCTGCTCAATGAAGGCCAGGTAGCTGTCCCACAGAGGCTTCACCGTATAGGAGATGTCGGTGTCTGCGGGGGCAGGCAGGCAAGAGCGGGTGGAAGGCAGCGGGCAGGCCATGGACGGCGTATCAACAGGAGCAACAGCCATGCGCCAGAGGATGGTGCGCAGGCGCACGGTTGCATGCAGGGCAGGAGCCTGCGCAGGAGCAGCAAGCTTCCCTGATGAGCAGACGCAAGGCATGGCTCCAGTTGCGCTGTCAGGATCTGCAAGCCCCACACGACGAATGCCAGCACACAACCCGCTGCTGCCGCCGCTGCTGCTGCTGCTTCTGCTGCTTTGGCTGGTGGTGCTGCTGCTGCTGCTTCTGCTGCTGGTGCTACTTCTGCCGCTGCTGCTGCTGCACCACGCCGCACCTGCCACCATGACCACATGTCCCAGCTGCAGCGCCTTGAGCACCACGGCGGGCTTGATCCAAGACATGACCACAAAGTCGGTGGACAGAGGCTTCTCGCCTGCAGGGAGGGCGTTGTTAGTTAGTTACATAATATGTCCATATGGAGCCAGGAACGGTCTCACGAGACAGGAGATGTGTTGTGCATGCACAGAGGGGCCAGAAGGAGGATGGGACAGAAGGAGGTGGCGCCAGCAGCCGTGTGGCACAGCGCCGCCGCTTGCCCCTTCTAGCAAGCCCTTCCAGCAAGCCAAGAGCACACCCGCCTGGCGCTTATGTGGCATGCGCCAGCTACTTAAAGGTGGCACGAAAAGCAACCACCCGCTGGCATGTTACCACTCACGGATGGGCTGTACCAACAGATCTGCCACGTCAGCACAGGGCAGGTTCAGGTCGGCACATGCCTCTAGGTCTCGGGCCGTCCACGTCACCGCTATGTAATTTTGCACTCCGCCGTGCTTGACAAGAGAGTAGACTGCAGCACAGCACAGTCAAGTGGGGGGTGCAGCTTGGCATGATTAGAAGCAGCTTAACAGCATGGACACGAGGGAAAGCTTTTGAGATATCATACAGTAGGATGAATTGCACAATGCTGAGCAGTCACGGGAGGAGGGCGAGCCTGGCCAGTCAGCAAGCGGGCGCAGGAGGCGCAGCTGGCATGGTATGGCAATAGACCACTTACGAACTTAAACAGGAGGGCAGAATTACCGTAGTGCAGCAGGGAGAAGGCTGAATTGCACAAAGCATAGAGGAGGGTACGCCGTGCGTGTCCAGTCGGCCAGCAGGTGCAGCAGGCAGCATAGCATGCAGCAGGCGCTCCCTCAAACGCCACTGTTCCACACAACAAAAACTCCTCCACCCACCCGCTCAGCCCACTCACTGCTGTTTTGCGCCATGACCGCCCAATCCCTATTGAACAGCAGCAGCGCCACGCTCTTCTCATGCTCCCCCGCCGGCCGCGACCTCATCTTCAAAAGCTTCCCCAAGTCATGCACCCCCGTGTAAGGCAGCGCCCGGCTGCGTGGCGGCAGCAGCCAGGGAGCCGCCTCAAACTCTGCCAAGAGCGCCTTGTCTTTCACTGCCAAGCCTGGGTTCTTTTGCAGGCGGCGGTAGGAGGCCAAGCTGGGCTGGGCCGGCACAGAGGGTGGGGTGCACGGGTGCAGCTTGCCTGCGGGGCAGCGGGCGGGCAGGTCCGAAGGTCAGGAGAACAGGGGACTGGGCACGGCAGGAGGAGGCCATAGGAACAGCATAGCATCCCAGACGACAATGTGCATGCCATATTACTAAAAATCTCTCACTTTGCCCAGTGGCACTCACTGTGGATTGGCTGTCGCGGCGGCATCTCTGGGGCGGCCACGCCGCCTTCTTGGCGCCGCCTGAGTGTCCCTGCGTCTTCAGCCCGCGCCGTCTCAGCACTGCAGAAGCATTGTGGTTCAGAAGTGACAGCGATGGACCACTCAAGGCGCGCGCCCCTGTCCTCGCTGCTCGTCAACAGGAGGGTGGTACCTAGCGCTCACCGGCTTTGCCCGCTGCGGGCTCTTCCATAGCTACTGACTATACCTCCCAGCAAGAAACCGACCACCAAAAGGCCGCCCTGGTGCCAGCCCCCCGGCCTGGCGCCGTGCTGTGGGGCTAGCATTGCACCAGACAGCCCTGAAAGTATGCATTTATTTGCAATTGGTGCGCATCACACCGCCGGGGAGGACAATGCGCTTCTGAGGGGTGAGCGCATGCTGTGACATGGCGGACAGCGGCGGCGGTACGGCCACTGGCCCGGCAGGGAAGGCTAGCTTCTCGTTCAGGTGTAATGGTGCCTGCACTGAACACAGCATGCATTCGTTACAAGCATCATGCCCTATGAGCAGCTCTTTCTGCCACGACAGGGTGAAAGCGCCAGATGCAGTTGCGCGTGTTGACACCAAGAGGCTTTACATTAATTACAGGGCAAACATGCCAGTCGAAAGGGGGATCTACACAGCGTGAAGCAGCATTTGTACAAAGGAGGCGGGATCACGCAGTATCACTAGCAAAGAAAGACCAGTGAGGTCATGTGAGCAGGGGCGGGGGCGGTATACTTGAAGGGTGAGTGAAGGTTAGAGTCAGTCTGAGTTGCAGTCACTTTGTCCGGCCAAACGAAATAAAGAGGAAGACGTAACGGGTCCATTCATGCTCATATATATTCAAGCCGTCTTCTGTACATCCGGACTGCTTCCCAGCATGGGCTTGCCATTGCATTCCTTGTCTGCAGACGCCTTGAGCAGCGCTCGTGCCATCTCAGCGCTGGCTCCCCCCTGCAGCGCCTTGACAGCTGGCGGCACATCGCCATGCACCAGCCCCAGCCCAAAGGAGGGGCAGCTGTACAGCTTGCTCTCTGCGTCCGGCAGCCGCCAGTGCAGCGGGCGGCACGCGGGCACCTGGCTGATGGAGCCCGGCTGCGGCTTGCACCCTGCAGCAGGGGCAGCAGGTGTGTGGCGGGAAGGAGGCATTGGCAAGGCGGTGCTATGCCCCCCTGCCTGCACGGCATGCACTGCCTGGTGTCAAGGCAAGGCGCACAGCACCCACATGCGACTGGCAGGAGGCGTTGAATCCTAGGTAATGCGCTCTCTTCCCCGCTGTGTTGATGTGACTGCTGGCGTGGATGTCCCAATCCGCTGCTTGTCGTCACTTCACCCCCACCCTCCCCCGCTATCTGCCCCCCTGGCCGCCCTGGCCGCCCTGCTCACCCTGCTCGTCAAATCAGCGACCCCAAGGGCTGACGGCGTCCCCTTTCCAGCCCAGTAGCAGTGCCCACATCTATGCGGGTGAGGCACACCAGGCCGCACCTCCTCACCTTGCTCGTTGTCCATGAACCAGAAGCCAATCTGGCGGAAGATTTCTTCTTTGGAGGCGGCCCCCTGGGCACAGATGGGGTGCACGTACAGCACTGCAGCGGGCGAAAGAGGAAGAAGAAGAGGAAAGTCGGCGTGGGGTCGAGGAATAAACAGCCAAAGGCACAAATCAGATGAGCATGCAGAGGGCGAGGCAGGACGGGGGGGGAGACTGAGGTGGAGAAGGTGGGTGAGGCAGGGGTCCTGGTTGTGCTGTGGCGCCGTGGGTGCCGGGCAGTGCAGGTGCAGCGGGCATTGAGGCACGGACACGCTCACAACATTGCACAGGGCTGCTCCTGCTCCTCATAGCAGCCAGCTGGGTGAGAACTGGCACCGGCTGCTTCCGCCGATACCACCACGCACAGCACCGTGCGGCGGAAGGCACCCCAGCGCACCCCAGCGCAGCGCGCGCAACGCAGCGCAGCGCACCTTGCCAGTCGCACGGATCAATGGAGGGCATCCACTCCTTGCTGCCCACGGTGCAGCCACTGAGGGTGTATGGAAAGTAGCCTGGCAGGGCGGCTCGAAACACTGCCACCTCGTCGCGCCGGCCCTTCTCCAACAACTGTGTGCAGGGGCGGCGGAGGGGTGGGGAAGGCATGAGGCGGTGGAAAGAAGGGCACGGGAGGCGGACCATGCATCTGTGAACGGACTGCAACATCGCGGTTCACTCGAGGTGCCTCAAGCGATGTGATGCAGTGCCAGAAGCAGGCAGGCAGGCAGGCGGACAGAGGATCACCCGCAATGCTGCGCTGCCCTGCCACGTCACTGCCGGTACCTCCTCACATCGTATTTGTGCTTGTAGCACAGGCACAGCGTGCGGCACAGCTCGAATGCCTTGCCCTCCAAAAAGGGCAGCGCCTTCTGCTCAGACACCTTCTCCTGTAGCATTGCTGGCGCAGAGGCATTCCAGGCCGTGGCAAATGCAACACCAGCGGGGGTGGGCAGCAGCACAAAGTGCCCAGAGTTGACTGCAGCGGGAAGGGGCAGGCGTCGGGCGGGCAGGAGACGAGCAGGCAGGCGTAAGGGCGAGGCACAGCAAGCAAGCGGTGAATGTGAGGCACACTGGACGCAGGCAAGTGCAGATGCAACATATGATTCATGCCCTTCCAACGAGCTGCACGGCAGGTGCGCATTGATGACGGCGCCACGCTGTGCTGACCACGCCATGCAAAGCGTGCTTACGTGGCGATTCGCTCTGCCAGGCGCCGTCAGCCTCTGCCCGCTCAATAAACTCCATGTAACTGTCCCAGACCGGCTTCACGGAGTAGGCGACGTCGGTGTCTGCAGGGAGACACAAAGAAAGAAAGAATGCAGGAGCTTCAGGCAGGACGAGGCAGGACGAGGCAGGAAATATAACATAAAATTGCAATAGCAGGAGCTTAAGCGAGCGAGTGCATACAGCAGTGCGGCGGGGGCAGAGGGCAAAGTCACAGCGGGGCCACTCCTGGCATCTCTCCAATGGTCTCCCAAAGCAGCGGCGGCGTGCTAAACCAGGCAGCTTGATCCAACCACTACCACAGCATGGCAGCACGCACCGACTTGCATCACGGCGTATCCCCTCTGCAGCGCCCTCAGCGCCATGGCGGCCTTGACCCACTGCATCACCAAGAAGTCGTGCTGCAGGAGCAGCTTATTGGTAACTGCAGGGCGGGAGCGGGGGAGCCAAAGGGGCAGGGCAGAAATTTAGTGAGTGAGTAAGTGAGGGTTACACGTCATGTTCAGCACAATCCTGTGCTGCTCAATGCATGAGGTTTATTGACAGGGCTGGGTCTCAGCCCGCTGATCCCCCCGCATCCGCCTAGATGGGTGCCCCCTCATGGCTGCCAGCATGTTGTTTCTGAACTGCGCAGGCACTCGTGCGCGGCCTGCAGAGGGACAGGCAGGCAGCAAGCAGCACGCACACTGGCGAGTGCACATTCATGCCCGGCAGCAGCCAGACAACCCAGCCCCAGCCCGCCCTGCCCGCCCACGCACTGATGGGCTCCAGCAGCATGCTGGTGACGTTGGCACAGGGCAGGTTCAGGTCTGCACATGCCTCCAGGTCGTCTGCACCCCATGCCACCGCCACGTAATTCCGCACACCGCCGTGCTTCACCAGCGAGTAGACTGCAGTCCAGGGGAGCGTGGTTGATCAGGCGATGTGGCGGCACACCGTACCATGCCTGGCCAGCGAGTGCGGCACAGCACAGCGTGTGAGATGCGGCCTCACAATAAAGACGAAGGAAGGGCACGCTTTGCCGATCTGCATTTCAACACACAATTTTAAACACAAAGGCCTTCTCCCTGCTCTGCTCTGCTCTGCTCTGCTGCTGGCC
>JTEE01000205.1:409466-422501 GCA_002896455.3 Chlorella sp. ArM0029B | reverse complement strand
CACTGCTGTTCTGCACCATGACGGCATAGGGTTTGCTGAACAGCAAAAAGGTGACGCTCTTGTCGTACCGCCCCGCTGGCCGCGACCGCAGCGCCGTGAGTTGGTCAAAATCGTGCACCCCAGCATAGGGCAGCATGGGGGTGCGGGGCGGCAGCAGCCAGGGAGCCGCCTCAAACTCTGCTGCCAGTGCTGGGTCGCTGCTGGCAAGCTCAGGTTTGGCCTGCAGGGGGAGTCAGGCGGGTGAGGTGGGCAAAAGTACGGCGCAGCAGCTGCTGTCGTGGCGAGCTTGGCTATAGTAGAGTGGCATGCATGCATTGGAGCGTGGCTAGGAGCGCGTGGGGCAGGACACCGGCATGTTGGCACCTGTCGCTGTACCCCTGGTCGCACCCAGCCGCACGGTGCACACCACCCCCCGCCTGACCTGCATTGCATAGTACATGACGCGGCTGGGAGCCTGTGGACTCATGCTGAATGGACGAACTGCTGCCGCTGCAACGGGAGTGGGAGTGGGGAGGGAGTGGGAAAGAGTGTGAGTGAATAAGTGAGTGAGTGATTGAGTGAGTGAGTGGGTGAGCAAGGGAGGGAGGGTGCGAATGAGTGAATAAGTGAGTGAGTGATTGAGTGAGTGAGTGTGCGAGGGAGGGAGGGAGGGAGCGAGTGAGTGAGTGAGTGTGGTGATGGAGCGCTTACAGCCGTGTGAGCAGTTGTGGATGGTTGTGTGGCAGGGGCGGGGGAGGCGGGGTTTGGCTGGCACCTGCAACGCTTTACCCACGCAGCTTGCCAACTTTTACACTCAATTTTACACAGCCCTCGCACCTGCCCATGTATGAGAGGCCTGGAAACTGCTGGGGCCGAGGTCGGCGTGCCGCCAGCCTGCGGCGTACCGCCTGCCGCTACCGCCAAACCCACCTTCCCAGAAGCTCCTGCAGCAGGAGGAACAGGCGGCGGCAGGCGGCGCGCGAGCTCAATTCGCTGCCACACCTGCGGGCCAGCGCAGGAGTTCTTGCGCGAGATGCGGCATGCCCAATTGTCGCAGATCCTCGGCCATCGTTCCTTACCCTCCGCCCCATACGTCTGTGCGTATGCAGAATACCAGCAGCGCGAAGAACAGCCCAGCTGCTGCGGCAAACTGTCTGGGCCACTGCCACGGCTTGTGCACCCCCATGACGGCCTCCACGGGCCTCCTTTCAACCATGGGCCGTGTAGCACGTCCGACTGCCAAGATGCGACGTCAGGAAGCCGCGCAGCCGAGCAGCTTTGGCTGCTGCAGCATGCTGGGGCTTTGGTTGGCTGCTGACGTGGCGTGCGCGCTGCCATCCCAGTCATTACACGAGTGAGCACCCTACCCCCACACCACCCACTGAAGCTGAACAGTACAACCAACCTGCCCCGCCCTGGCGCACACTAGCATATGACATGGCGCAGCTTCCCCTCCAGCCACACACTGCACGTAGCACCTGCCACCCCACCCGCCTCTTCACTCTTCACCCGCCCAGCCACGCCTGCGCGTTCCCCACGCCCTCAGCTTCCAGCGAGTCTGTGTGTTACAGCTGGCACGGCGGGGCGCACGGCGAGCTGCTGCTGGCAGGCTCCCGGCCCCCAGCGGCTGCGGTTGCTGCCTGTAAATCCTCCAATGCGTCGCCGCCGCCGCCGCCGCGCGGCCGCCGCCCTAGTGACCGAGCGCGCTCATGCCGCGGCTGGCCAGCTGCCTTGCCTGCCTGGGTCCGCTGTGCTTAGGTGCGGGGGGGGCGCTGCTGGAAGCCGCCTCCCTGCTGGAAGCCGCCGGGCTTCTGGAAGTCGCCGCCGCCGCGGCCCACCTGCGGCGCAGCACAACACATGTTCAAGTCATGTAAGGAGGCAACGCAGCCTGAGAGTCTTGCTGGCCTGGTGGTGGCAAACCTGGAGAACCTGAAGACCTTGTTAGCCTCTAGCCGCGCCAGGGGTGCGTCGTCTCCGCTGACACCTGCCCCCGGTGCTAGGCAAGCAGTGCAGCAGTCCAGCTGCAACAATGCAAGTGCTGCACCCTGTCGTCCGGTACGCGGCCAGCCAGCTGTGTCGTCCCTGACGCCGCCTCCCTCGGCCCCGGTCGCCCACTCCCCCCAATCCGACCAACCAGTCAATCAACCAGTCAACCAATCAATCAACCAATCCATCAGTGGAAGCATAACAGCATGAAAGCCCACCTGCGTGACGGTCACGCCGGGCAGGCCAGCCATGTTCAGGGCCTTGAGCATATCCATGGTCTCCTTGTCCACCTGCGGCACGGCGGGCGGGGAGGGTGACGTGGCACGGCATGGCGGGATGAGGCACAGCATGGCACAGCGGGGTGGGTGGCATGACACAGCATGGCACAGTGGGGGAGGGTGACGTGGCACAGCATGGCGTGATGAGGCACAGCATGAGGCGCAGCATGAGGCAAGGCCGCACGCGGGCAGCTTTTGCAAAGCCAGCATTGCCATGGTGCCCCGCTGCGCTCTGCTGCCTCGCCCTGCTGGCCCCCCAAATGAGGGCAAGCAAAGCCACAAACCCCCGCATGAGCAGATTTTCAACAAAAAAGAACAGGCCGGTGACTGACGGGGGCCGGTGTCTGTTGGCACCCCCACCCACCCTCAATCCAAGTAGGGGTTTGCACGAATGATTCAAGCAAACAACGCACCTCAATCGCGTCAGTGTTGATGGCGGACTCATCGGGGATGAAGTCCATGCGGCGCTCGCGCTCCTCCTCCTGCACAGCACAGCACGCACAGCAGCACGACATGGTCAGCACAGCAGGGCCAACACGCAGGTGCCTGAGACGTGCCGCTTGCACACCTCCTCCAGTAGCAGACAGCAGCCGGTGGGGCGACGGCGAGGCACACGGGGTGCACTGCTGCCGCGCTTCAAGACGCTGAATGCTGAAGCACCGTGCCGGCAGCTGTTTGCTACGAGCGCCGCGCCACCCGCAGAGGCTGCAGGCTGTGTGGCTGCCGGTCAAAGTTCCGGTCCTAGATTTGGAGGCGCTGCCACAGCGAATGCTATCACACCGAGGACTGCTGCTGCTTGGCCCCCTGCGCTGCTCTCCGCTGCGAGCAAGTGCCATGGCCGCCTCTCAAGTGGTACTCTGCTGCACACGTCTGTGCATCCGAGCTGGCCCCTTCACGTATGTGTTGTCGCCAGCTAGCGCTGCTGCCCGCCCCTCTGCTGCTGCTCGACCGTTCCCGCTCGCCGCTGCTCCAGCGGACACCCCTCCAGCTGTGGCTGATGCTGGCGTGCTGAGCGGCGAGCACATCCAGATCATGCACAATTCCGCCGATGCTGTGCCCCGAGGCTGCCCATGTCCTCCTCCAAGAGCTGATCCATGCTGCTTCCCACATTTGCTAGCGCCCAGCTCCAGCTGCGCTGCTGACTGGGGGGCGCAGCGTGGCGTGCCGCTGCATGGCTGCCACCGCTGCAGATGCCGCTGCAACATGCTGCCTCAGCTGATGGCTGTGCGGTGGCGCCCGCCTGACAAACTGCCGCGTCTCCTGCTGCTGCTGCTGCCAGCGTTGATTGCAGCAAAGCCACAGCAAAGCAGCAATCGTGGCCTGCTGCGACATACTGCTGTGCAGTGCAAGCACCGACCGGCACGTCTGGACGCACAACCAGGCAAGGCGCACCAGCGCAGAGCAGAGGGATGTGTAGCAGCAAGTGTCCCCACGCACAGCTAGCATGCAAGGCACGCCAGCACAGGGCAGAGCAGAAGGGTGTGTTGCAGCAAGCCTCCTGGTGATGCTTTTCCGCACCTGCAGCTTCAGCGAGATGCCACGCACAGGGCCCCGCTGGATGCGCTTCATCAGGTGCTGCACAGCACAGCGTGACGATGCGAGGGAGACAAGGTGAGGGGAGCACAGGGTGTGAGCATGGGGCATGAACAGCACAGCACACACAGCACACGCCTGCTCCACACCGGCTGTTGTACCTGTTGCTGCATTCCCTGCAAATCGCGCCGCTCTGAGTGTTCATCAGCGCACCGCTGGCCAACCCACCGCCTGCCTCCCGCTGCCACACTCGTCTTGTATGCATCTGAAGCCCACTGTGTAGTTTGTGTGATGATCACCAGCGCCCCTCTGCCCGCCCCTCTGCCTGGTTCCCGCTCCACAGTGCGTGGCACACTTCGTGACTCCTGTACCTCTATCTGAACCCACTGCGTGCCTTGGCATCAATCACAATTGCACTCACGGTGGTGAAGCCGGCAATCTTGTTGCGCAGGCGCTTGGACTGGATGATGGCCACCTCCTCGCAGATGCGCTTGTTGGTGTCAAAGTCCAGGGTCAGGCGCTGGTAGTACTTCTCGATGATGACCCTAAACATTGGCGGATAAAAAAGGCAGAGAAAAAACGGTGTGAGCGGGGCAATTGCATGAGCGGCGGCAGCGGCGGCGGCGGCGGCGGTGCACCAGAGCGCAAGTGCTGGCGGCGAACAGGGTTGGCTGGGCAGCCAGGGCAGGCCTCACCGAGAGGCCTTCTTCACGGTCTTCGTGCGCACGCGACCTGCAGGCAAGCACGTCAGGGCAGGGACATGCGACATGTCGGACACGAGGCAGGCGGCGGCAGCACTTGGGCAGGCGGGAGCGCCTGCAGTGGGCCTGCCAGGCGGCGGCGCCGGTCCCCCATTCTCCCCATCTTGTCTTCGCCTGCCGCAGGAGCTCCCCCCGGCCGCTACTGGCCCCCCTCCGTCGCTGGCGCGCCGCTGGCATGGGTCCCAGCCGGCGGCCGCAAGGCGACCGCTGCTCGGTCCCATCCCGCCGTAGCAGCCACCAGAAGACATCTGCAGGGTCCCACTGCCCCAAGGAAGGCCGGCCATGCGATGCCCCGCAGCCTGCTCACCCATGTTGCCGTGTGCTGACCGACAGACAACGCCAAGGCCGCTGGGAGAGAGGCCTGCGGCGGCTGGCAGCGGGCATTTGGCGCACCACAAGCATGCCTTGCTGGCAGTCCCCGGGAGGAGGCCTGGCCTGCTGCCGTCCTGGCGCCTCCCGACATCACATTCTGCGCTCTGGAAGATAGAAAATTGGGTTGGCAGCACGCCAGCGCCTGTAGCCAGGACCAACAAATCGATTGAAAGATCGACTTGTTTGAGCGCAAACAGCGTTTAGAGGCTGCCCAATTGAGGGCTATTGCCTCTACCTCGATCCGAGACGATCCCGATCGGTCGGGAGCACGGGGAAGATGGCGGAGGGCGCTGGCGGCGCCAGCGGCGGCGGCGGCGGTGCGCCGCCAGGCCCTGGTGCCGGCGGCCCCAGCGGCGGCGACGACTGGCTGCGCCTCTCCAGCTTCGATGCAGGCTCCTTCTTTGCTCAGCAGCAGCAACAGCAGGAGGAGCAGCGGGCGCAGCAAGGTATGGCAGGCCTGGGGTGTGGCTTCTGCCGGTGCCGTCAATGAGGTGGGGAGTTCGGAAGCCGAGCAGGTCTTTGTTGGGGCAGGAAGGCCGCCACATTCCCCAAGTTCCAGTTTTAATGTGGCCACTACGAGCACCTGTCATCCCGTCTATGGCTACCAGCATACCAGGTACCGGTAGCCTCCTTCAACGCTGCACATTGCCCCGCCGTGCTGCCCCCCACTCCCTCTGCCCGCCCCACAGGCCATCAGCTGCGGGCAGCTGCCGACCAGCTGCTCGCCTCTAGCAGCGAGGATGAGAGCAGCACCGGCGGCAGCGAGACAGAAGGGGAGGGCGCCGGGGAGCCAGCAGCGGCAGGCAAGGCGGGAGCGGGAGCAGGAGCTGGCACAGAAGCGCGCAGCGGCTCGCGCCGCCACCGCTCGCGGTCCCGCTCCCGGAGCGGCAGCAGGAAGCGCAAGCGCAACAAGGATGGCAGGCGGGGCGGCTCTGGGGACGGCAAGAAGAAGCGCAGGCGCAGCAGCAGGGAGCGGAGGGACAAGGCGAGGGGGAAGGAGCCGAAGCGGCAGCGGGAGAGCGAGCGGGAGCAGCAGGTAGGGTTCTGCAACCTGACGGTTGGTGGGGCGCTTGGCTGGCAGGATGGGCGGCTGGCCTGGGTGGTAGCGAAGCTGGCATGCAGGAGGCGATGCTGCCTTAAGTGCTGCCTCCCGTGTCTCCGCGTATCTGTTTGTGCCCTGCCAAGTGGGGGCAGCAAGATATGGAACCTGCGTCCTGCCTCACTCCTTAGAGTGTGAGTACCTCCTCCTCTGCTTGCCCGACGGGCCGGCCTTGGGTAACCTGTGCCCTTTCCCCGCCCTGCGATGCTTTTGCGCTCGCACTCAATGTTTTGTTCATGCAGGCATGTTTGATTGATCCACTGAGCAGCACGCATTTGTGCTGGACATGACGTGTAACCCACCCTCAGTCTGGTAGTCCTCCTCTGCCTGCTTTGCTTTGCTTTTTCGGGCTTACCGTCTGTTTATCCGCAAAGAAACTCGCGACACAGACCTCTGCTCGTTTGTGTGTCTCCCTCGGTCACTCTGCAGGTGCGGCTTGAGCGGCAGACGGGAGCAGCGCAGCGTGCCCCGCAGGTCAAGGCATGGGCCTCTGGCAAGGGGGGAGAGGGGGAGCCCTACTACTTTGACACAAGGTGGGCGGGCCAGCGATTGGATGGTTTCCTTGGTGCCCTGGGTGAGGGCGAATGGCGGGATGAGCCTACGAGCAGGGGGGAAGTGGACAGCTGTAGTAACGTGGCTGTTGGCGTAGATGATGCGCAATACCGCTGCCTCCACACCCGCTGGGAACACACCCCGCAGGAGCAATAAGGGCCACCTGGCATTGTGCATGCAAGTTGTGCAATACCGCTGCCTCCACACCCGCTGCCTCTTTCTTTGCTGCTCTACCCTGCAGGGGCGACCCCGCCAACCTGGCGTTTGGTGGGCTGTACCGCATGGACGTTGCGCAGTACCGCCGCCACGACCCCGCCCGATTTGCGGCCAGCCTGGGAGCGCGGCGCCGGGGCACCATGTATGGTATCAGGTGGGTGCTGCGTTATTCTTGTTTTATTTATTTATTATATTCTGTTTTTTCTTGCTGGGCTTGTGCCGACGCTGGCCAAGTGTGCTGGAACTATTGAGTACACGTGTTGGTGCTGCAGGCGCAGCATTTTTAGCATTGATGGCTGGCACTGCTGATAAGGGTGGTGGTGGATGCGTGTTGGGGCCCACCAGTGCTGCTGCTGCTGCTGCTGATGCCGTTGGCTGATGCTGCCGGAAAGGCACCCATGCACGGCACTGTGTGCGCTGTCTTGTACGGGTGGGGGCGCCGGCTGGTGCTGGCACTGGCTGGTGGCAAGGCCAGACAGACTGGACTCTCAGTTGCCTCCCTTCACACACCTGACATCTGGCCGCTTAGCGGTGCTGGCCGCTCAGCGTGTTGTGAACTGTGCACCACTTACGTGAAGTGCACACGCCTGAAGTAAGACCTGCTGCCCCCTGCTTGCCCTGCCCCATCCCCGCACCGCCCTAGCCTGCAGGCAGCTCCCCACTGAGTCAGACGGCCATGCGCTGAAGGATCGGCTGACCCGTTACTTTGGGCCCGGCGCACAGCGTGCAGAGCGCAACGCGCGCATGAAGCGCTGGCGGCGCAGCGTGCAGCAGCAGCAGCGGGGTGCGTCCCGAGGCGGCGCCGGCGGCGACGCTCTGCTCGGCTGGCGGCGGGCGCCCAGCCAGCAGGCACAGCATGCGCAGCATGCGCAGCAGGGCGGTCAGCTGCACGGCATGCAGCTCCCCAGCTGCAACTTCCTCGCGCTGCGGCCTGAAGAGGACAGCGCTGGGCAGCAGGCAGGGCAGGCAGGGCAGGCGGGGGTGCAGCAGCAGCTAGCTGGAGGGACGCCCCTTTCCGCTGCAGAGGAGCTTGCTGCCGAGCGGGAGGCGCGGTGGCAGCGGGAGGGAGAGACGAACGAGGAGATGCTGCTGCGGCGCACACGGGAGTTCAATGTCGCCATACGGGAGCGGCCCCACGACGTGCAGCTGTGGCTCGAGTTTGCGCGCTTCCAGGTGTGCTCACTTTGGCTTACTTTGAGCCAAGGTGTGGGGTGTTTGTTCCAGGATGTAGTACTGCTGGGGGGCTGGGTGTGGGTATTCTGGTGGCGTGTACATTTGGGCGCAGGTGCGTACACAACACATATGCGTACGTGTGCAGGGGACGGGGAGGCGTTGAGATGTGTGTGTGTGTGGGGGGGGGGKGGACGGTTTGGGACAAGTGCAGGCAGGGTGCCAGTGCGGTGGATGATGCACCCAGCTGTGGCTGGACTGACTGCCTGAAGGCGGGTGTGGGTGTAAGCGTGTGGGTGGGATGGGATGGCAGGTGTGAAGTGAGTGTGCGAACGTGACGATGTGCGGGACGTGCTGCTGGGGCGGCATGCAGGCAAGGGTGGCAACCACCGCAGCACCGCCGGCTGCGCTGCATTGTGCCGAGTGGTGTTGCAAGTCGTGCTGCTCACTGCGTCGTGCCTGTTGGGGCACGCACCCCTGCTGGCTGCTCTGCACTGCCTCATGCCACATGCACTGAATCATACCTCTGCTGTGTGCTGTGGCCCCCCGTCTCCCTGCCAGGATGAGGCGCTTCGGCTTGGCCCGGCCCGACGGGGTGGCGAGCGAGGCGCTGCTGAGAAGAAGATTGCAATCCTGGAGAAAGCGCTCAGCATGCACCCGGGCTCTGACGAACTCCTGCTGGCGCTGCTGCACACGGTGAGCTAGTCTAGTCGTTACAGCTGTTTACATCCCTGAAAGAGGATTCAACTTCAGGACGAACCAACTCCTGAGAGGTTGGCGAGGCATGCACCACAAGGCCCTGAAATCATTCATGGAAACATGACAACAGGGTCTAGAAACAAACTGGCTGTGTGATTCAACGATTAAGTGTGGGTGCACACGGTGAGCTGGTGCTGTACCCACCCGCTTACCTGACTGGCTGAGTGCCGGTCACACCCCTGTGCTGCATCACGCATTGGCGGTTGACTTGACTTGACACAGTGACTTGACTCAGCGTCACTGATGCGTGCACATCTCACCCCCACTGGCGCATGCGGTACCAGGGTCACAAAGCTGCTGTGTAGCGGAGCATCGTGCATGCCGCGCCACTCCTCACCTGACCTCACAGCACCTTGACCTTCCTGCACCGCACACACCCGTCCCGGTCCAATAGGGCCTACCTACTATGCGGGGTGACTGTAACACACACACCGCACACACACACGCCCTTGCAGGCCGAGGCGGTGTGCGAGGATGCTGAGCTGGAGCGGCGCTGGCGCGCTGTGCTGGCCCGGCACTCGGGCAGCCCCCGCCTGTGGCGCGCCTACCTCCACCACAGGTACATCATCACATCTCAGTGTTGCATGCATTCATTCATGCATGTGCGTTTGGTTGATTCACGGAGCAGCACAGGTTTGTGCTGGACCTGACGCGTAGTGTAACTCACCAGCACTCAGTCAGTCAGTCCACCAAAGGTGCGCCTCAGCTGGCAGCGCCCCTCCGGCTGGCTGGCTGGGGCGGACATGTGGACTGACCGAGTGTGGTGGTTGCACGCCATCTCAGCGCACACATGTGTTGAGCAGCCAACTGCACGCAGCAGCAGCTGGCCGCTTCCCTGCCAGTGCTTGCGGGCATGCCGCCGCAACCACACCGCCTTGTTGCCTCCACGCATAGCCCCATGTCCCCCTCCACACCGCACCACCTTCCCCCCTCCACCCTGCCCCCCCCCCCAAGCAGGCGCGCCCGGTTTGCCGGCTTCAGCGCCGCCGACGTCGCGGTGTCCTATGACGACGCATTTGCAGCGCTTCACCGCGAGCAGCGGCGGCGTGCGGCGCAAGGTGGGTGCCTGCTGGGTTGTCTATCTGTCGTCATATGAGCAGCACAGGTTTGTGCTGCACAAGACGTGTAACCCGCACTCAGTCAGTCAGTCGGTCGGTCTTATCTGTCGTGGGTGGGTCACACGTGCAGGCTGCACTAACCTGGCTGCTGGGGGGTCTGCCTGTTGTGGGTGGGTTACAGGCCATGTCAGCACGCACCTGTGCTGCTCAATGGATCAACAAAAAAAGATGAAGCATCGAGTGCGAGTGCACAAGCTGGTGGCAGGTCGGCGGGCGGGGTGTGCTGGTGCTGTGTTGGTTGGCGTGTGAAGCGGGGTGGCCGGCTCATGTTTGTTGTCGGCACAGTCAGTGGCGCGTGGTGTGATGGGCACGGCGTGTGCTTTGCTGCTGCCGGCGACGCGTAACCCACACTCAGTCGGTCAGTACTGCTGCCGGGGTGGTCGAGCATGGTGAGCGCAGGCAGGCGCAGGCGGGCATGCGTGCCCCTCCCCCCTCGCCCGCCCGCCCACGTGCATCTATAGTATGTCACCCCGCCCCTGGCTCACACCCACCCCCTTTCTTCTGCAACCTCTCATTGAGCAGACAGGTCAGGTCTGCGCTGAACATGACGTGTAACCCACACTCAGTCAGTCAGTGCAACCTCCCTGCAGGCGCCCCCCCCGCCGTGCTGTGCGACCTGGAGGCGGAGGCGGTGGGCCTGGCGCTGGAGGGCTGCGCCCTGCGGCTGGCGGCGGGCGCCACGGAGCGCGGCCTGGCGGCGCTGCTGGTGCTGCTCGAGTTCAACTGGCTGGCGCCCGCAGGTGAGAGGCACCAGAGGGCATCATGGGGGTGGGTGGGCCACTCTCGAATGGGTTTGTGTGTACCGACCGACTGACGGAGGGTGGGTTACACGTCATTTCCAGCACAAGCTGACTGATGGACGGACTGACCGATTGACTGACTGAGGGTGGGTTACACATCTTTTCCAGCACAAGCCTGTGCTGCTCAGCGAATCACTTCAGTTTGATTGACTGACTGACTGAGTGTGGGTTACACGTCACGTACAGCACAAACCTGTGCTGAGTTTGATTGAATCGTTGAGCAGCACAGTTTTGTGCTGGACATGGCGTGTATCCCACCCTCAGTCAGTCAGTCGGTCAGTGAGTCCGGCCAAAACACTGGCAGCCGGGCTGCAGCGAGGGGTCGGGGCACGAGCTGCGACGAGGGGCTGAGGGCAGCCCGCCCGGCGTGGGCCCGGTCGCGGTGGACTGACTGACTGACTGACTGACTGATGGTGGGTTAGGCGTCGTGTGCAGCACAAACCTCAATGAATCGTTCGAGCACTAAACGACTGAATTGGTAAATGAAGCACTGAGATGCGAGCGCACAGCTTTCGTCTCTAGGGCGCAGCCTTCCGCACCTCACCGTGCCAGGCGGGGCGGCGCCTGCGTGCGCCGGCGGCGCGCGCCAGCGTGCCGGCCTTTGTCTGTCTCTGCCCCCGTCCCTGGGGAGGTCGGCCGGTGCGTGTCCCGGCGCGTGCGGGCGCGTACGGGCCCGAAGAAAGAAGGAGGAACACTCGGCCTTGCACCGATGAAAACGCCCCGAATACGTTTTGTAGCATCGATCGATCGGCTTCGCTGGTCGCACCGTGGGTCTTTGGTCTAGTGGTATGATTCTCGCTTAGGGTGCGAGAGGTCGGGAGTTCAATTCTCCCAAGACCCCGATTGTTTTTATGGCCCCCTGGGGTCTCCCAAGACCCCGACTGTTTTTGTACGGGTCCGGGGTGCCCCAGGAGGCCCCCCGGCCCCCCCCTCAGAAGCATCCTCAATGAGGTGCTTCAGCCGTCCTGAGGGAACCTTCCCCTAGGAGTTGACAGGCAGGACGGAAGGAAGGAGGGCCCAACAGTTGCATCCGCATGGGACCTGCGGGCCCGGGGGGAACCCCTTCCCCGCCGGGGAAGGGGTCCCCACCCCAGACAAGCCGACGGCTAGCACATGCAAGCCAACGGCTGGCACAACCCCTTGCCCGACGGGAACCCCTTCCCCGGCGGGGAAGGGGTTGGCAGGCTGGGCAACCGGGTCAGCCAACCCCAGATGGTGACTGTTGCGGCGCCTGCGGCGCCGCCGCCCGCGGCGCCGCAGCACCCGCCAGCCCCAGGCGCCCACCAGGCGCGGCAAGACGCCTGCTGTTGGAGGCCGGTGCCTCCAACCTGTTTTTATTGGGCCCCCCGCCGCCTCCCAAGACCCCGACCGTTTTTATTGGCCCCCGCCTGTTTTTATTGGCCCCCGCCTGTTTTCATTGGCCCCCGCCTGTTTTTATTGACCTCCCAAGACCCCCGCCTGTTTTTATTGACCCCCCCGCCGCCTCCCAAGACCCCACCTGTTTTATGACACCCACTTGCTTTTATTGCCCTCCCAAGACCCCGCCCGTTTTTATTGCCCCTCCCAAGACCCCGCCTGTTTTTATTGACCCCCGCCTGTTTTTATTGCCCCTCCCAAGACACCCGCCTGTTTTTGTTGGCCTCCCAAGACCCCGCCTGTTTTTATTGGCCCCCCCGCCGCCTCCCAAGACCCCGACCGTTTTTATGGTGATCCCCAGGTCCCCCAAGACCCCGACCGTTTTTCTACAGGTCCAATGTGCCAGGAGGCCCACTGGGCCCTCAGAAGCATCCTGGGCGCCCTTTCTGGTGCTCTCGCCGTCGTGAGGGAACCGGTTCCCGTCGGGCAAGGGGCTGTGCCAGCCGTTGGCTTGCATGTGCTAGCCGTCGGCTTGTCTGGGGTGGGGGGGGAACCCCTTCCCCGGCTGGGAACCCCTTCCCCGGCTGGGAACCCCTTCCCCGGCTGGGAACCCCTTCCCCGCCGGGGAAGGGGTTCCCCTCCCCCGCCGGGCAAGGGGTTCCCCCCGGGCCGGCAGGTCCCATGCGGATGCATCGGTTGGGCCCTCCTTCCTTCCGTCATGCCTGTCAACCCCTTCCTCCTAGGGGAAGGCCTTCCCCACCGGGGAAGGGTTGGCAGGCTGGGCAACCGGGTCAGCCGACCCCAGATGGTGACTGGGCCGCCCGCGGCGCCGCAGCACCCGCCAGCCCCAGGCGCGGCAAGACGCCTGCTGTTGGAGGCCGGTGCCTTCAGCCTGTTTTTGTTGGCCCCCCCGCCGCCTCCCAAGACCCCCCCTGTTTTTATGGCCCTCCCAAGACCCCGCCTGTTTTTATTGACCTCCCAAGACCCCACCGTTTTTATTGGCCCCCCCGCCGCCTCCCAAGACCCCGCCTGTTTTTATTGGCCCCCGCCTGTTTT
>JTEE01000205.1:326416-394844 GCA_002896455.3 Chlorella sp. ArM0029B | reverse complement strand
GCAGGGGCGGGGCAGGGGCAGGGCAGGGTGTGGGCAGCCAGCAGCTAGAGGGGGCCCACGAATGTGTGCAGTAGGATTGTGTGTGTGTGCGTGAGTGTGCGGACATAACTGACTGACTGAGTGTGGGTTACACGTCTTGTTCAGGGCAAACCTGTGCTGCTCAATGTGTGGACAGAGTGTGTGCCACACGCTGCTGCAGCTGACTGGCGGCAGCACAGGTGGGAACGAACGCCAGGGAGGCTGGGCGAGACGGTGCATGTCAAAGTGTGTGGCACCAATGACAAGAGCCGGCTCACAGGCTTGTTATGACAGGCAAGGCATGTGCCTGCAGCTCATTTATACACAGACAACTCCTTGCCGTGACACCTGCGCCTCTCGCTCTCCCTCCACCCTCACCCGCCCGCCGGCCCCGCTCCCCAACCCCGCTGCCTTGCTTCGCAGACACCAATGCAGCCATTGTGTGCGGCATGCTGGGCGCGCTGCACGGCGTAGAAGGCATCCCAGAAGAGATGAGGCGCCAGGTGGACGGCTACGTGTGGCAGGACAGCTCACAAGGGCAGCCCAGGCAGCTGGCCCCAGGCGCCGGCTGTGTGAGGCCGGAGCGGCTGCGGGGGGCGCAGGTTGCCAGGCTGGCACGACAGCTGTACGGGGATGCCATGCAGGAAGGCGCGCCGGAGTAGCAGCGAGGGCAGGCAGCCAGCCAGCAACAGCTGTGGCTATGTCGCTAGTGCATGGCATGCACTTTTGATCGCCATCCTGCTTCCACGTGTTGGTTGACCTCAGTGGTTTTGGCACAACTGTGAGCCATGCATGCTCGCTCGTGTCCCTCAATCTCTCTGGCATGTGCGTGGTACGGCTTTGTTACACGTGCAAGCAACTGGGGCAGGCAGGCGCTCCAAATTGGGCGGCCTGGCGTGGGCCCCTTGCCAGCGCACGTTCTGGCGTCGGCCTTCAGGCATCATAGAAAACGTTGGCCGACAAGGCAGGGAGGGGCCACGCGCTGTTACATGTGCAGCAGGCTTGTCACTGCTGCCCCTGGCCCCGCTGCCTATGCCCTGGTGTGGACCACTCACTTGCAGCGGTATGAGGCATTTGACTGACTGGCTGAGTGTGGGTTACACGTCATGTACAGCACAATCCTGTGCTGCTCAATGAATCATTCAAGCACAGAATGAACGAATGGACAAATGGAACACTGAGATGCGAGCGCAAAGCATTGCAGGGCGGGATGAGAGCAGGCTTGCCCAAGGCATGCTCAGTAGGGAGACAGGGACAGCAGGGAGGGGCTGTGCGCTGGAGCACAGCTTGTCCACAGAGACAGCAGAGCATGCACAGGAGACCAGGTTGTACTGTTCTGTGTGTATATACCATTCGGGCACGGCGTTTGTCTAGTGTTTGGCCCACAGTTGAGGCCGATGATCAGCCCCTGCGGCTGCAGGTCCTGGGCAGCCTCGCGCCGTTGGGTGACTTCCAGCTCGGGACCGGCTTAGCCACCGACTTCCTAGGGCAGCACCAGGGACCAGTGGCGCTGTCGCGGCACTTGAAGCTCTCGGGGCTGCATGAGCGTGGGGCAGGGCGGGAGGGGCAGGGCATGGGTGGGCGCTTGCGCAGCAGCAGCAGCAGCTGGGGACGGCTGTACAGGGCTGCACATGTGCATGAACGTTGCAGTGGCAGCAGCACAGGGGGGCAGCGCCCACCTGCCACCTGCCTGAATCCCACCTGCCTGACTGCCGCCTGCCTGCCTGCCCGCCTGCCTGCCTCTCACCCGTGCCGCCCGCTTTGACCGATCGTGCCGCCCACCCAACCCCTTGGATCGTCACCCGCCCGCCTGCCCGCCCGCCCATGCCTGCTACCCAGCAGACACTCGACTGCTACCCAGCAGACACTCGAGTATTCTGTTGGCCTCCCCTGCCGTGCCGTGCCCAGCGCAGGCAGGGGCTCACGGCATGCCCTCTGCCTCAAGACACCTCCAGCCACTGCCAAGTCCACATATACATACACTGCCCCACACACATATACATACACTGCCACTACCACATGCATATGCACTGCCACATGCACTGCCACTCACCACAGCTGGGAGAGCCTGCGCTTGGCTTGCACATTCCTGCCCAGCCGGAAGTTGTACACCGTCACGCTACGCGTGCTGGCGCACTTCTCTCCCTTCTCTTGGAAGAAGCTGCAGCACCAGGAAGGCGGGGCAGTCATGGTAGAGAAGATGAGACACATGCACAAGTAGGTGCTGAGGATGAGGCAGGGACAGGCAAGGGTGGGGCGCTCAGCGGCAGTGGGCCACAAACAAACACACTAGTCATTGTGCTACTTCTAATGCCTGACGGTTGCTTGAGAGGTGGGCACAACACCTTCATATTACAGGGGCACAACTTAAGCTTGCAGGTGCGGATCCTCCCTGGCAGTTTAATGTACAAGAGAAGCCACCCACAGATCTAGAGGAGCCACCCACATAGTATCCACCCACGCACCTGCAGAACGAGTTGGGCCACTGCCAGCAGTCACCGCCTCCCAGCCCGGGCCTCACACCACACGTGCAGGTAGCACCTGCAGTCAGAAAGCCAGACGAAACGAGTTGAGCCACTGCCAGCAGGCACTGCCGGCGCACGCTGCGCAGTAAGGTGCGGACGGGGGCAGGGTAGACACTTGACCGGCGGCAGGGCGGCCCCTCAGGACCCACACTTGTCGGGGGTAGCTGCATAGTCGCCTTCAGGGCACACAGCGTACCACCAGTAGTCGGAGCGGTCGAAATCGGCAGTGGCCCCCACCACGGTCAGCGCCAGGAGCAGAGCGACGGCTGCGACGGGCCGAGACATCATTACAAACAGGACAATGCAGGAAAAGTCATGCGCCGAGGAGAGTGGGGTGTGTTTTGTGGTCCAACAAGTCGACTGGGGCAAAGCACGGCTCAGCAGCAGAATGACCCGACCGCTTGGGTTTCTTCACTGCTTGAAGGCTGTGGTCCCATGGGGCAGCGGCGGAGGAGCTGCAGTGGTGGCGGCGCTGCAGCCAGAGGAAAACCCTTGCAGCCTTGGGCCGCCTCAGCCGGCTGGCGGCAGGCAGGCAGCGGCACCCCCTTGGGGTGGCAGATACCGCTGTGCCGCAGCCTGGCCCCAGCCTCAGCCGTCACTGCTACGTCCCAAGTCCCGCCCGGGTTTCACTCTCCCGCTGCCGTCCTCCCAGCAAAGCCGTCGTGTCCAGGCAGCTGAGGGCGGCCACAACTCTCAGGCAGCCAATCCGCCGCGGCGGGGGCGGCGGGGCGGCGGCAAGTCTAACATGTGGGACACTGTTCCACTTGCACTTTCAATGCCCGCACTGGTGCGGGCTTTGAAGCACGGAGGGGGGCGCAGGTTGCCAGGCTGGCACGACAGCTATACAGGGACGCCATGCAGGAAAGCGCGCCGGAGTAGCAGCGAGGGCAGGTAGCCAGCAACAGATGTGGCTATATCACTTGTGCATAACATTTACTTTCATCGCTATCCCGCTTCGATACGGCGTTGTTACACGTGCAAGCAACTGGGGCAGGCAGGCGCTCCAAATTGGGCGGCCTGGTGTGACCCCCTTGCCAGCGCACGTTCTGGCGTCGGCCTTCAGGCACAACTTCAACATGCGCTGGCAGAGGGGTCAAGGTACGATCTATGAGGGGCAACAAGAAGGCATAGGCAGGGGTCGAGGGGGTAAACCACCAACACAGGCGGGGCCGGGGTGCACGTACAGAGAGAACAGGGGAGGGAGGGGAGGCGGAGTGCCTACCAAACTTCCCAGACGTGGTGGGCAGGCGCCACAGGGCCTCTGGGCGGGCACTAGGGCGGGCGCCGCCACCACCCATGGCAGCAGCAGCACACACTGTGCGGGAGAGGGTGGTGGGGGTGATACAGAGGGCGAGCCGAGGGGATACAGAGCGGGGGGAAGGCGCTAAAAATGGGCAGCGGCCGCACAGAACTGCCTCCGAGGCTTATAGGGGGTTGTGTGAGGGAGCAGGGAGGCTGCATGGGTGGGTGAGAATCCAGGCAATGAAACAGGGACAGAGAAACAACAGGCAAACAAGAGGCAGGCAGGGACAGAGCGGGTTGGGTGGCACTCATGACTGCGAGGAAGCCGCGGTAGGGGGCAGGAGAAGCGCAACAGAGGGGCGCTAAGTCAGAAACATGAGAAAGGACAGGGAGACAAAAAGAAGAGGCAAGCGGGGAGAGGAAGAGAAATCAAGTAGCATGCGGGAGGTGTGGGAGGGCCCGAATGGGGGAGGCGGGAAGAAGCAATCAGAAAGGATGGGGCTAGCGCGAGAGAACAGGGAAGGGGGGCAGGTGTGAGAGGGTGCCCCGTGAGAAGCTGGAGGGTACTGGGGGTCAGAGCAGGGGCAGGGGCAAAGCCAACGCTGGTGTGCGCTGAAATAAGAGCAATGTGAGGGGCGGGGCAGGCTGTGCCAGCAGCTGGGCTTCAGATTGTTCTGTGCCCCCGCTGCTGATGAAACAGCCCTGCCCGTGCAAAGAGCGGGCCGGCAAGCAGGCCGCGTCACGGCAAGTGCAAGCGTGCCTGCCTGCCAGCCGCGCGTGTCACGCTAACAGAGCAGCATGTACATTCCAACTCAGCGCCCCGTCAGCAGTGGTGGGCCTGCCAGTGAGGGGTTGCCAGCGGTACGCGCCAACGGGCGGGCCAGCCGGCAGGGCCTGACGGAAGGGCTTGCCAGCATTGCGTGTTAATTGGCTTGCCCGCTGGCATGGCTGCAGAGGCCTTGGCCCTGCCCTGGCGGCTGCCACAGAGGCGCGCTGTGCGTGCTGGGCTCACACCACGACCACAGCAGGCCAGCTGGCGGCTGCCATGGTGGCGGTTGACACGTGGCGGATGATGGGCACGCGGCTGTTGGAGTGGTAGGAGGAGATGTTGCGCTGCAGGTCCGCAATCCTCATCAGCTGCGGGGAAAAAAAAGGACGCGCAGGTGCAAAGGTTGGGTGGTCGAGAGGTCATATTTGTGAGTAGATGCGCACAGCCCAGCGGCAGCGATTAGGCCCAGAGAGACACCGTGACATGCTTAGGCCGGCGCGCCAAAGCAGGCGCAGCAGGATAAGCAGGCACAGCAGGCATGGCACAAGCAGCCACGCACCAGAGAGGTGAAGTCTGCCTCACGGCAGGGCAGCATGCAAAGCGGGCACAGCGGGCAAAGCGGGCACAGCAGGCAGGGCCCAAGCGCATGCGCACCAGAGAGGAGAAGTCTGGCACGTGCTAGGTGGCAGGACAGCCAGCAGGCAAAGCGGGCACGGCAGGCACAGCAGGCAGGGCACAAGCAGCCACACACCAGAGAGGAGAAGTCTGCCTCATGGCAGGACAGCAAGCAAAGCGGGCAAAGCAGGCACAGCAGGCAAAGCGGGTACAGCAGCCACGCACCAGAGAGGAGAAGTCTGCCTCGCGGCAGGGCGGCAGGCAAAGCGGGCACAGCGGGCACAGCAGGCAAAGCGGCACGGCAGGCACAGCAAACAGGGCCCAAGCAGCCGCGCACCAGAGAGGAGAAGTCTGCCTCGCGGCGTGACAGCAGGGCGGCCAGGCGTGCGTTCTCCGCCCACATGCGGTACAGGCCGATGCCCATAAAGCCGCACAGAGCGCCCAGGGCCAGGGCGACCTGCTGGCATGGGAGGGGTGAGGCGGGAGTGAGGGAGGGACGGATGACGCATCTGCGGCACACTTTTGTGTTGCTGCTGCGGCGCTGCAAATGAATGAATGAATTCAATGAATTGAGGGAGGGATGAAGGGAGCGTACAGGAGGGAGGGGAGAGGCGCAGGGGCCGGCTGCCCAGGGGCAAGGCAATCTGACAAGGCAGCTGTGGGAATGAGGGCAGGGGAACGGACAAGAGTGTGCGCAAGAAGAGAGGGGAGTGGGTGCATAGCCCAGCAAGGCAGGCCGACAAGGCAGCTGTGGGAAGGCCGGAGGGGAGAGGACCAGAGTGGGCGCAGGAGGAGACGGAGCGGGCAGCTGGGCCGGCACTGCAGCCCTAAAGCTGCGCTGAGCGATGGCAGCCATTCCTGTCCTGGCTTGACAGCACATGCTGCCCCTGCCCGTCCCACCCCTGTCCATGCCTGCTCACCTCCCTGCCCCATCCCCGCCCAATTCCCGCCTCTCTGGCTGAGTCCACCTTCAATGCTGCCCCTCCCATTCCAAGCCATGACCGAATGCAAAACCTGCGCAATTTCCCTGACCCTGCCCCTGTGCGCATACCTTGCCCCAGGGCACGCGGTGAGCTGAGAACCCCAGCTGCTTGCGAGCGCGCTGCACCGCCACCTGCACCCGCTCCCCCACAGCGGCGGCCTGCTCCGTCAGCGGTGCCAGGCCCAGAGGCAGCGGGGTCATGCGCTCCTGCAAGGCAGGCAGGAGGGCGGGGTGTGGTTGAGATTTGGGGGGTGGAGGGTAGGCACGAGGGCGGGATGTGGTTAAAAGAGGCGGGCAGCAAGTTGGGGGATTGGGGTGGAGGCACGCAGCAGGGTTCGGCAGGCAGGCGGGCTGTCACGCAGAACAGCGGCCGCTGTTGACCATATAAGACACAGCTCAAGACGCCAGAAGCATAGAACGCCGGGAGGGGAATGCGTCGTGTGGCCTTGCACAAGCGGCGCCACACCCGGCAGCACACACACACCCCGCTGTGCGTAGTGCGCTTCACACTGCCACAAGGCAGGCACGCACCCGCAGGCAGTCGACGATTTCGGCCACGCCGCGCACGGCGCGCTGCGCCACGTCAGCGCTGGCGGGCACAATGCGCGCCAGGTAGGCGCCAAAGCTGGCGGCCAGTGCGCGCAGCTGGGAGGAAGCTGCGCAGTAGGCGCCCCGGGTGGCAGCCGCCAGGGTGACAGCGGGCGCAGCAGCCAGCAGGTGCAGCGTGGAGGGCGGCAGCTTGCCGGCGCCCGGTGCCAGCTCAGCGCCGGCGCCGTGCTCGCTGCCTGCTGTGCTGTGCGTGCTGTGGTCGTGCCCCATCATGATGGGCTCCCCCTGGGCCATCATTTCGTCGATGTACGAGTCGTCGTCGGAAAGGAGCTCGCCAGAGCCGTCCTGCACGGCACATTGAGAAGAAGGCGGGCATTGAGAGGGGGAGGGGATGGGCGAGTGTGCGGGCAGGGGGTAGGGGGGCAGGGGGGTAAGCTGTGACAGGGGCACTGCCCGACTGGTACCGCGTAGACACCCCACCAGCTGCAGCTGCCATGTTGACCGGGGACAGGGACACCAGGCGGGGCTGGACGGGGACAGGAACACGTTCACCACGCAGGGCTGGGCGGTGGCGCAAAGCGCAGGCACCTGCGGGACCCCTGGTGCTCCCTCCTGCCACCTGCTTGCTCCCAGCAGCACACTTCCCTGACGCCTGCTGTTTTCGTTGTCCCTTGTCCTTGTAAAGTGACCTCTCATCGGCCCGCATCCCCTTCTAGGCCAATCCCTCCCTGACCCAAATTTAGTGACCCTTCATCCCCCCTCCCCTACAAGGCCGTTCCTTGCCGCCTCTCCCCCAATAAGCGAGCCCCACGGTGGCACCTGATACGGCGGCACCTGATACCGCCTCCAGCATACCAGCATACCCACTCCATAACAGTAACCCTCATAAGCGAGCCCCACGGCGGCACCTGTGTGAGGGAGTAGAGGTCGTGGCCGCTGGCTCGGGAAGAGGCGTGGCCGTAAGAGGAGCGCGGGCTGCTGGCCCCGCTTTCCACCTGGCCGCTTTCCACCTGGCCCTTGCTGACGTAGGCGTCTCCACCCACGCGGCTGGCCAGCTGGCCCTCGTCCCCCTCGCCAGCCACAGCCGCCGCCAGCTGGCCCTCGCCTGGCATGACCAGGGATCCAAACGGCACAAGCTCCGGCTCCACCTGGCCCGCCTCTCCACCCATCTCCTCTCCCGCCTCCTCTCCCTCCGCTGCCTGCGCCTGCGCCTGTGCCTGCGCCTGCGCCTGCGCCGCCAGCTGCGCAGCGGCGCTGGCCAGGTCGTCTGCCTCGCAGCGGCGGCGTGCACCCGCCACCGCCTCTGCCGCCAGGGCCGCCGCTGCGCGCGCCGTCACCGCGCCCTCGTAATCGTCAGAGTCGTAAGCTGCCTCTGAGGGGGAGACGCTGCGGGGGCTGCTGCCGCAGTGCGAGTGCTGCCCGTGGCTCAGCAGCTCCCAGTCAGAGTGAATGGAGGAGGGGCCAGAGGAGGGGCCGTGGAATGACCAGCGGGAGGGAGGGGAGTCGGCAGAGGCGGCGGGGGCGGCGGGCGCGCCAGCATGACGCTCCGGCGTCGGCAGCTGCAGGCTGAGCCTGGGCGGCGGCGCGGCGGCCGTCAGCAATCCTTCCTGCGGCAGTCGAAAGAGTAAGGGATGGTTGGCGGCAGCAGGGGCACAGCGCGGTAGCCCCCAGAAAAAGCGTGGTGCGCACAACGAGGGCGGCGCCGGCTTGGGCGGGCCGGGCTGGCGCCGTATGTGCCAGCTTGCGCCCCTCCGCCCCCACTGCAGCGGGGAAACCCATTGGATACGATCCAGGCAGCGCACCTGCACGCTGGTAGGCGGAGAGTGGTCCTCTAGCACCGGGATTTCGGGTGGGCCTGCTTGGCCCTCCATGCTGTCGAGGAGGCTTGTTCTGCAGGCAGCGGCGCAGGCAGGCGACACGCAATTCAAAACCAAATCCAGGGGGGTGCAAGCCGGAGCTAAGCGCGCGTAGGCCCCGAGAGAGCGCAGGCGCCCAGCTAGTTCCAAGCTGTGCACTGGTCCGGCCTCCCAGTGTAGGTCTCTGCCCGCTCGGGATCGTGATGCCACACTATGAGCCACCTACGGGTCGCTGCCGAGACTGCCAGGGCAAGCCCCGCCTAAGACGGGTCGCCTTCTGCCTACCGCCGTCTGGCACCGGCTCTGACTCCGCTGAAGGTCTGAGACAGCCTACCAAGACACCATACACCAGCGGCAGCGGCGCACCTGTGTGGCTGTGGGAATTGCGTGTTGCAGGCTGCTCCCTGCGAGCCGAGTCTAGGAGCCTGCGGCTCGTCAAACAACACTCGGTTGGGCAGCACAGACAATCAAGCAGCATAGAGGCGCGAGCGAGACCACCACACTACGAGAACCCTCCCCAGCCAGGGATGAGCATGGGCGCCTGGCATGCAGCCTCGCCCTCGCCATCTAGATCACGGCTCGTCGGGGCTCACAAACACCCGAGCTGCCTTCCTGCTCTGCGGGGAGGCCGCAAAGCAGGGCGCCGCCGGCAGGGTCGCGAGCGCCGGCGCAGTCCTGAGCAAGAGTCCCTAGGCTGAGCACAGGTGCTGCAGACGCCTGGGAGTAGGCGTGCATGCTCCTATGTTGGCAATCATGCGACAGGCCGTGCAGACCGTTCGGCAGGAGCTCCTGAGCCTGCCGCCACGGGTGCGACCGGCCGCCCCGCTCCGGAGCTCCGCTGCAAGGGGCACAGATGCCAGCGGCTCGCACATGTTGAGGCGAAACACCCAAGTTATGCAACGGTTACACTGTGCAAGTACTTCTATTCAGGCTGTGCACACGTTTCTCCAGCACCCCACCCCTCTTCTCATGTGTCTGCCGCCTCCTGGCGGCCTGCCTGCCTTATCCGTTAGGGCGCCGGCAGTGACGGACTGGTGTGTGTTACAGTCACCCCGCATAGTAGACCCTATTGGACCGGGACAGGGCAGCGAGGGACTAGACTAACCGGATGGGTGCGGTTTACATGGACTATGCTAGGACTAGACTAGAGGGACTAGACTAGGACGCGTTCCTATGGGCGCTTTGGCGCCTCCTCTGCAGCCCTTGGCGGCTCCTCCGCAGCCGCATCCTGTACCTGCCTGCCCAGGAAGCTGCGCCTGCCCAGGTTGTGCCCTTCACAGCCTTGCGACTCCCTGTTGTTGTGCCCTTTACACCCTTGCGACTCCCTGTTGGTGTGCCCAACCTCTGCCTCGCAATGATGTGGCGCCCGCATCTGGCTGTCTGTGCATAACGCAGGACATGTCGGCTGGCTGTCAGTGAATCACACAGGACATGTCGACCACGCATCTATGCCCCACTCTGAAACAGGGTTCTGCGCAGTCTTACACCTGGTGTCAGCAGCACTGGCGCAGCGTGACACGATAAGTTCACCGAGGGGTTGGTTGGGTTGGGTGCACAGTGCGGTTGGCTAGAGGACATGACGGGCTGTTTGGGCACACGCTGAGCTGGCTCACGCTGAGCTGTCATAGGCTGAGCTGGCAAGCGCCGCAAACTGGATGACACGGGGCGGTTGTATGTGGACAGGTGAGGGACAAACGTGGCAAGCCCGCTGCTGAGCACTGTGCAGCGCCCCATGAGGGAGGGCACGCTGGCGGGGCGGGGAGCTGGGCCGCAGGCTGGCCAGCCAGCAAATGAGATGCACATAGTTGCTGGCCTGGTGCAAACTCTATAACAAAAACTTGTATATGGCTTCATCACAGCTTCGCCTCCGCCGTGACCTGCCTCTCGTCCCCGCTCCGCTCCTTCCAGCTGCTGGGCATGCTGTCCTCCACGTCAGCATCCCTGCTGGCGGGGCAGGCAGGAGGGCGGGGCAAACAGGTCAATTGGGCGACCACCTGAGAGACCCTCCAGGGTTGCGGAGCTTCTGTAAACCTGACCCTCGGCAAACTCCCGAACTTGCATTTGGGCCCCAATGCGACCTGCCCAAAACCCGACTGCCCCATCATGGCATGCTCGGCAACAGACGGGGGGAGGTCCGTACTACAAGGCCCATGGCAGCCCTGCACACAGTCCAGCCGCACCTGCCCCAGATGCGGTTGAGCAGCACGGTGGGCAGGTAGCGCTCCCCACCATCTTTCCCCGAAAGTGGGCCCGCCCCGCCCCACATGCTCTCGCAAATGGCACACACTAAACCGTGCCTCCTACCTGCCCCAGATGTGGTTGAACAGCACGGTGGACAGGTAGCGCTCTCCAAAGGAGGGAAGCACCACCACAACCATCTTGCCCTTGTTCTCCGGCCGCTGGGCAACCCTGCAAAGGAAACAAGCAGTACAGTCACGAATCGACCCAATCCAGCAAGAGGTAATGTTGTGAGATTCCCTTGTTCTGCGGCCGCTGGGCGACCCTGCAGAGAGGCAGGACACGCGACACAGAGGTGGACGTCAGAATGGATGATAAGTTCAGGGGGCACTGTTCGCAGGCCGCTACACAAGCCTGCAGCCGGCCCGTTGGGGTTGGGGCAGCCACTGGACAGCAAATATTCAACAGCGTTCGCTGCGGCAGCACAGCAGCAAAGGCCTTTGCTGCTGCCGCCACAGCCGCAGACTGCAGCGCTGCACAGCAGCAGAGACTGCGGCGGCAGCAGCCAACCCAGGCACAGCCTCAGGCACAGCAGAACACAGTGCCGGCGCCCCCAGCAAGCACCGGATTGCCGCTTGCACTGCCGCGCCGCTGCTGATGCCGCACAGTATGCCCTCCTCCTGCAGGGAAGCACGGCAGCGGAGGCTGGCAGCTGTGTTCAGGTTGCACGCACGTGCAAAGGGTGCCTCTTGCCTCCCCCGCCTGGCCTGGGGACAAGCCCTCTTGCCTCCCTACCACAATGCATCCCAGCCTACCACAACTCACCGCGCCTGATGCAACCTGAACATTGCGAGTGCATTGTGTGCACACTGGTTCAAGAAAGCAAGCAGCAGCAGTGCAGCTCTCAGACACGCGGCCTGCGCCGCCCCGAGGGGCAGGCAGGCCCCGCTCTTATAAACGACATTCAGTCACGTTTGTACTCAGTCCGCCCGTCGACAGCTTGTCTTCACTGAGCCACTGGATGCATGCCATGCACCGTGCATGATGCACATCAGGATGTCACAAGGCCTCGCAGCAGAGCCGGGCAGTGCAGGCATGTTGAGGATGCAGGCACAGAGTGGCACGACAGGTGCCACCCCACCCCACCCCAACTAACGCAACACAACTTGCTGCCTCCCCACCTCTGAGCTCCGTCTGCCCCCCACAATCCAGCTCGCTCGCTCGCTCGCTTGCGCCGCGCTGCCCAGCTTGCCCCGCCACACGGCCCCCCATCAGGTCAAATGTTCTTGCCCCCGCCAGCCTGCCAGCCCGCACGTGTGCACACCGACATCACACCCACCGTGACCACCCTGTACTGCCTCTTCCCTGCCTATTCACTGCCCGCCTACCAGCCGCAGCTGCTGCGTGAAGGGTCAGCATGCCGCCTGCATCGTGCTGCCATACGTCTGCCCTTGCACCCCACCCCACACCAAGGCAACCGCTGCTCCAATCCCCGCCCGCCCGCCCGCCCTGCATGCCACACCTCCCTGACCCGCCACGCCTATGGGCACGCACACACCAACCAAGTGCGGATGCACCAACCGACAGAATGCGCACCGTGGCCAGAACGCACCGGTATAGGGTTTAGGGTTTAGGGTAAACCCTAAACCTCAAAACCCTAAACCCAGAATGCGCACCGTGGCCAGCCGCCGCGCCATGGTGACCGCATCGTGGCTGGACACCCGCTGGATTTCGTCCAGCAGCGGCACATCCAAGTTCTTGGGCACAAAGCCGGCGCCAATGCCCTGGATCTGCAGTGGTGATGTGATGAGGGGCGCAAGGCAAAGCATAGGGATGAAGGACACAAAACAGGGCAGCACGGATAACTTGGATTTGCAGTTTCGACAACAAGGAACAAGAGGGGACAAAGCCGGCGCCAATGCCCTGGATCTGCAGTGTCAATGATGCAGGAGGTGATGATGTGGTGTGGGACAACAAAAAAGGCACAGGGATGAAGACACAAAGCCGGCGCCGATGCCCAGGATCTGCAGTGTTGATAATGAGTGAGGTGGTGAGGGACAACAGGAAGGAAAAGCACACGGATGAAGGACACAAAAGGCGGCACGGATGCCCTGGATCTGCAGTGATGTCAATGATGCAGGAGGTGATGATGTGGTGTGGGACAACAGAAAAGGCACAGGGTTGAAGACACAAAGCCGGCGCCGATGCCCAGGATCTGCAGCCATGTCAATGAAGCGTGTTGATGGTGTGGTGTGGGACAACAGAAAAGGCACAGGGTTGAAGACACAAAGCCGGCGCCGATGCCCAGGATCTGCAGCCATGTCAATGAAGCGTGTTGATGATGTGGTGAGGGACAACAGAAAACGCACAGGGATGAAGACAAAAGCCGGCGCCGATGCCCTGGATCTGCAGTGATGATGTGGTGAGGGACAACAGAAAAGGCGCAGTGATGAAGGGCCCGAAAAGACAGTGTAGAGACGATGAAAAGGGTGGAACCGACGACACGCTTCAGGGAGCTGGAAACAAGCAATGATCCGGAGATTCCCGAATAGGGAGGTTAATGAATCATGAATCCAATCGTTGCTGATGTTATGAGGGGCAGCAGGACCCCACACTAAGACCCCAGGGCTGGAGCAGAGCTGAACGGTGTGTGCTACGCTAGGAAGCCCCTGCGTCCGCCCGGCACCGCCCCCTGCTCTTCCCGCCTTCAAATCGCCTGGTCCCCTCCTGTTCCAACACCTCCGTGCAAAAGCCTTGCCCCATGCCCACACCCCCAACACCCCCACACACACCTGGTGGTACCCCGGCTTGCCGCCGCTGAGCACAGCGCTCTCAGCAGGCTCCACCGCTACCAGCTGCACAGACGGCTTGTTCTCCTTCAGGAATCGCCCCACGCCTGCAGCACACACAGAGCGATACAACGTGATGGTGTGTCAGACTCTCTTGTTTCAGGGTGTCCCCTGCAGCACGAACACAACGTCAGACAGACTAGTCCGTCACTTTGGGTTGTTCTGGGAGGTGCCCTGCACATGTGATTGTGCCGCCGGTGCTCGCCCCTGCCACCCCTGACGTTGCATGACCCACGGCATTCTACACTCCATGCCAGGAAAACACTACACCTGCTGCACCCCCAACATGCATTATCTTGCCTCCTGTGCCCTCCCCCCCACCACACAATCTTGCCCCCGCACCAGCTCCTCGATTGACCCAAACCAGTGCAGCATATGCAGCAAAGCATTTATGCCGCAACCCCTACCTGTGATTGTGCCGCCAGTGCCCACCCCCGCCACCAGAATGTCCACAGCGCCGTCGCTATCCCGCCAGATCTCGGGGCCCGTGGTCTTGTAGTGCACCTCCGGGTTGGCTGCAGGAAAGAAGAGGGGAATCAGAGGCGAGTCAGAGGAAATCAGAGGCTTGTAATGCAAGGTCAGTAGTGGATTGAAAGAGCCAGATCCCGGGGGCCGAGGGTCGTGTAATGCACCTCCGGGTTGGCGGCAGGAAACGGAGAAGAAAGGATCATTCACCAAACAGCTGTCATAAGATGGGCAGAGTAAAGGATTGCGCAGCTGCAATGCGCAGTATGCTGGTAGACCGTGCGCCTGTTTGGCATGTACTGTGCTGCCCGAGGGGATGCTCGAGGGGGCAGAAACACTCGTCATGAGCCCTACACTTTCAGCAGACAACCGCACTGCCCACCCGCCTGCCCGTCCGCCCACCCGCCCGCCCACCTGGGTTGTCAAACTGCTGCAGCATGTAGGCGTTGGGCATTGTGCGCACAATCTCCTCCGCCTTGTCAATCGCACCTGTCATGCCCTGCAGACAAAACACACAGGGGAGCACAGGAGGCGGGGCAAGCAAGAGTGGGCAGCATGGACATGTCACACGGATCGCGCCCGTCATGCCCTGCACACAACAATGGCAGGGGAGAACAGGCAGGGCAGGGGAGGCGGGGCAAAGCCAGGGTGGGCAGCATGGACATGTCACACAGTGATCTGCCTTGTCAACCGCGCCCCTCATGCCCTGCAGACCGGCACAGGCCGAGGAGCACACAATGCAGGGCAAGCCGGGGTGGGCAACAAGAACACAGCACAAGGTTGCCAGCCTGCTCTTGCAGACCGCCATGCCCTGCATGTGGCCAAGCAGCAGCATTTGTGGCATTGAAGCATGTTGGCATTGAAGCATGGTAAAGCAGTCAGCAGAGCAGGAAGCGGGGGCGGAAGGAGCACCCTGGCGGGGCGCCCGAATCCCTCCTCTCCTCCACCAAATTCGATGCCCGCCGAGCGAGCCCCTTCCCCCTAGCCCGAGCTGGAGCCCTCACCAGCTTTCCGCTTGTGAGCACCAGCTGCGCCCCAAAGGCACGCAGCAGCACCCGCCGCTCTGTGCTCATCGTCTCAGGCATGGTCAGCACCAGCTTGTAGCCCTGCGGTGGTTTTACTTAAAGGAGTAATGTGTGAGGTGAGAGGTGAGGTGGCGTTGCGATGTCGTCGTGTGGGGCACGCGGGGTGGGGCTCTGTGTCTCAAGCATGGCAGCACCGGCTTGTTGCTCTGAGAAAGCAGGGGTGCATGCAGATGAGGGGAGGGTGCGTACATTGGACGGCAGTGGGGTGATGTGCGGCTCAGGACAAGAGGGCAGCACCAGCGCTCGTCACACTGAGGAGTGGCGAGAGGAAACAACTGACCCCGCCCACCTTTGCCGCTGCAATGTATGCCAGCCCCACCCCCGTGTTTCCCGACGTCGGCTCCACCAGGATGGTGCGGTTGGGTGAGATGAGGCCCTGCTCCTCGGCCCGCTGAATCATGGCCAGGGCGATGCGGTCCTTGACTGAAGGGGGACAAGAGTGATACATCTAGTGAGAGAAACTACCAGTGTGAGAGAAAGGAAGGGACGGTTGGCAGTTGACTGGCCGGCTTCTGCAGCCCGCTGGATCATGGCCAGGGCGATGCGGTCTCTGACTGCAGAGGGGGCGGAGTAAGTAGTAGAAAGATGTGAGAGAAGTGGTGGAGACTGGAACACTGTAGAGGCAAGGCACGCTGGATGATGGGCAGGGTGATGCGGTCCTTTTGACTGCAGGGGGCGGAGGACTGGACGATGCGAGAGGAATGCCGGTGATCAGAAAGATGAGGCCTGCCTGCTCAGCACGCTGGCGAAGGCGTGCCTGAAACGGCCGCCCCGAACCAAACCATGGCATATGCCTGCCCCTGAAAAGCAACCGGGGCAGCACAGCACGGCTCCATACCCTCCCAGCTTGCACACTTTCCAGTCACGTGCTTCACTGCCTCTCACGCATCTGTTCACTCGAATAGCTGCGGCTTGAGCCCTACTGGAGCAGCGAGGCTCCGTCATATCACGCTGCCCACATACACCCCCTTGTGCCAGAGCTAACCACGCAACCAGGCTGCACCAGCTACCACAGCAGCACGGCTTCACATCCACCAACCCCACCCATCCACGTGAGCAGCACGGCACCACCCCACCATTCGATTCACCAGAGCAGCGCGGCATCACCCCACCGTTATCCCAGGCAGCCGGCATCACCCCAGAGTCATGCCACCACAAACCGCCAGCTACCTGGGCAGCCCACACCCCAAACTGTTCACCTGAGCAGCACCCCACCGTTATCCCCAGCAGCACAGCTCCGCCCCACCATTTGATTCACCTGAGCAGCACACACCCCACGCTGTTCACCTGAGCAGCACCCCACCGTTATCCCCAGCAGCACAGCTCCGCCCCACCATTTGATTCACCTGAGCAGCACACACCCCACACTGTTCACCTGAGCAGCACGGCTCCACCCATCACCCTTCGATTCACCTGGGCAGCACACACACCACACTGTTCACCTGAGCAGCATCCCACTGTTATCCCAAGCACAGCCCCAACCACCCCACTGTTATGCTGTCAGAACGCCCCCACCCCACCCACCACCCTTCACCTGAGCAGCACGGCTCCATGAGCTCCAGCTTGCACACAATGTCGGCAAAGCACATCTCGTTCACCTTGTTCAGACGCACCTGCACACACACGCACACACACACACAGGCATTCGGGAGGTGGTTGGTTGCGTGAGGAAAGTGGAGATGGGGAGAGGGCATGAGGCGCCGGCAGCGGGCCTGAGACATTGATGGATGAAACAAGGGTGGGGAGGAGGGGAGGGTGCGAGGCGGCGGCAGCCAGCCAGGCCTGCCCATGGTGCAGGGCAGGGGTTACGCGACACGCCTGGCTGGCTGGTGAGCAATGCTGCAATGCCAGCAGCCCTGCAATGCCAGCAGCCCGGCTGCAATGCCAGCAGCAGGGCTTGTTGTTCGTGCACACCAGGCTTTACACCAGTGGTGTGCTGCAGTACTGCAGTGCGGAAGCAGGCGACAACGTGGCTGCAATGCCTGCAGCTGTTCTGTGTGTTGCCCATGTGCAGGCCGCATAGAGGTGCGCTATGCAAGCAAGCTGCAAGCTGCCACAAAGGTGGCATGTGCGCCGAGCTGCTCGGGGCCTTTCGGTCGGTACGCAGCCTGCGGTGTGCGGCTAGGGCGGCGGCTCATGCTGGCACCACTTGTTTTGCAAAGCTGCTTGATTGTCTCACCATGGGGGTGTTGCCAATGATGGCAGTGGCGTCTGCATGGATCATAGGCTTGGGGCGTGCGTCCACAAAAGCGTCGCTGCCAGTGGCAGCGGCGGCAGCGACCACACGCTGCCCCCGCCGCTGCAACTGCGCCCCCTGCTGCCGGCCGGCCGCATGCCGCTGCTGATGCGGCCTGATGTCTGAAACGACTGCCGGTGGCCGGCTGGCAGCGGCCAGAGAGGTGCTGGCAGTGGCGACCAGACGTAGCGCGCACATCTCTTTCGGCAGGCCTGGAACCGAGCTTGATGCGATCAAGGGTGTTGTGCCTGCTTGGCGGGCTTGCTGCTGGGCCTTTACTGAAGCTGTTGGGTGCAAAGCAACTTTTTGGTGAGCAGCTGCCTTCGTTTGAGCAGTGTGGGCTGTCGTAGGGTCCTTGGTGAATTGATGATTTACGAGGACGTCAGATCGCGCTCCACCCAGGCCTCCCCGCCACCTGGCCGTGGCTTCCGCAAGAACCCCACCCCCCTCAGCCACCCGCCCCTGCAATCAGTGCTCGGTTCCTGTATTCGCTCGACACTTTGTGGACTTGTAACTGGATACAACCTGTCTATAGCTTGCTAGCAAACACACATGCAGTCTGTCAATTTCAGTGTGGCCCTCCCTGTGGCCGGGCCCACAGTCCGCCCCAGCCTTCGCAGGGGTTGCAGGCAGTCGGTGTACGCAGCGGCACGCAAGGATGGCGCCGCAGGCGACGCCCTTGGTTTGGAGAGGTGCGTCCGGCGGCTGGCGGCGGGCCAGCCGCGGTGCCAGAATCTTCATCAGGAGAATCGGCGCCAATAGGTCTTTGCAAATTCAGCTCTCCCCTTCCACTTCCTTTCACCTCCGCTGTGCCTGCCGCCCTCTGAACTTTAAACCGCTCCTTGCAGGCAGCAGCAGGGCGGGGCATCCTCACGGATGAAGCCGACGCAGGCGCTGGCTGGCACCACCGCCCGCCAGCAAGGCGGCGTGTGGCTGGGGGACACCGAGCGCCAGCGCCAGCGGCAGGAGCAGCAAGACATGAGCTCCTCAGATGAGGCTGCTGCCTTGGAAGAGTATGCAGACAACCCGCCTGCCAGGTGGGGTGGCGGCGGCACTGGGGGTGCTGCACAGTTGATGCAAGCGGGGAGGGGAGACGGCAGCAGGCCAGGACATGCACTCAACTCAACACTAAGTAGTGGTGCTGCTGGGGTCATCAAGGGTGATGCAGACGAGACACCTGCCAGGGCTGGGAGTGGCATGGCGGTGCCTTGTTGCACAGAAGTCCGGCGCCTCGTCATCCTGCTTTCCCTGTTCTCTTCCCTGGCCCCGGCCCTGGCCCTCTGCTGCTCTCTGATTGCAGGCCGCCCAGAAAGGCCTGCACCCCATCACAACATGCGTGGCTGTTGTTGACGCCGCCTTTATACCCGCCCACCCCCGCCCCTCCCTGCGCAGGAAGACCAAGGTGGCCTGCACTCCATCCAAGCCTAGATGGTGTCACTCCCACTCGCTTGCACCCTCTGCCCTCACTCTCGCGTGCGCAGGAAGACCAAGGTTGTGTGCACCATCGGCCCCACCTCGTGCCAGCGCGAGTCGCTGTTCCGGCTGGCCGACTCGGGGATGAGCGTGGTGCGGCTCAACATGTCGCACGGAGACCACGCAAGCCACAAGGTGGGGCACGGATTGGGGCGGCATTCGATAGGGTGGTCTACGTGTGGTTGTGTGTTGAAAGCCACATGGTCGGCCTAAAGCCTATAAGGGGGGTGATATGGGTGATTTTGGGTGAGTTTTGTTGATTTTGGGTGGTTTTGGGTGATTGATCCACATGTGGTGCGCCTCAACATGTCGCGCGGAGATCACGCAAGCCACAAGGTGAGGCGCCTGGGAAAAAATAACGGTGTCTTAATTGTTGAAGTTCAAGATTTTTTTTGATTTTTTTTTTTCCCTTTTCTTTTTTTGTTCTGTTTTTTGCAACAGGTGGGTCCGTGGGGATAGTAAGTGAATAAATTGCAGCCGCCGAGCCGCAGCAGTGGGAGGGTGGCGCGCCTGCTGTGGTCGCCACAGCGCTGATGCAGCAGGTACATGAAAGATCAGCGGGCACCCACACCCGCTGTCTGTTTCGTGTGCACACAGCCATGGCAGCCACAGTGTGCAGCCCAGGGAAGGGGCAGGGTGGCATGGGCAACAGAGGAGTCGGCTGCCTGTGCTGGGCAGAGGCCATGAAACAACCTGATTTAAAGCAGCGCACATGTGTCCCTCTGCAGGCGGCTGTGGAGACCTGGTGCGCCCGCCCACCCACTCACCCACCCACCCGGGCTCCTCTCTTTGCTTTACAGACGTGTTGGAATGACGCGTCCCTCTGCAGGCTGTGGCGGACCTGGTTTGCACATGACACCTGCGCACCCTGGCTCCTCTGTTGCTTTCAAACTTTGCACTACACTGTATTCGAAAGGCACACGTGTCCCTCTGCAGGCTGTCGTGGACCTGGTGCGCCCACCCACCCACCCACCCTGCCTCCTCTGTCTATTTTTTATGTGCTGCTGAAGAACACTTGACTTCTGGTGACTGCACCCGTGTCCCTCTGCAGGCTGTCGTGGACCTGGCCTGCACGTAACACCCACGCACCCTGGCTCCTCTGTTCCCATGCAAACTCTGCACTACTTTGCACTGCACTGTTTATGAAACGCACTCGTGTCCCTCTGCACGCTGCCGTGGACCTGATCACGCAACACCCATGCTCCGTGGCTCGACTGTTCCCCTCAAAGCCTGTAATACTCTGCACTGCACTGTTTTTTGAAACGCAAACGTGTCCCTCTGCACGCTGTCGTGGACCTGGTTTGCTCGCAACACCCACGCACCCTGCCTCTTCTGTTGATTTGCCGATGTGTTGATTGACACGGACTTCTTCAGACTGCACACACGTCCCTCTGCAGGCTGCCGTGGACCTGGTTTGCTCGCAGCACCCACGCACCCTGCCTCCTCTGTTCCATTCGCATTTGGATTGCACCCTCTTGTGTCCCTCTGCAGGCTGTTGTGGACCTGGTGCGTGAGTACAACTCCCTGGGGCGGGGCAGCCTTGCACTCATGATGGACACAAAGGGGCCAGGTGGGTGGGGGGGGGCAGTGCAGGGCGGCTGGGTTTTATGGGGTTCAGGTGTGGAGCGTCAGTCTCTGGGGTTCATGAGGCTGTCTAGGGGTACAGCACTGTTTCGGTGCGGGCTTAGAAACCGGTACCAAATCGTGGCAAACTCAACCTTGGGACCTTTATAGTTACGGCCGCTGTTCACTGGCGGAGAGCAGGCGTGAGGGGCCGAGCGGGTGACTGGGCTGCAGAAAGCCCTCCTGCCTAGTGTGCCCCCCGCCACCACGCCCTGTGTGTGCTCAGCGCAGCCTGGCAGACGGCCCTCAGAGGGTGGGGGCCACTGCCCCAGCATAGGCCTTGCACTTGCAGCTGCCTCCCCTCAGCCCTGCACGGCTCCATCGTAAATATTGGCAGCTGCCTCCTCCAGCCTTCTCAATCACACACTCCCTCTCCCCACTCCTCATGCACGGGATGTGCAGAGGAGTGCGCAGCACTGCCCCGGGAGAGCCGCTGCAGCTGGCTGGCCTCCCCACTGGGGACGCACCTAGGCGCAGCCGCTGCAGCCGCCTCCACTCAGCCCGTCTCAATCCCGCGTTCCCTCCCTTTGTCTCCCTCGTGCCCCGCATGTGCAGAGGTGCGCAGCGGTGACCTGGCGGAGCCGCTGCAGCTGGCTGCCGGGGACAAGATCACTTTCACCATCAAGCCTGGGGAGGACGGCAGCGGCAAGCGCGTGTCAGGTGGGCGAGTCTGGGGGGTATCAGGAGGCGGCACATTGCTTGCTGCAGCGCTGTCATATGAAGGAATGAATAAATTAGTGAGATGCGGGGCTCAGGGGGAGGAGGAGGCGGGCTGGGCGGGGTTGGAGAGAGAGAAGGAGGGCTCGGTGGGGCCGGAGAATGGAGGCATTTGAAGGTGGAGTGCAAGGGCAAGGGCAGCGGCAAGGGCAGCGGCAAAGGGGAGAGGCACAGGCACACAAGGGGGCTAAACACTTGTGTTATCGCATCCTGGCACTGCTTTTAAGCCTCCTGGCACTGCTTTCTGGAGGTGCCATTGGCTGCGTGCTGCAGCAAGCAGCTCCCCGGTGATCTACCCTGGTTATCTACCCAGCCCGACACTCACTCAAACACACACTGCCCCCCTGCCTCCCGTGCAATCACCTCCTCCACCAATTGCGTGTCCCGGCAGTCAACTACGGTGAGTCATCTGCGTGGTGTGTGCATGTGCATGTGTGTCTGTGTGTGCGTTTCCCCTCCGCCCCCGCCGGCGTGCGTTTTGTGTGTGCCTGTGTGTGTGCTGCCGCCGTGTCTTTGTGCATGCCTCCTGTTGGGGCACCTCAGCAGTGGCGGATGCATACCAGGCAGGTGTGTGCGCTGCCTCGCCCCTGCGCTCGCCTCCCATGCTTTGCTTCCGCAGCCGCATGTGAAGCCGTGCGTTGGTGTTCGTCCTGCCTCACTCCTTTGCTTCCCCTCCGCCCCAGGCCCACTCCACCCTCTTGTCACCCACACCCTCGCTCCTGTGCCTCACCCCCTCCTGTCGAGCAGACGAGTTTGTTGAGGATGCCAGCGTGGGAGACATGCTGCTGGTGGATGGGGGGATCATGAGCATGGTGATCGAGAGCATCGTCGACACAGGTAGGTTGAGGTGGCACTGAAGTGAAGGTTTTGCTTTGGAGTCCCTTTAAACTTCCGGCGTATTGTGAGGGCTGGTTGTGATCTGAGTCGGCTTGTTCAGCACAGGCAGGGAAGGTAGCGGCAAGTGTCTGGGAGGTGTCAGCCCGCCTACCCCCTGCCTGCCTTGGCCTGCACATATCCAGTGCACCCTGGGCTCCCTGCGCTGCTGAAACACACGTCTAGGTGCAGCAATTGGCACCTGCCCTGGCGCCCGCCCCCCTCTTGCCCACCGCCCGCAGACGTGGTGTGAAGCATGGTGGTTTAGAGCAGATTGGAGCAGCTGCCACCTACCACACACGTCAAGCCGCAGCAACCAATGCCTGGCCTGCCCTGGCCCCTGCCCCTGCTGTGTGCCTGCAGACGTGGTGTGCAGCGTTGTGGATGGAGGCATCATGGGCTCCCGCCGCCACCTCAACATCCGCGGCAAGTCTGCCAACCTTCCGGCCATCACCGACAGGGACTGGGCAGACATCAAGTTTGGGGTGGAGGTGAGCCCTGGGGTGGTGGGTTTCGGTTTCAGGTTTTAGGTTTCAGGTTTTAGGAGAGGACTAGGTGGTGGCTGGGTGTGGCACAAGGGTGGGGTGACACTAGTTGTTTGCATCACTGATCGGGGCTGGGCAGACATCAAGTTTGGGGTGGAGGTGAGCCCTGGGGTGGTGGGTTTAGGGGTTCAGGGGTTAGGGTCTCACCGGGTGTCTGTTTGCGGCACAAGGGTGGAGGTGAGGTTGTTTACATTTACACGAAGCGGTTTCTGACCGCTGAGCTGGCTGGCTGGTGACCTGTCGCTGCTGCTGACCTGTCTGCTGACCTGTCATGCTGATCTGCAGGTGGGAGTGGACTACTACGCCCTCTCCTTTGTGCGGGATGCCACCGCCATGTGAGTGCTTGGGGGGCAAGTCTTGCATGCCCTGGGGTGCTGGTCTGTCTGCGCGCTCTGGAGTGCGTGCGTGCATGCGTGCTCCCCTATCTCGCGTGCTTGCCACCCATTGCCCCCCGTGCGTGCCATTGCCCTGCTTTTCGCATGCTCATCGTGCGGCTGTACTCCTTAGCTACCGCTGATGTCATCCCTTGCTGCCAACTGTTCCCTCGTCGTGCTGGACCACTTGGATACCGCTGAGGTGATCCCTTTGCTGCCGACTGCCCCCTCCACATCCTGCAGCTACGAGCTGAAGCAGTACCTGGCAGATGAGGGTGCGCTGTGCTGCGCTTTGCTGTGCCATGCTGTGCCATGCTGTGCTGTGCTGTGCTGTGCTGTGCTGCGCTGTGCTGCACGGTGCCATGCTGTTGCACTGCACTGCACCTGCTTCTGCCGCCAGGCCTTGTTGGCCAAGAACGGTGTCTTCGAGAACGGGGTGCAAGGGCAGTGTGTACGGAAACAGTGTGTAGTGTGCTCGACCCGACACCGCTTCACTCTATGGTACTGCTCTTCTTGACTCCTCTCTTCAGGCCTGGTGGGGACTTCTGCCATTGGAGTGCTCGCCAAGATTGAGTCTGCCGACTCTGTTGCACACCTGGACGAAATTCTGGATGCGGTGAGTTGGTGCACCTGCTTCCTGGCCACCTATGTTTCGAGTATATTTCGACTTCCGAGTTTGGAAGGGCAGGCAGGCAGCGAGCAGCGGCAGCTGGCTAGCATGGATAGATCTGCAGGAGGGCGGGCACAGCAGGCGCAGCGGGCACAACGCGCGCTGCGTGGTTTGCGTGGGCCGATGCTGCCCCTCTCCTGCCGCCTTGCATGTTAAGGAGCAAGCGCGCTGCCTTGCGCACTCGCATTTTCGTGCCGCTGCTTGCTGGCCCACGCTACATTACACCCCACTGAGTGTTGTTGCATCACCCGTGTGCACCTGCGCTGCTTGCTCCTGCCTGTGCCCTGCAGGTGGACGGTGCCATGGTGGCTCGGGGTGACCTGGGAGCAGAGCTGCCTGTGGAGGAGGTGAGGCAGGGAGGGCAAGAGTTCAGGAGGAGTGCAAGGGGTGGGAGGTCGGGAGGCACGGGATTGACGGGCGGCATGGTACCACGAGCAGAGCTGCCCGTGGAGGAGGTGAGGGGGCATGGCATTGCGGGGAGGCGGGGGGGGAAGGCAGGGGTGGGGAGGGGCAGCAAGGGCCGGAAGGGAGGCGGGAGGTGAGGAGGCACGGCAAGAAAGGGTGAACTTCTAGCGAGGCTTCTTGTTGAGGAGGTGAGCTGGGGAGTGGGGAGGGCAAGAGTTCAGGGGGAGTACAAGGGCCGGAAGGGATGGGAGGTGAGGAGGCACAGGAAGAAGGAGCGACATGGTTCCAGGAGCCTCTGCTTTTTCCCGTGGAGGAGGTGGGGCGGGGAGGGGTGGCGGGGAGGGGTGGGGACGGGCAGTGAGGCCTGGAAGGGGGAAATGGGCGAGGGGAGGATGTGAAAGTGGTGGAGCAGAGCGTCCTGTGGAGGAGAGAGGTCAGCCAGGAAGGATGGGTGGATGCGGGGTGGGGACGTGCAGCGAGGATTGGAAGTGAGGGCGGGAGGTGAGGAGGCACGGCAAGATGGGGAGACACCCAGGTGCACAGGGGCAGCTGGTGGTGCTGGGCGTCCTGGCTGCCCTCCCTTGCCCTCTGTCGTAGACCGATCTGCAGCTCAATATAGCCGCTCCACCCTGCCTGCACCCCATTCTGGCCCTATCCCCCTGACCCACCCCTGCCCACACTGAAGCACCTCCCCCTGGACCCGTCATTGCTGCAGGTCCCCTACTGGCAGAGCAAGATTGTGCAGGGGTGCCGCAAGCGTGGCAAGCCGGTGATTGTGGCCACAAACATGCTCGAGTCGATGGTGGGCAACCCCACGCCCACGCGGTGAGGAGAGAAGAAGAACAGGTTGTTGAAGAGGGGAGTGAGGGTCATGCTTGGAAGTGGTAACACACGTCGTGCGGCAGGCGTGTGTAAGTCGGTGGTGGGGAACCTCATGCCCACACGGTGAGGAGGAGAAGGAGGGCGTTGTGATGCAAGGGGATTGTGGTCATGCTTAGAATGACGTGGTGCAAATATGCTGCAGGCTTGTGTGCCTTGGTGGTGGGGAACCCTGTGGGCACAAGCCCACGCGACAGTCAGGGTGGATGGGCTCGAGGGTCGGCTGTAGGACTGTTAAGGCAGCTGCTGTTGTGTACCTTGTTTCTGGCCAAACACAGCAGCTGCCGGCCTGCGTGGTGGCGGTGCTGTGCCTGCTGTGCAGCGCCAACATGTCTAGACCCAGCCATGCAGTGCTCGCTATGCCACGCTGAGGTGTCGGACTACCATGCCGTGCCTGCTGTGTCTGCTGTGCAGCGCTGAGGCGTCTGACCCTGCCATGCTGTGTCTGCTCCCCTGTCGTGCAGCGCTGAGGTGTCGGACATTGCCATTGCTGTGCGCGAGGGCGCGGATGCCGTCATGCTTTCAGGTGTGTGTTCCATCCCTGGCAGCCTGTCTTCATATAATGCATGTGCATCAATCATTGCCGTGCACCCCCGTTGCTTCTTTGCACCATGCCAGGCGGCATGTGGCCTGCCCTGCACCGCCAACACAGCGCAGCGATAGCCTACCTGCTGCTGCCCTCCCCCTCAACTGCTGACACCCTGCCCTGCAGGCGAGACTGCCTATGGCGCCTTCCCCTTCAAGTCTCTGGACACCATGACTACAGTGGCGCGGCGGACTGAGCTGTCTATGCTGCGTTATCATGTGAGCGCTGCTGTGCCTGCTGCGCCTGCTGCGCCTGCTGTGCCATGTGCTTGCGTTTGCCCAGCTCCCGGGTGACACATCACGCAAAGCCCTGCCTCTATCATCCCTACTGCCTGCACCAGGTCCCCAATGAGGCTGTAGTCCTACTGCTGTGCCTGCTGTGCCTGCTGTGGTTGGTGGCCCCGCGGGGAGGGCTGCTGGAGGGCTGCTGGATGCACGTGGGGCACGCAGCAGGCAAAGCGGGCTGAGCACCAGCAGTACTGCTTGCACCGCTGTGCTTCAGCATGCTAGAGGCCTGGCACCCTTCACCTTGTATGCTGCTTTGCATGCTGCCCTTTGGCCCCGCCCAGCCGGCAGCCGGCGTGGCAATACATGACCGTGCGTCGCGCTGCATTCACCGTTGCAGTGTTGTACCGCTAAAATGGCGGCATCGTGAAGTTCATCGGCCCCGTTGCAGTGCTGTGATGTGTTGCGTTGCTGTACTGCCCTGCCCTGCAGGGCACGCGGCGGTACGGCAGCGACGAGGCGCCCCCCATTGACTGGATCATCCCTCCCGGCCGCCGCGCCACCATGAAGGATGAGAACCTGTCTGAAATCTTTGCTTACCACGCAACAACGGTGCGTTTCAGTTTCAAGGGGAAAAAAAAAAAAAAAAAAAATGTTGGGTCAGTCAGTGCATGCAAGGATGGGGTAGGTGTGTGTGTGTACATGAAGGAGCCAGGGATATTAGCGTGGGACAACCAGGCTTACAATCTGTGCCTCATATCATGCAACGAAGGGGGGTGGGGGGCAGGTCGGCGTGATTCCAGCCGCAGCGAGCTACCAGGAAGGCTGTATGGATCAGTTGAAGGACGATAGCACCTTGCCTTGCTGCCGGCAGCCAACAGGTGTGGCACTGTGAGTGGGCAGGTGTACAGGTACTGGTGCGGGGCGTGGAGGTTGGCTGCCGCCACTTTGTGCTCTTCTCCTCACAGGTACCGCCCAGCTGTGAACTACCCTAACGGAACACGTAATGCTCTCACACACACTTGCTGCCGCAGATGGCCAACACCCTCAAGTGCCCGCTCATCGTATTCAGCCGCAAGGGCAACATGCCCGCGCTGCTGAGCCACTACAGGTGCGCAGCACAGCGTGGCGTGCGGGCAGTTGGTGAAAGCACTGTGGTCTGGGCCGTTGCTCCAGCTGAAGCGCGCTGCGCGTGCCCTGGAGTGTTTACCATTCTCGTGGCAGCGCCGGGCTTGCCCCAACTTCTCGCAATGCCCTGGAATCAAGTCTGCCCCCCCGTGCACTGCAGGCCCGACTGGCCCATCTACTGCTTCACCGAGAACGAGCTTGTGCAGCGCAAGCTGGCTCTCTATCATGGAGTGACAGCCCTGTACATGCGCTTCTCTGAGCAGCAGGAGGCGACGTTTGACAGGTGAGGTGTGGGGTGATGGTGCACTGTTCTGTGATATTTAACATCTGATTTTTTGTTAAAGGATAACCACTAAAAAAAATGTTTTTTCGAATGAAAAAAAATTACAATTGAAGTAAGAATGACTTTCAAACCCAATTTTGAGGGTGCGCTGTTTTACTGCCATCAGCCGCCTCCGCCCCTGCCCGCCTGTTCCCAGCGCTCCCAGCGGTATGCTATTGTTCTTCTGCTTTCACTGACAGGTGGCAGCAGGATGTGCCTCCTCATCTTCTCCTTCCCTCCCACTCACCTGCCGCTTACTCTGCCCTCGTCTCGAGCCTCTTCCCTCTTCCTCTCCCCTGCCCACCGTCTACCTGCCCATCTGCCTGCCCACCTGCCTGTCTCACCTGCCTCCTCACCCGCCACACCCGCGTTCAGGGCGCTGCACATGCTGAAGGAGCGTGGGCACGTCAAGGGCGGGCAGATGGTGGCGCTGGTGCAGAGCGGGCGGCGCGCCATCTGGCGCACCAACAGCACACACATCATCCAGGCAAGGCGGGGCGGGGTGTGGGCTGTTCAGTAACCGTAAGGATGGGCGGTGTGTTGTGCACAATTGGAGAGATCAGCTAGCCGTGCAGTGGGTGCAAACGCGGTACTTGGTGCGGACGGGTGTGCAGCACCGCACAGGACGCTATGTGGCATACCAACAGCACACACGTCATCCAGGCAAGGCGGGGGCGGGGTGTGGGGCTGTTCTGTGCAAGTGTTGTAGTGTGTGCTGCATTGGCTGTGAGCTCAGTGGCTGTGCAAGGGCGGGAGGCGCAACAACAGCAGGCATGATATGGTATGCAGATACAGGCAAAGCAGTATAGGGATGCTGTAATGCATAGGCATTGGGACAGAGATGTGCAGTACCGCACAGGGCCCCGTTTGGTGCACCAACAGCACGCCCCGTCTGGTGGGGCGGGGTGGCACAGGCAGGTGTGCGGGCGGAGCGGGGAGGACGGTGGCGCGGTTCAGGAGGAGTTTTGTGTGTGTGCTGCATGCTGTGCTGTGCTGTGCTGTGCCATGCTTCCCGCCTCCCTGCAGGTGCGGGCGGTGCCGGAGGATGCGCAGGTGTTGTGCTGTGCTGTGCTGTGCTGAGCTGCGCTGTGCTGTGCCTGCTTTCCCTGCAGGTGCGGGCAGTGCCAGAGGATCCGCAGGAGGACAGCAGCGGGGAGGAGAGCGACGCTGGTGCAGCGCCGGCGTCGCGTCGGCCGGCTGCGGCGCGCGAGCAGGGCACCGCATGAACACAGTACAAGAACGCGCCGCAGGCACTGGGGTGTGCAGCGGTGGAGTTGTGCCGCTGAGCGTCAAGCTTCGAGTTTGAGCCGAATGAAATGAATGATTGTCTTCAATGAATGCAGCTGATTCCAGTGAATTGTTGTTTCTGTTGTTGTTACCAACGTCTCCCTGCCACCTGTAAACATGTTGTTTCAACTGGCCTGCGCTGCAATGCTGGACAGGCGGCGCGCCTTACAAGCAGCCTGTTGCTAGAAACAGTGCGGGCGCTGGGCCTAAAGTGTGCAATACAACAGGTGCGGTGAGAGAGCAGGAGAGGGAGGGGGAAAAGTGAAGGGATCAGTGCTCGTCTGTCTGTGTCTGCCTGCTCAAGAAAGGGGCAGTGCCCAGCTGGCCCTAAAAAACCGCTGCCAGGAATTGGGTTTTCCGCAAAGCACCCCTGCTGATGGCTGCCTGCCCTGCGTTGTGGGGGCTACTAGCGCACGGCGTATCACAGCCGCAGGCCGGTTGCCCCCCTCGCGGTAGCCGTGTCTGCTGCCTGCCGATCTGCTGCCGGCACATGGGAAGGGGGCTGCTGCCTGCCGGTGTGCTGCGGCACATTATACGGGGGCTGCTGCCTCCAGCTAGATGGGGTTGAGTCTCGCGCATGACTGTTATAGCCGAGGCTGGCTGCAAGCTGTTTGTTGTATTTGGATTGGATTGGATTGGAGGCTCAGGGCAGGCCGTTTGCGGAGGTGCGGGAGTACACAAAGAGGACGGTCCCCAGGCACGAGATGAGGGTGAAGAGGATGAGGAGGTTGCGGGGGTCAGCGCAGGAGCGCCGCCGCCGCCGGATGCGCCGCCGCACCTGCAGGCAGGCGGCAAAGAGCAGAGGAGGTGAGCAGGCAGGGGAGCGAGTAGGCGAGCAGCCAGAGGAGCGAACCAGTGAGCAGGCAGGGCAGAGAGGAAACAGGGAGTAAAGTGAGAGCAGGCTGAGGCGCAGCTCAGCAACGACTGGCAGTGCAGTGCAGTGCTGTCCAGGGCTGCCAGGCGATCGTGCCAGGCGCGCACGAGCAGCAGCAAGCAAGATGAAGAGCCAGCTTGGTGCAGGCTGGAGGCACGAGGGCTGACATGGAAACATCAACTGGCTGGGCCAGGCAACGGCGCGCACCTGCTCTACTGCTGGGCTCATGGGGTTGGTGCTGCTTATGTCCCTGCACATCACAAAGGAATACAAAGGGGCTGGGTCGGAAGGAGATGGGCGGGCACGGGGGACAGCCACACAAAAGGCGGGGAAGAAAGCATGCGAAGTACAGGCGTGCTGCACAGGTGTTCTGGCTGCTGCATGTGATGCAGCAGTGCCTGGCAGGCCCCGGCAGCTTGCCACCGCCCTATCCCTATAGCACCACCCTCGGCAGCACGCGAAAGCGGGCACCCCCGCTGTCCCACCCAGGTGTGGCCGGCAGCCACATCCGGCAGCCAGGGTGCTTGCGCGCTGCGCCCCAAACATGCCCGCGTCGAGCTCCCCGCCTCACGGCCTTACACCTGCACTCAAATATGCCCGGTCCCATGCCCCCGCCTTCCCTCCCTCCTTCCAACTTCCGTCCTCAACTGCCCCAGCCAATCCCGCGGCCAGGCCAGGCCTCACAACCTCCTCCCTGCCCCAATCAAAGCTCCATCCACGCCCCCACCTCCCTCCATCTTTCCCATTCAACCCACCCGCCCCTCCCTCACTTTGTGGTGACCGGCAGCGAGCTCTGGAAGAGCGAGGGGAAGACTCGCTTCATCGTGCGCTGTAGGCTGCCCTGCCGCTTGGCGTACTTTTTCGCCCCGTCTGCGTCTGCGTCCAGCTGCCCGTGCATGTCGGCAGAAACGTCTGCATCTGCCACTCCCATGCGGCTCACGTAGCTGGTGGGCTGCGTTTGGAGGTAGGAATCTGCTGCAGAGGGGCCAGACGCGGAGGCCTGCCCGCCGCGCTGCCCCGCACCCTACGCGGCAGATGTGTGGGGACAGGGGGCGGGGGAAGGACAACGAGTTGGTAGGTGCCACAGGGCTGTTGGTGTACACGCAAGGAGGGATTGCACATGCGTGCCCGGTGCTGGTTGGTGTGGGGATGTCCCGCAGTTGCTCGAGTTCTGGTAGCCGCACCCTCTCACCAGCTCCCAAACACTGCGACGAGAAAACAGCTGCTGCAACCTTGCTACTGCACACCGATTGAGCAGCTTCCACCCCCCCGCCCAAACTCTGCTGGAAGAAGAAGTACGCGCGTGCTCACCTCCACCACAAGCTTATCAAACCGCAGCTTTCGATGCTCTGCCCCCTTCCAATGCTAAAAGGCACAACACGGCATGCTCACCTCCACCACATACAGTTCGTCGATGTCTTGCAGCTGGTCCAGCCGTGTGATGCGCTCGCCGCTGGAGGCCAGGTAGATCGCATCAATGCCCACCAGCTTCAGCTTGGCTTGCACCTGCATACGCCAGACATACATAGAGAGAGAGATGAAGACGAGTGATGTCAGCACGGCAGGGTACATGGGTGAGAGGGTTGGATAAACATTGCCCCGAAGCCCACCAACTTCAGCTTGGTTTGCACCTGCATCACAGACATAACATAGCACACCAGAAAACAGCGGTTGTGCATGCACTTAGTGTTAGGGCCGGGTTGGGTAGGGTCTGTTCGAGGCCAGATAGGTCGCATATAAGCCCACCAGCTTCAGCCTGGCTTGCGCCTGCACATGTGGGTGGCAGAGACGAGGAACGGCGCTAGAGCACGGCACGCAGAATGGGTACAAGGGATGTGAGGGTTGGATGTGTGTAATATGAATGATTGATCGAGGTTTGAATACACTTGCCTCAATGCCACCGGCTTCAGCTTGGCTTGCATTTACACAAGTGGCAGAGAGACGAAGACAAGTGATGATAGCGAGGCCTGATGGTCAGTGTAGGTAAGTGTGGGTTCCTCGCAGCCCACCACCTATGTCAGAGATCGTGCGAAACACGGGGCCTTTGCGTGTGACAGGAAGGAGACACATACACCGAGTGCCGGGGGCACTCAGCAATGAAACGACGACAGGCGGCGCACACTTTGAGCACTTATAACAGCATGTGGAGCAGCGAGAACTTGTGGGCTGCCTTCCCTCTATGTCATGCTGCTGCCCACCGCCCAGTTTCACCACCCAGCCACCTCCCGGAAAGCAAAATGATGACTTTCAAACAGCCTCCGCACCTGGCTGCAAAACTGGTCCCACGACGCGCCGTCCCCAATCGGTACTGCCACCTTGCGTTTTGGCTTTGCATCCTTGACCGACACAAACACCAGGCGGGATGCGTCCTGCAGGAGAGTGCATTGCAGAGCAGCAAACGCAAGGCAGCAGCGGTGGGCGGCGGCGGCACGTGATCTGGCGTCTGCGCCCGCTGCCGTGCGCTTGCAGGCACGGACCAACCGGCGGCCAGGAGTGCATCCTTGCGGCGTGCTCGCCTCACCATGTCTTGAGGCGTCACCCCGAGCCCTCTGCTGCTCGCCATTTGGTCCGTCTGCTGCTCAGCGTGGGGGGATGCGCTACCCTGGCCTCCGATAGATGGTGTCACCCCAGCAGCAATCCGATAGCCGGAAAGGACGGGGCGGTGCTTGTTGGGTGACGGAGCTTGCGCAGCGGCGTCACTAGCGACTCTGGGGCACTGCAATCGGCGATCAGATTACCCGTGCTTCGAGCAAACGCCCCTGGGCTTCGATTGGGCCAGCTCCCTGAGGTCCACCTGTACATGTGTTGGCAGCCGAAAGAACCCTGGCTCGGGCCTTTCTCGAGCGATCGCGACGCATTCCCGACTGCACGTACCGCGCTCGGGGTTACTGCAGGGACCAGAGAGCGCAGGCCAGCACTATGCTGCGGCGAGCGGCCACCCTGCTTGCTCAACGGGGCGGCGTGGCATTGGAGGCATGCCAGCCGTCCACCTCCGCCGAGGCAGCGGGCCAGTGGGCGCGCGCCTTCACGACGACAGCAGCAGCGCGGGTGCCTGTGCACGCGGAGGAGGAGGTGTACAACAGGTGCGTGGGCTGGGCAGGCAACCGATGGGCCGGCGATGGCGGACGCAGCTGCGCCAGAGAGTCTGGGGGGCGCTGCCGGCCCGCCTCGCCCGCCGCCGCTGCCGCCGTTGCAACCCGGCTGCCGCTCCTTCTGCGTTCTGCGATGTATTGCAGGCAGCGGCAGCTCATCAACCTGGGAAACCGTGTGCCCACTGTGGCGCCAGACACCTGGGTGGCGCCCAACGCTGTGATTGTGGGAGATGTGGACCTGTATGAGCGGGTGCGCGTGGCAGCCTGGCAGCCTGGGGGTGGTGGCAGCCTGGGCAGCTCGGTGGTGCCGCACAGCATTATTTTTATCATTTAACTGAAGCGTGACGCCTGCAGTTCAGGCATCTCCAGAGGAGCTGTGTTCTGTGGGGCCACTGTGCACAGGCGGCAGGCGGCAGGGTGTGTGCCGTTTGAGCCCGTCGCGCGCGTCAGAAAACTGTTGCGAGCGGGGGTGCATGTAGCACGCCTGGGAGGCCTTCCACAGCCTTAACATGCCCCAACAAACTCGTCACACGCTCGTCATCAACACATGTGCCCCTGTAGCACTCCAACTGCCACATGCCGCACGATCTCCAGTTTCCTCCGCTTTCTGCCTTCTCACCGCTCAGCGCCCTGTGCCGCCTGCCCACCGCAGACCTCCATCTGGTATGGCTGCGTGCTGCGCGGCGACCTGAACCGGGTCAAGGTGGGGGCCTTCACAAATGTGGGGGACCGCACAGTCATCACCGCCGCACGGTGAGCGCCGGAGAGAGAGGAAAGGGAGGGGGCAGGGGAGGAACAAGGGGCGGCGGACCGCACCGTCATCACCGCATGGAGAGATTCAGAGAGAGAGGGAGGGGAGGGGGCAGGGAGGAGGCAGGGGAGGAGCAAAGGGGGCAGGGGAGGAGCAAGGGGTGGGAGACCGCACAGTCATCACCGCCGCACGGTGAGCGCCGGTGGCAGCATGAGTGAGGGCAGGGAGGGGGCAGGGAAGGAGCAAGGGTGGCGGGGAACACAGCTATCACCGCTGTTTGGTGAGCATCGGTAGCAGCAAGAGAGAGGGCATGGAGGAGGCATGGGAGGAGCAAGGGGCGGGAGACCGCACTGTCATCGTCGCCGGACAGTGGCGCCGGTAGCAGCACAAAGAGAGGGCCAGGAGAGAGCATGGCGTAGGTGCTTCAAACAGTCATCACAGCCGTAGTGTGAGGTGGCACGCTTACCCCTCCTGTTCTCGAATCCTTACCACCATGCCCCTATCCCTCCCTTGCCTCTTCCTGCCTCTCCTGCCCCACCCCTCCTCCCTACTTATCTAAAGTCCAGATCTTGAACACCCCCNCCTTGCCTCCCTCTTTCCCCTCCTGCCCCCACCCCTGCAGCTCCTCCCCCACGGGCCTGCCTGCCGCCACCATCATTGGGCGCAGCGTGACCATTGGCCAGTCCTGCCTGCTGCGGTCTACCACGATCGAGGACGAGGCGGTGGTGGGGGACAAGTGTGTGCTGCTGGAGGGGAGCTTGGTGGAGAAGAACGCGGGTGAGGGGGGCGATGTCATCACGGTTTAATATCCTTGCTGGCAGGGGGACGACAGGGGTAGCCTGGGGGAGAAGAATGCTGGTGTGTGTACGACGCCGCAGCAATGTGTGTTTGTTCTTCTCTTAGTTTTCTGGCAGGGGAAGGAGAGGGGGAGGGGTAGTGCCTGGTGGAGAAGAACGCGGGTGAGCAAGAGTGAGGGCACTGCGACGCTGCAGCAGTGCTGTTGTTCTGAGAGTGTGCTGGCAGGGGGGGCGGGAGTGGAGGGGAGCCTGGTGGAGAAGAAAGCGGGTGAGGGGAGCTATACCGCCGCTGCAGTGTGTCGCTCTTTTTGTAATGTAACATTTCGTTGGCAGGGGGGAGCCCGGTGTACAAGAGCGTGGGTGAGAGCGCATCCTGCTGTCCGAACCCTTGCCAGCAGAGGAACATGGGGGGTGTGGGCAGCGACAAGAAGGGGGAGGGTTGTGTGACGCCTGCGTTGTGCTCTTATTTCGCTGGCAGGGAGCAGCGCACAGGGCATGCAGGGCAAGGGGGCGGTTCGTCCCCCCAGTGCTGCTGATAGCATGCCGAGCATGAAGGGTGCAGGAGACAGTGTTGTGGGGGGACGCTTCGTCTCCCGTCCTGCCACCGCCGCTGATATTTTTTTTCTTTTTTTTCTGATCACTGACGTTGATCTCTCACATTGGGGATTCATGCTGAGCATGAAGGGCACTGCTGTGCCAAGTGCCTGGCACCTCAGGCATCCATCTGCTTCCTTCCGCCTACCTATCATTCCCGCCCACCCTGTGCCCCGCCCGCCCTCCAAACCCTGTGTCCCCGCAGTGCTGGCGCCCGGCAGCGTGCTCCCGCCTGGGCGGCGGATACCCTCTGGCCAGCTGTGGGCGGGCAGCCCCGCCAAGTTTGTGCGCAACCTGTCCAAGGATGAGGTGAGGATGGGGGCTAGTAGTGGGGGTGAAGCAGAGGATGGGGGCTAGTAGTGGGGGTGAAGCAGAGGTGGGGGCGCAGTGTGGGCAGAGTGGTCTACTACGGGCAGAGGTGTCCCGACACAGTGGGCAGCCCTGCCCTGCACCCACGATGAGTTGAGAGGGATTTGCAGCCTCACGGGCACGAGCATGTCACGTCCAGTTTGCATTCCACAGCTAGGAACGAGGGCAGCTGTCGGGCAGGTGCAGCAGAGGAGAGAGCGGGAGGGTGGGTGCTGCCGTGCATGGCGGTTTGCGGGCACGAGGCGCTCTGGCCATCAGCTGTATGGTTTGGTTCGCTCTGGTAGTTTTTCTTCAGTTGCATTTCTTCAGTTGCATTTCTTCAGTTGCATTTCTTCAGTTGCATTTCTTCAGTTGCATATCTTCAGTTGCATTTCTTCAGAGGGCAAACACTTCCGGCCTGGCCAGCATCTGGATATTGTGTGTGGTATGGCAACCCCCCTGTTCTGTTTGCACTCTCCGGTTGCGTGTCTGCAGAAGGCGGAGATTGCCGGCCTGGCCAGCAGCGTGTTCCGCCTCGCCGACGCGCACAGCGACGGTGAGAGCGCACGCAGCCGTTGCCTGCATGCCCGCCTGCCTGCCTGCCTGCCCGCCTGCCTGCCCGCCTGCCCGCCTGCCTGCCTGCCTGCCCGCCTGCCTACACGCCTGCCCTCCTGCCGACACGCCTGCCCTCCTGACTACCTGCCTGCCCTCTCGCTGTTTGTGGCTGCCCCCGCAAGTGCTTCTTCCCTCACTGCTGTATGCATGTGCGGCTCACCCTGGCACTTGCCCTTGCCAGCGCTTGCCAGCACCTGCCCTGCCATCCAGCTTGAAAGAACGGCGAGAACCTGCCCCCACCCTTCCACCCCACCTGACTGTCACTGGCTCTGTCCCCTCACATGCCTGTGCAGAGTACCTGCCCTACCCCAGTGCTTATGAGGAGGCCGAGAACCTGCGCAAGATTTTGAAGCCTGACTCAGCCCTGGTGGAGGGGGCCTCACTGGAGAAGGCCGCCACATCTGCCCTCTGAGCAAGCAGACCACCAAGCTTGGCAAGCCAGCCGTTCAGGCGTGGGCCGTTACGCCCCTAACCCACGCTCTCACGTGCCGCAGGCCGTTGATGCCGCACATTGCACTATCCACACCCTCCCTTGCTACTTTACTTGATTGCTGCTCTGGCCGAATGGCAGAGGCCTCCTCTTCGCCGGCTCCCTCCCTCCCCTTTGCTGTTGTTGCTGCTGCTGTGCGAGCCGCGGGCCTGAGGCCCTAGCTGCTGACTCCCCTGGACACACTGCCGCCACTTCCACACTGTCTGTTAACACTGGCCAGCAAGGCTGATGTGTGCTGCAGAGCGTGACCTGCGCATCGGGTCGTGCTGGGGAGTGTTGAGGTGGCACGGGCAGAGCGGTGAGCAGGCTTGCTCCAGGTGGCTGCCCGCCTGCCTTTGTGAGCAGCGCTTGCTCCAGGTGGCTGCCCGCCTCCCTTTGGCAGCACGCATCAGCTGCTAATTATAAGGGAGGGAACTTATCCTTGTGCAGAGCTTACGTTTAAAAGGTGACTCAAATTACACCTTATAAATAAACAGGCGTTCATGACAGCCTGGCAAAAGGCAGGGTGCGATGCAGCACCTCATAAATACTTGCAAGGATGCTCATCGAGGATGATGGAAGGATGGATTGTGAGGAACAGGTGACGCATGATCACGCTGTACGCAATTACTAGGAAACCGGTGCTGATGAGCACATGTGCACATGTTGCAGCGCTTTGTCATTCACCAAGCCTAGCAAGGTGGATCGCCGCTGGAACGATGCTTGCCAATTGGGCAAAGCCGGCATTCAGCTGGCACCCAGTGCCGCCCAACCACACGGGCGGCTTGGCAGGTCTGCCACCCTTCTCTTGACAGCTGCATGATATCCTTCGCCTTGGCAGCCTGCCCCACTCAGGCCACCACAGAGAGCTCCGCGACCAAGGCGTTGATGGCATCGAGATGGACGCGCACATCCGTCTGCAGTGCAGGCAACCACGTAACAACGAGGTCAGGGTGCTACAACGAGGCCGGAGTGGCGGTGGGCAAACGCGTAACTTGCGAGACATGAGCCAAACAGGGAGGTGTGGGAGTCAGGGGACGCTATGTCACGGCAGGGAGGCAAGCTTGCCACCAAGCCAAAGGTTGCTTCCTGGTGCAGTCAATGGCTCGTGTCCTCACCATATAAAGCGCTCACCCTTGCACAGCTAGCACGGGAGCTGGCGCTGAGCACTCGAATGCAGGGCAGCCTGCCGATGAGACACAACGTGTGCAGGGCTGACGTGTTGGGCCCAGGCAGGGTTGGCACCCCATGCACATATGCCATTGTTGCTAATTGTTGCACTCACGTAGTAGCCGAACTCCGGTATGCCAGCAGCCGTGAGCTGCCCGCAGTATGCACCGTAGGAGGTGACACCAAGCACAAACATCGAATCTGTGGCTTCACTATGCCCCAGCAGAGGGCCGCCTGCACAGTGGGAATTCCAGTTGACTTCAGATCGTGCTTGCACCTCTGAGCTGGAGGGCACCTCCTGTGCCACAAACCAGGCAGGCACCAACCAGGGATAATTGCTTGTTTTCGAGGCAGAATCTGGCACAGGAGCGCTGCTATGCACATGCAGAGGGTACGGCTGGGGATTGCATGGAGATGCAGACTTCAAGAAGCGGCCAATGGAGGCGCGGCCTGTGCTGCGGAGCCAACGCACCAGAGTCGCCCTGGCATGTGTTCGCGTCGCCGCCAGCACAGACAGTGCCCTCCGCACCGGCCGGGCACTGATCGCCCAGGTAGAAAATGAACGCGGCACTGCAGCAGGCAGGCAGTTGGGAGTCAGGAGGGGGAGGAAGTGAGGGAGGCAATGGGGCGGAGGGGGAACTGGGGGATTCAAACGCGGCCTTGTCCACACATGATCATGAGCGCCCAGTGTTAACATGTTCTAGGGGTGCATTGAGAGGAATAGGAAAGATACGCCCGAGGGTGCGGGGTTCAGGAAGCCAACATGAAATCAAGTAAGGCACCGGTCCGCTACCATTGTAGGGGCACCGACACAAGCTGTCCTGGCGCTTGAATGGGCGCATGCTACATCCTCCCAAATGCTTCACAGCACCGTGCACTCACGACAAGTTGATGCTGGAGCTAGTATCGTCCACCAGCTCGGTCTGGTTAGTGTCGCCATACCCAGCAATCTGTGAGCAGCCAGGAGGGCCGGGGTGGGAGCAGCGGGTAAGCAATGCTTTTCCACAGTGAAGCATGTGTTAGTGTGTGCACTACAGCAAGTGCCAGCCTTGGCAGCCTCCCACAATACATGTGTTTGTGCATGATGGGCAGGCCCATCTCAGCGCATGTTTTGATCTGAGACAACATGACTTGCCCACGGCTGGACAACGCCCCACTGCCCATGTACGTAAAGGACCTGCGTTAACCCACCGCACACACTGCTCAGGCACCCACAAGCTCGCGCACCCACAATTGCGCAGGATGCAGCCAGGCACAGCCCCCCAGCAAGCAAGCATTGGCCTCACAAGCAGTGGCTCGCCGACGGGCGGCAGGTAAGAGGAGGTTGCAAGTGCCCCAACGGGAGTCACGATGGAAGCTGCTGCCAGCTTTACCACGGCCACGTCGAAAGGTGCCTTCTTGTTCATGGCTTCAGCACCAGGAGATTGGTACGCGTACTCTGCATACCAGAGGGGAAGCAAGATAGACAAGCTTCATCCTACTGTGGCGGCTGGGCTGGTCCATGCGGCACCTCCCTCCGGGCATGCCCATCTCCCAACAATCATCCGTGCAGTTTGGGAGGGGTCAGTACTACCCACGGGGCTGGGTGCAGTGCATAGCAGAGCACCCGGCAGGCTGCAAAGCTGAAGTGCCGACAGCCTGGCGTGGGGCGCATTCTGTGGCTGCTCTCACCCGAATGGATGTTGACAATGGAGACCGGGATGAGGCTGTCCCAATCGCCCTCGATACGCACAGATGCGTCAACGCTCGCCGCGACGAACACACCATCGTTGTAAAAGCAGTGGGCAGCTGCACTCAGCATGGGGCGAGACAGACGGGAGCACGTTGTCAATACGCGACGGACAGCGAGATGCTTTCCATCTGCATGCCCAATTGGGCATTGGGCTGAGGTTGCAACTCAGTGCTGCACCGCAATGGCCAGGCCTGGCACCCGCCCCTGGCATGCATTGCGCAGGCGGCCCCGCATGCTGGCGTCGCCTCACCCGTCAGCACCACATCGCTGCCAATGAGCGTCCCGGTGCAGAAGGGCGCTGCATCGTCTCCGATGGCCTCAATGTCGGAGTTCTGGAAGAATGCCACCAGGAAGCTGAGATCATAGTCTATCTCAGACGCAGCAACACCATTGAAGATGCGGTTGTTGGCACTGCGCAGCTGGCGGCCTGCAGCAAGGACGGGGGCAGGAGAAGAGAGGGCTTAGTGCCACGTCGCTGTCGAGTGCAGGGGGGGATGTGCTGGTTGGGGGTGCAGTTTGCAGGGCAGGCAGCGCAAGCGGGTGTATGCAGCTTGCTGAGCCAGCTGCAACGAACGTGTGAGGTAGTGGAGGAGGACTGCGGGGGCAGCACAGGTGCAACACACTCTGGCGGTAGCAGGCGTTTTGGGGACTGAAAAGGCGCTTGAAAGCTGCGCAGGAGCAACGCAGACAAATAGATGGCAGCAGGAGAGGTTGTGGCAGGAGTGAAGGGCGCTACAAAGCTACGCAGAGTGCAGGGGCGGCGCAGGCAAGCCGGCTGGCAGTGGGAGGGGTTGTGTGGTAGGAAGCCGCAGTGCACATGCAGCGGCGGCGGAGGGGGTAGCCAGAAGGGTAGCCAGGCGACCAGGCAGCCAACCAGCCAGGCAGCCAGGCAGCCAGCCAGGCATACAACCAGGGCCAGCGGCTGGCAGCCCACTAGAAGGAGAAAGGCGCCTGTCGTGGGAAGTCACTGTGCTGCGGCGGCAGCGGCGGCGCTTCGCACATGTGGCATGCCCTGATGGCGGCGGACTGATTTCAGCACAGAATTCAACGCTGCAGGGAGGTGTTACCACTTGCGACCAATTCCTACCTGCGGTCAAGGAGGCTGTGCAGAGCAGCAGCAACGCCACGATGGCGCCGATGCGGGTGTTGGTGGCCATGATGGGCGTGGTAGTGTGAATTGAGTATTCACACTTCAAGGGAATGAGCGAAAACGCTCGAACCGGGTTTTAGTAGCGAGCGCTTCCGACTCTGGCTTGCCACTTCCTGGTAACTTCCGCCCGCCCCGTCAGCATATCTGAAGTGCCCAGTTGGTGATTGGGCGCTTGCAGGATGGGCCTGCCCATGGGCGGCCGTGCAGGTGTGAAGCGAAGGCATTTGGTTGGCTGGCTATGGGCTGGCTGCAGAACAGGGCGGCCGCCGCCTGGCATTCCGCCGCCGCCTGGCATCCCAGTGTAGAGAAACATAACTGCTAGAGGCTGCGCAATGTGTGGTTCAGTAGGACACCAATTCTGTAATTGGATCACTGGAGGAAGTGTTAGCTTGCTTGGGGCTGCAACCCGCAGCGGGCTGCCCCTCTGGCGGCGGAGCACTGCATTGCGCCTCCTGTGCCGCCTCTTGCTGGGACCGCCAGTTTAGCAGATCACACACTGCCATCAACGATTTGTGCAGCAAGGGGCTCCAGCAGCCGAGGGACCAGCCTGGTCCCGCTACTCTCATGCCTTCCGCTCTCGCATTTTAACCTCGCCGGAAAATCATCCAATAGCAGTCATGTCGGCAGCAGCAGGGCCGCAGGCGACACTTCAGGTTGACAAGTCCGGCATCGCGTTTGTCGCGCTGCGCAACCCGCCCGTCAACGCGCTGCAGCCGCAAGGTGAGGTGTCGTGCGTTGTATAGGCGGGAGATCGGCGATTGCGCAAACCCCAAGGTTGGGAGTGCTGCCGCCACCCCGCCGCCTGGCCCGCTCACCGCCCGTGCGCCACCCGCCCAGCTCTGCTCACCCAGGAACACCGGACACCTTCCGCCGCCTCTGCAGTGCTCGAGTCGTTATTTTCAGCACTCAAAAAGGCTCAAAGCAACCCAGATGTGAAGGCAATCGTGATCACTGGCGCCAGTGGTGCGTGGGTTGTGGGGGTCTCCAGCAGTGCCGCAGCCCTGCCTGCCGCCGCCTGCCTGCTGCGTGGAGCCCGCTGGGCAGGCGCCGGGGTGCGTAATCGACAGGCAGCATGGCGCCCCTAGGCCCCATCCTGCAGGTTCTGTCTCTGCCTCTTCCTCCAGGTATCTTTGTCGCACGATTCGTTGCGGATAAAAAGATGTAAAGCACTCAAAAGCCTCCTGCTAGCACCACCCTGTGTACCCACTTGTCATCTGCACAGCCTTCCTGCCCAGCCCGCCCCCGCCCGCCCCTCTTCAACCGTTCTCCCCACCCTGCCCGCATGTCCCGCCCCCGCCCGCAGGCAAGTTCTGTGCCGGTTTCGACTTCACGTTGTTCGGCACCCCCGCAATGGCCGGCATCCTGGAGAGGCGCGGGGAGACGCTGGCGCAGCTGGCAGCCCTGGTTGAGAACGGCAGCAAGCCCACGGTGGCAGCAATTGAAGGGGTGGCCCTGGGGGGAGGCCTGGAGCTGGCAATGGCGTGCAATGCACGCGTGGCAGCGCAGGGTGAGCACGCGGGGAGTGGGTACTGGGATTGATGTAAGGCAGTGGGGCGACGGGGAGGGGAGGGAACAGGGCCCGCAGCAGCTCTAGTTTACCCAGGGAGGGCTGGGACTGGGAGGGCTGGGCTGGAAGTGGCCACTGCCTGCAGCACATAAGCAGCAGGGTGAGCATGCAAGCGGCGGGCAGGTGTGGCAGGGAAGGCAGCAGCATGTGGTGCTGCAGGGGCCGAGCGGTGACGCATGTGCAGGTCATGTGCCTGGTTTGCGTATGCATGCGTGTGCATGCAGCGCGTGCAAACGCGTGCACATGCGTCTTCATCCAGCGCGTGCTACTGTGCCTGCAGCTGCCTGACACTTCCATCTGACCTAGGCCTCCCTCCCCTGCATCCCTCGTATTGTGACACCTGGGCTGCAGGCGCGCTGCTTGGGCTGCCGGAGGTCCGGCTGGGCCTGCTGCCCGGGCTGGGCGGCACGCAGCGCCTGCCCCGCCTCGTGGGCATCCCTCAGGCAGGTCCTGGTAGGGAGAGTGGCTGCCTGCTGTGCACGACAGCCTCCTCTTTGAATGATAGTGAATCATTCACTATCATTCACTATCATTCACTCATGTCGGCTGGGTGGTCGGAGCAGATGATCGTTGACACGGTGGGCCCTCTGTTCTTGTTCCTGTTGGTGCCCTGCCGCCCCCTCGGGCCCCTGTGGTACCGCCTCCCTTTTCCCTCCCACCCAGCCTCCCTCTGCTGCCTCTGCCCTCCCTCCATTCCCGCTTCACCCTTCCCTCCCTCTCCCCCACATGTGCCCGCTGTCACGTGCAGGCTCTCAATCTGATGCTGAGCGGCAGCATGATCTCTGCTGAGGATGCCGTGAGCATAGGGCTTGTGGACCAGGCGGTAGCTGCCCAGCAGCTGCTCCCAGCTGCCACGCAAGCGGCGCTGGAGCTGGTAGCAGGCAAAGCAGGCAGCGGGCAGGCCCGGCGGCGGCACACGCTGCAGCTGACGCAGCACATGGCGCAATCGGGGGAGGGGTTTGTGGCGGCGGCAACGGCGCTGCAAGAGGCATTGGTCTGTGTGCAGCGCAGCATGGCGGGGCAGCGGCACTATGAGCTGCTGCTGGCGGCGGTGGCTGATGGGCTGGCAAAGGGGGCACCCGCGGGGCTGCAAACGGTGAGCGCGCAGTACGCAGGGACAGGGTCAGGGGCAGGGATGGCGTCGGGGCGGGAAAGTGGGCTTGAGCTGCGCTTGTATCGGGATGGCTGGTTGGCTTTTGAGCACTGGCTTGCTTGCGATTTGCAGGGGAAAAAAGTGCCGCATGCTGTGCGGTCACTGGCTGATGCCGTAGATGCTCGCTAGGCATACCCAAGCGGTTAGCCCCACCTCATCCCACCCCAAACTTCCCCTGCCGCAGGAGGGCGAGGGGTTCAACGCCTGCTGCAAGTCCGGCCTGCACCGCCAGCTGCTGTGGATGTTCCAGCTGGGGCGAGCGGCGAAGAAAGCACGGGGGCCGGCCTGGGTGTACATGCAGGTGAGCCGCTGGCCTCGAGTGGGCAGCAGAGGTGGGAGGAGACCCGTATATTCACACAATCAAGGTACTGTGTTAAAGCCGTTTATCAAGAAGTTGTGCAGGAAGAGAGGGGCGCAGCCTGCTGGTTGCTGGCTGGTGGGTTCCGGCAAGAGTTTGGGTGCGATGGTTCGAGGGCATGCCTGGCACCCACGCTGCATGCCCCATCCCCACGCCCACACCCTCCCCCACACTTGCACGAATTGTGTTTCCTTGCTGGCTTCTGGCACCGTGTCACCGCTGTTTCCCTCCCCCTGCTCCTCCCCATGTGCCCTGGACCCATGTGCCCTGGCCCGCCTGGCTGCTTTGCTTTGCAGGTGCTCCAGTTCTTTGGCCTTGCCTGGATCTGGATCTACGTTAACTCCATCTACGTGTGGACCGCCTTCATGGTTGGTTATGACAAGGCACGAGGGAGGAACAAAGAGAAGAAGGCGGCGGCGGCAGCGGCGGGCAGCGGCAGCAGCAAAGAGGCTGCGGGCAGGCGCACGAAGGCAAAGTGAGCGGGCCGTAAGAGCATTGAGACTACTTGCCCTTGCCGGGACGTGGGCCCTAGCCTCGGCAGCTGCGTGCCTGTGCCGCTGAATTGGCGCCGCAGCAACCCGAAGATGAATCCAGATGAACCCAACCCACCCCCTCCGACGTTACACATTTTTCACATTTTTGTGCCGAGGCATCTACTTGCCGCCATGACCTGCCCGCTTCCTGCCTGTTCAAACACCCAGCCTTTCTTTCCAGACTGATTTTAATTTTCAAATGACAAGCTCAAACGCCAGTTTTTATATAACAGAGGCAGGGCAGCAGGTGCCACCCACTGGCAGCGGCCGCCTCCGCTTGCCCCGCTGGCAGCGGTGCTGGCGGCACCTGCATGAACTCCCTTGCCCAGCTCGCGGTGATCTCCCGCCTGCATCTCGGATCATCGATGATCAAGCGCGATCCTCTGCACACCGCGTGCCGCTCCGAAAATGGCCGCTCCCAGAGGCCCCCAAATGGGGCCGCGGCGCGCCTGGGTTATGGTTCTCGGCGACGTGGGCAGGAGCCCGCGGATGCAGTACCACGCCTCGTCGCTGTGCAAGACGGTGAGCGCCGCCGCCAACACCGGCTGCAGCCCTTGCCGCTCCTGCCCGCCTCCCACACCATGCCACAGGCTACTAGCCCTTGATCTTCAACAACTAGTCCACTTGTGCTGCTTCCTTTGCAGCCTGGCTATGAGGTTGTTTTGATAGGCTACCGGGGCGCAGCGCTGATTGAGGAGCTGCAGGGCCCCGCTGCCGACGGGCGCCTCCGGCTGGCATACCTTCCAGACCTGTGAGTGGGCAGGATGGCTGCCAGTCTGTCTGGCAGGATGGCTGATATGAATGGATGCAGGAAGGCGAACAGAGAGGCCGGTAGGATGTTGAGCATCAAGGCTGTCTGTGAAGCTGAAGGGCAGGCTGGTGGTCAGGAGCCCTGGCCTGGTGCAGTGCTGACCTGTGTGCCTTGAGCGCGGCAGGGGCGGGCCGACAGCGGCACGCAGGTTGGCGGGGAGCAGCAAGCGGCTCTATGCTGGCACCCACATTCCTCTGCCCGTACACATCCCAGCCCATTACCGCACGTGCTTCCCCCCGCCCCCGCCCAACCGCACCCGCCCTCTAACCCGCCCCCACTGCCTGCCCTCCTCCCACCCTGCCCCGCAGCCCTCGTGTGCTGCGCCGCCTGCCGCGCCTCCTGCAGCTGGCCGCCAAGGCACTCTTCCAGCTGCTCACCATGCTGTGGCTCCTCCTGGTGGCCTTACCCCGCCCTCACGTCATCCTCCTTCAGCTGCCCCCCGCCCTCCCCACCATGCTCGTCTGCCGCCTGGCTGCCCTGCGCCACCGCGCCCGCCTCGTGTTCGACTGGCACAACTTTGCGTACACACTGATGGCCATTGGCATGGGGCGGGCACACCCCCTGGTGAGCGGGCGGATTAAGAGTGGCCGATCATGGCGGGCAGGGTTGCTGGATGGGGTTGACTGGCATACCTTTGTTGCTTACACACTGACAGCGACTGGCAACGGAAGCTGCACCCCTGGCGAGCCAGTCGAGCCGAGTGCCTTATGCCGCTTGAATTCCGATACATGCGCCCTCTGCTCCGCTTCTGCCATGCCACCCTCCCTCGCCCTCCCTCACACCCCAACATACTGCCCCGCATACCCTCCCCTGGTGCCCACCCCTGCCGCACAAATGATGCGCGGCTGAGCCGTGGCGAACGGTTGGGAGGCGCATGATTGACTGACTGATTGGGTAACTTTGACCACTTGTCTCCTCTGCAGGTGCGGCTGGCTGAGCGGTACGAGCGGCACTGGGGTCGGTCGGCGGATGCCTCGCTCTGCGTGACGCGCGCCATGCAGCGAGAGCTGGCAGCCCACTGGCGGGTGCCTGCACACGTATTCTACGACCGCCCACCAGACTTCTTCAGGCCCACCACTCTGCAGGCAAGCACGGTCTGAAGGTGCCTGCCTGCCTGCCTCCCGGGCCGTTGCAGGTTGCCTCTCGTTTGGCAAACATGCCGCTGGGACCAGGCTGCTGCATTTAGAGTGTCATGTGGTTGCTGTTTTGCCATTGCTGTAGCTGCTGCGTGCTTGCCGTGCAGCCGGGGCGCATGAGGGGGCAAGCAGGTGCGTGCCAGCAGTTTGCATGGCCCAAGTCGGCTCTGGTGAGCTCATGGCACAGCTCACCCGTGGTGCTGCCCGCCTGCCACATGCCTCCCTCCAACCTGTTTGTCCATCGGCAAAGGCATGCCCAATTGTCAGCACAAAGCGGACATGCAGACGCAAATTTACAGCGCAAGGGACACACCGTTTGCCCTCCCTGCGTGCAGGAGAAGCACGTGCTCCTGCAGAAGCTGCAGCCGGCCCTGGCAGCCCCCCTGCACCCCCACGACTTTGTTGCTGAGCAGTACTCCAGCGGCGAGCTGGCGCCAGGTCAGACGCTGTGCACGACGGGCGCGCCGGGCGGCAAGGCGTCGGAGCGGGGGGGGCGGCCGGCGCTGGTGGTCAGCAGCACCAGCTGGACACCGGATGAAGACTTTGGGCTGCTCCTGCAGGCGGCAGAGGTGCGCGGGCAGGGCCGACCGCCCATGACAGCCAGAAGTCACCAGACGCCTGCATTGTCGGCTCCTCCTGTTGCCGGCACCTTAAGGCAGCGGGAATGCTAGTTGGTGCAGGAGTCTTTTCCAGCCATCAACGCCAAGTCGTAAGCGCGGGCATACAGCGAGAGTCCCAGTGCATTCCCTGGGCTGCTCCAGAAGGCGGCAGGCTTCATTGAGAGATCATGCTTTCTTCCGCATGTCACGGCATGGGGATCCGGCTAGTCCCTCCGCTATGCCGTGTCTCATCTTTGCCCCACCTGTGATCCCCGGCCGCCGCCCCGCAGCTGTACGACGGCCGTGCGCGGCGTTCGCGCCACCGCCGCTACCCCCGCGTCCTCTTCCTGGTGACGGGGCGCGGGCCGCAGCGGGAGGAGTTTGAGGGCAGGATGCGCGGCATGGACCTGCGCTTTGTGGCCTTCAGGTGAGGGAGGGATGCCTGTGTTGACAGCGTGCAGCAAGTGAGCACTTTGTGGGCTTAAAAAAAGCGAGGCATATTTGTTGTGGCGATGCTCGGCATGGCATGGGCCTGGGCTTTGTGGCCTTCAGGTGAGGGAGGGATGCCTGTGTTGACAGCGTGCAGCAAGTGACGGTGGCTGCACTTTGTGGCTGCACTTTGTTTGTTGGATGGTTGCTCAGCAGTTGACTGCGCAGCATAGAAAGGAGGGCCCGCGGAGTTAAATTACCCACGAGACTGCGCAGCATTTTTTGGCGGGGCGCAAGGGATGCCTGTCATGGCTGTGTATGCCAGCACATACGTGCCATGACAGCCTGCTGTGTGGGCATTTCAGGCTCGCTTGCCGCGCAGCAAGGTCCCACACAAGCTTGCTTTGTGGGGGCTGGCTGGGCAGCGAGTCAACCGGACGGACACCTGCTTGTTGCTGCAGGTAGCCGGGGTCGCTGTGCTGTGCATGGCTGTGCAGGGCAGGGGCAGGGCAGGGCAGGGCAGGCGCCTGCACAGCGTTTCCGCTGGGTTCCCGCCGCCCACCCTCTTCTACCACCGTGCCCTCCCTCTGCTCCTCCCTCTGATCTCACCTCCATCCCCTGCCTTCCACAACATGTATAACATGGCAGGGCATTGTGGCTGGAGCCGGCAGATTACCCCCGCCTGCTGGGCTCTGCTGACCTGGGCGTCTCTCTGCACGCATCTTCTTCAGGGCTGGACTTGCCTATGAAGGTGCGTTGGGGCGGTGGGTGGGTGGGGTGGGTGGGCTTTGGTACCGGTGGCTGTGCGGCTGGATGGGTCAGTGGGTGTTTTCAAGAAGCATCTTACGTGTTCTAGGTGTGTGCCCTGGGGCCGCCACTGTTGTGTGAGGCACCCATGCTGGTTGACGCTGCCGAAGGAGTGCCTCTCCCTTCAATAGCTAGCCTCACGGTTGCACACATACCCATGTTATACACTAGCCTCACCCGCCTACTGCAGGTGGTGGACATGTTTGGCTGCGGCCTGCCCGTGTGCGCCCTGTCGTACAGCTGCATTGGGGAGCTAGTGAGCCACGAACACAACGGGCTGCTGTTTGACAGCGGGCCCCAGCTGGCGCATCAGCTTCTGGACTGCTTCCGCGGCTTCCCGGCCTTTTCCCTTGCGGGCGGAGCGGGTGGAAAGGGTGACGGGGGTGCTGGCGCGGCGCAGCCAAACGGGGGTGGTGCAGCGGGGGCAAGCGGTCTGTTGGCGCAGCTGCGGCAGGGCGTGGTGGGTGCCAGCATGGCACGATGGGATGACACCTGGCGCAAGACGGTGCTGCCGGTGCTGGAGGGGGGCGGCAAGGGAGGCAGACGCTGAGCCACGGCGAGTAGCTGTTGCCATGGAAGCAGCTGCTGCCAGCACGCCGCTGACCGTCGCACCACTTTGTGGTGGTACGGTACGGCGCAGCGGTGCGGCGTGCGCGCGGTTCCTGAGCCAGCCCTTCAGCCGCCGTGTGGCGTGACCTGCCTGGCCATGCCAGTGCTCAGTGCACATATCAGCATCACTTGATGTAACTAATCTGTGTGAGACAGAGGGAGGCGGGCATTTGCCACAGCCGGTGTGCTGCACCACTTCAACCCACGGCTGCCAAGCAGGTGGCCTAGCTGGCAAACAACCCCCCAACGGCCAATCACTTTCAACACAATTTGAACGCCTGTGTGTGTTGCACGTGCGAATACTGGGGGGCTATTGCGCGACAGCCGCAGCCCACAAACATGGCGCACTAGGGATGGCGCTTCAACAGGCTCTGGCGTCCTCTGTGCAGGCTTACAGGAGCTTAGATGTGAGTTTGGCACGCCGTAGGTGCGCTGGCCTAGCGGCCTAGAGCCCCTCGCTCAACCCTCGCCGGCACATCCCCTCTGCAGGAGAGCATCGCCCAGGCAAGCCGCATTCTGACCGACTTCGAGCTTCTGAAGGCTCAGTGCGTGGCGCTGCTTGGCTACGATCCGACAGTGGCACAGGTGGGCGCGGGTGGATGGCGGCACTCCGCCGGCACCGGCTGCGCCAGAACCCTGGCACGCAGCACGCAACTCCTGGTGCCGCTGCTGACCTGCGCATGCTCTTTGCGGTGGAACAACCTGCATCAGCTGGTTTCGGAGCACAGACTGACGTTTGCCTGTCGGTTGCCTCCCCGCTGCTGCCATGCGTCACTTGTGCAGGGCAACGCACGTGGCATCAAACATGAAGAGGTCAAGCAGGAGGCAGACTTGCCTGCTAGCGCAGCAGCACAAGAAGCAACAGCAGCAGCAGCAGATGCAGATGCAGAGGCACAGCATGGCCACAGCGCTGCATGGGAGAAGTTGGCGGCGGGGAATGCAGAAACAGCGGCAGCGGCGGCAGGGGCGGCATGCGAGTCCGGGGCTGCTGGGGCAGGCAAGGCAGATGCAGCACCGCAGCACTCACCTGGCATGCGAGCAAAGTCCAGCTACCAGCGAGGGGCGGGCGGCAGCGCTGGCCTGCCGTCTGCCGCAGACGCCGCAGCGGGGGCCAAGCAGGCATGTACGGCGTTCAGAGCAATCAAGCTTGAGCCAGCAGCACACGTGGTAGCAGCCTCTAGCATGCAGCAGCAGCAGCAGCAGCAGCCAGCAGGGGCAGCAGTGGAACACAGGGCCGCCGGTGCCAGCCGTTTTAAGATCGCCACCACAGCTAGCGGCAAGGTCAAGCTGACCCCCCTGCCAGTGCTCAAACGGAAGGCCGTGGCGGCAGCGGGAGCGGCAGCAGCCGGGGTGCATGGTGAGGACGGGCATCAGCCACAGCTTGAGCAGCAGCCGCAGCCGCTGCCGCCGCCGCAGCAGCCCGCAGATCTTGTTGCAGAGGCGAATCGGCACACCTATGCCTGGCTGCTGGGTGGGTTGGAAGCTTCTTTGCAGCAGCCCGGGCACATGATGCAGGAGGGCGCGCAGCAAGGGGAGCACAAGCGGAAGCGGCACCGCCCCCCGCTGCCTCCCAAGCCACGCCAGCAGCCGCTTGCACAGCTAGCAGCGGCAGAGCAGCAGCAGCAGCAGCATGGCGTGGTACCACTGCCGCCGGCTCAGCCAGCTGAGCTGCCCCCCTTGCAGCAGCAGCACGCCCAGCCCCCGGCAGTGCAGCAGCAGCAGCAGGCGCAGGAGCAGGCGCGGCATCCACCGCAGGGCGGCCTCAAGGGTTTGATTGCCCGAGCTCTCGGCGGCGAGCACCCTGGCAGCAACACAGGTTTTGCTGCTAGCGTGGGGGACAGCAGTGATGAGGATGAACCTCTTGAGGCCCGCAGGCAGCGCATGCAACAGAGGCAGCAGCAACACCACGGGCAGCAGCAGCGGAAGTGGAAGCAGCACAAGCAGGCGTCGCCTCCACCAAAGCAGCAGCAGCAGCAGCAGCAGGTGTCTCAGCAGCCGCCGCAGCAGCAGCAGCAGCAGCCGCAGCAGCAGCCGCTGCAGAAGCAGCAGCAGCCGCGGCAAGCACTGCCACCTGAGCAGCAGCAGCAGCAGCCACTGCTGTCTCAGCAGCAGCCGCCAGAGCAGCATGTATCTCAGCAGCCGCAGCAGCCGCAGCAGCCACAGCTGTCTCAGCAGCAGCGGCAGCAGCAGCAGCAGCAGCCAGCAGCCAGCAGCTGTCATGCGGGCGGCAGCATCGGGGGCAGCGGCATGGGCGCGGGCGGTCACGGGCGCGAGGAAAGCACAACCGCAGGTGCAAAGCAGCATGAGCGGCAGCAGCAGGGACCTGTGCCGGCTGCGCCTGTGGCTGCAGCGGGCACTGCCAACGCTTATGAGGCCATGCAAGTCGACAGGGCAGTTGAGGCAGCCGCTGGCAGCGCTGGCAGCGGCAGCGCTGGCGTCAGCCCAAGTGGCAGTGAGCCTGTTGTGTGGGCCGAAGAAGATGAGCCTCTGGCCAAACGGCAGCGCAGGGTGCAACAGATGTTGGCAAGGCCAGCAGCGCAGCCGCTACTGCAGCCGGACCTCCCGGCAGCGCAGCCGGAACTGCCGGCATCGCAGCCCCGTCAGCCGGCAGCGCTTCCCTTGCAGCAGCAGGAGAAGCCAAAGCAGCAGCCGGGCCCGCCGGTTCCCGGGCAGCACATGCAGCAGCCACGACCCGCGCCAACGGCACCGCAGGCACCATTGCAGCAGCGAGCACAGGCGCAGCGGCTGCGGCGGCAGCAGCAGCAGGCGGAGCGGGCACGGCAAGTGCAGCAGCAGCAGGAGGAGCAGGCACGGCAAGTGCAGCAGCAGGAGGAGGTGGAGCGGGCACGGCAAGTGCAGCAGCAGCAGGAGGAGCAGGCACGGCAAGTGCAGCAGCAGGAGGAGGAGCGGGCACGGCAAGTGCAGCAGCAGGAGGAGGAGCGGGCACGGCAAGTGCAGCAGCAGCAGGAGGAGCGGGCACGGCAAGTACAGCAGCAGCAGCAGGAGCCACCATGGCCAGTGCAACAGCAGCAGAAGGAGCCGCCACGTCCAGTGCAGCAGCAGGAGGAGGAGCAGCCACGGCCTGTGCAGCAGCAGCAGGACCGGCTGCCGCCAGCCCAGGAAGCTGGTGAGCAGCTGCCTGTACAGGCACAGCCGCAGGACCCAGAGGAGATGGCTGCTGCGCCTCCAATCTCCCAGGATCATGGGCAACCCTGCCAGCAGCAGCCGCAGTCTCCCAAGCCCCAGCAAGCAGCAGCCTCACCACCGCCACCACAGCAGCGACAGCAGGCCTCGCCTGAGCCTCCGGCGCAGCAGCAGCAGCCGCAGCAGCAACCGCAGCAGCAGGGGCGGCAGCAGGCAACGCCAGAGGTCGTCAACTTGCTAGATGACAGCACAGAGAGCGGGACTACCAGCGACAGCAGCGACAGCAGCAGCAGCAGCAGCAGCAGCAGCAGTAGTAGCAGCAGCAGCAGCAGCAGCAGCAGCAGCAGCAGCGACGATGAAAGGCAGGTGGAGGGGCAGCAGCAGCAGGGAGGCTCGGTGGCTGCTGCCACTGCGCATCCAGCTGACGAGGGCGAACAAGAGGAGGAGTCAGAGGTGGAGGATGTGCATGAGGAGGAGCAACAGGATCCATCAGAGGCAGTCAGGGGCGGCGGGCAGCCGCTGCCTCAGCAGCCACCGGAGCAGGAGCCCCAGCAGCAGCAGCAGGTCAAGCCTGGCCGGCCTGGCGTCGGTGCGGCTGGCGGCGGTGCTCCGGTCACGAAGTGGTATGCTGTGGTGGTGGGCCGGCGGCGGGGGCTGTACACATCGTGGGCGGACTGCGCAGGTGAGGGGCACTGGCGGGGCTGGGAAGTTTCAACCCACATGTGCTCGGATTGGACGGGCAGAGTGCTGGGCCTGCTGTGCTTACCGGAGGCGTGCTGCCACGGCGAAGTGATGTGCTGCGCTACGCGTGCTGCGGTCTGCTGTTGGCTGCTGCGCCTGGTAGTCATGGGCTGGCATCAGGCTGCTGTTTTTTGGTGCAGCTAGAATGGGCACATATAGCTGCGGCTTCACACTGTCTGCTTCTTCTTTCCCCTCGCCTGCCATCCCTGCCCTGCTGCCAGTCGGGAGTTGGGGCGCGAGGGGTCAGGAGCGCACACTGTGTCATCCCACCTTGTCTGCCCTGCCTTATTGTGTGTTCTTGACTAGTCTGTTCCCCGCACTGCTGCAGGCCAGGTGTTGGGATTCAGGGGGTCAGAGTACAAGTCCTTCTCCACCAAGCAGGCCGCCAGGCAGTACTTGGAGCAGCGGGGCGTGGACGTGGCCGCCGTGCTTGCCGCACAGCAGGCACAGCAGGCGGCGCAGGCAGAGGCAGAGGAAGAGGCAGAGGTGCAGCAGCAGCAGGGCGGCGGCGCTGCGGGCCAAGGGCCCTCTCTTGGCAGCGATGAGGCCATGGCTGGGAGTGGGCCGGGCAGCAGGGGGGCATCCCCCGGCAGGGACGCTGATGAGCCAGCTGCGGCCGTCAGCGGCGGCTCTGGTGCCGGTGCCCTGCACTTTACTGACCCAGAGGCGGCTCGGCAGTTCCACCGGCAGTTCAACGCCCCTGCGGGGCCCACGGGCAAGGTCCTGCTGGCAGGCGCCAAGCGGCAGCACGGCGGCGGCGGCGGCGGCGGCGGCGGCGGCGGTGTTGTCGGCAAGTTTGGCGGCACCCGCCCGCCGATGGCCCCCCCTGGCGCTTTCAAGAAGCGGGCTGCCAGCCCGGGCGATAAGACGGAGAAGCAGGCGTGGGAGGCAATCGCCCAGGCTTGGCGTGAGAAGAACAAGCCAACAGAAGCACAGGTGAAGCGGGCGGCAAAGGAGCAGGCGGCAGCTGCGGCGGCTGCCTTTGCCTCACGTGAACGGCGCACCCCGGTGGACCACCGGCAAGCGTCACGTGCAGCAGACGCTGCCGCCAAGGCAGCCGCGGCGCCAGCGCACCCCAAGACGCGCAGAGGCCAAACCCGCGGCATCGGCGGCGGCAGCGATGACCCTGGGGACGGTGCCGACGCTGCCGCTGCTGCTGCTGCGCCTGCTGGGGCCGACGCTGAAGCCAAGCGCACGCTGTTCCGCAACGCCTGCCAGCGCAAGGTGGCTGGGATTACCAACTTTGTAGAGGTGGGTGCCTGCCTACCAGCACATGGAAGTGCTCAGCTGCTGGCGCGCTGCCGCAAGAAGATGGTGTGCTGCCTGAGCCGTGGTGGCTGAGCGCAGCCAGTGCATGGGGGGGATGAGCAGTACACCTGTGCTGGGGGCTGCTGGGGGGTCTCAGGGTGCATTGGGGCGCAGCCTGCACCCGGCCCGCCCCTGTGCTGGTCTGCAAGCACACTCAGTATGTCTGCTTGGCTGCTACACCTCCCCCTGCCTGCACACGACTCCTTCTCACCCACATGTGTGCATCCGTGCCCCTTGCCTGCCTGCACACGACTCCTGGTCACCCTCATGTGTGTCTCCCTGCCCTCTGCCTGCCTGCCTGCCCCGCCTGCCTGCAGATCCTGCGCGCCTTCAACGTGCCCACCCACCCCTCCAAGCTGAAAGACGGCTACCGCCTGGCAGTGCGCATGTACCATCCCGACTCCAACTCGAAAGACAAGGTGAGAGCGTGGCGCTGGGGCGGAGGCAGCAACACTGGTAGCCCAGGGGGGAAGGGGCGAGGTGGGGAGACGGGCGGGCAACACCCTGGCGTGAGCCAAACTGACAAGGTAAAGCTGGCTTCTCTCAAGGGGATGGATGACGGTTGCAGAGAGAGCAGGGAGGGGCGGAGGCATAAGTACGCTACATGCAGCTCAGGGGATGGTGGTGAGCCAGGGGACCGGGCCCGCACCTACCTGACTCAAACTTAACGGACAAGTTGAGCTCACTCCCGAGCTGGTCCGGGCTGGGGTGGGTGGGGATGTTGAGGGGACCGGTATAGGCGGTCAGGCGAGAATTGAAGAGGGTGGGAACGTCGAGGGGGTGGGTGTAGGTTGCAGATGGTCAGGGAGGGGCGGGGAGGAGGACCTGTTTAGCCACCTGGGTGGAGCCAGGCGCCAGCGTAGCACATCTCAATGAAGGAACAGCTGCTGCATGTCTGGTCACGGTGCCTTGCCCGCCCTGCACAAGTTGCCCGCTCCCACTGCCGCACACAGCACCCTGCAGGGGTCTGTGCTGCACGGAGGGCAGCAGCAGCAGGGGGAAGCAGTTTGGGAGCACATGCACTGTGGTGGGGGGGACGTGTACACTGCGACGACTGTGCCGTGCACGCCGCCATGAGTCGCACTTTGGCTGGCCGGGCCACTGTGTTGTGCCAAGCGTGCAGCTGTGGAGCGGTCCTCCTGCACTACTCACTGCTCTGTGCACGCCTGCAAGCATTCTGTTGCACGCACGCACACGCCTGCTCTGGTCCTCCCACCCGTGCAGGTGTAGCACACGAGAAGCAGAAGCTGAGACGAATACACTGTTCAGCCTGGGAGTGGCTGTTTGATCACTTCCAGTTCTCCGTCCTCCCCGCGTGCAGGTATGGCGCACAGAGGAGCAGAAGCTGGAGGCGGAGGAGGTGATGAAGATCATCAACGAGAGGAAGCCAGACGAATTTTGAGTGAAAGGCCGCCGTACATGGCGCTCCCACCTCTGCACATTCCACTTTGCCCTTGGCTGCAAGCCGCCGCACTCGGCCATGTGCCCCTTGCCCCTTGCCACTTGCCCGGGCGGTGCTGCCACGGTGCGCCGGCCACCAGTGTACCCCTCTGTATGCACAGCTATACCGACTCTTGACTTGACTTGTTTATGCACGCACTGCCTTTTGCTCGCCTCCTCTGCTTTTTTCCCCTGCCCCAGCCGAATTGAAATTGGCCTTCACGTGCTCCTGTGATGTCAACAGAACAGTGGCGCTTGCCAGTGGCCCTGAAGCCAGGGCCCAAGGTTGGTGGGGCCGTCTGAGTGTGTGCCTGCCTGCATCCACGATCGTCCGAGGGACTGTTCAGACTTTGAATGGGCAAAACGCATTGCCCGAATGACCGAAGGTGGCCAGAGAATCGCCTGCTGGGCACGCTGTGCACGGCCGCCATGCTGCAGCTTGGCGCTCGACGCCGCTTGTTTGGCTGGCTTGCAGAGATCTGAAGCTCGCCTCGCGTCCTGCAGCACCAGAAGGTAGGGTTTGTTCAAAAGTGCGCCGGGCAGGTTGCGTGGCCTCGGAAGCGTGGCGGCAGCGCAATCAGGGTTGGCCGCGCATAATGGCTTCTGATCGCGCTTCAGCATCCGCTTCTGGGTCCCCTGAAAGTGACGAAGCCGCCCAACTGCCTGCAGGACCGTTCCGCGTTCAGTAAGCTTTCAGGCCGTCGCCTTGTTGCGTAACAGCGCCGGTTAGTAGTGCGTGGCGGCATGCACGTGTGTTGCTGCCCGGCAGAAGGCGATTAGTTGGGTTGTCTGCGAGGCCAGGGAGGCCGCCGGTGCGCCATCCGACCGCCGCCATCCGCCGCCGCCAGCGGCAACAGCGAGCATGCACGGGGCTCACTGCTGCATATCGACACAGCTGCATGCGCACCCATGTTGCAACGCAGTGACCATGGCGGCTCTGGCGTGCCCCATTGCGCCAGCGGCAGCGCGCCGCCTCTCGGCAGCGGCGCCGCTCAAGGCCAGCCAGCGCCTGCTGGCCCCGCGCCGCGCCCACCTGGCACCACGTGCCCAAGCGCAGGGCCGCCCCGGCTTTGCCTCCTTCCACAACGGCGCCACGGGGCAGACCAGCTTCAGCAAGGCCCCAGCAGTGCCCGCTGCCACTGAGCGCCCCGTTTTTGTGGCGGCCGCCGCCGCCTCCGCGGCCGATGACGCTGCTGTGCCTGCTGCCGCCGTCGCCGCTGCTGCGCCTGCCAAGAAGGCCTCCAAGCCGCGCCTGCCAGCCCTCGACTCCCTCCGCTTCTTCCTCATTGCCTACATCGCGGTGGGGCACTTTGTGGCGTTTGCAACCAAGGACGGATTCCTGCTCAAGCTCTTCACCCAGGTAGCTAGCGGGAGGGTTGTAGGGTTCAGGGGTAGGCGCTTTAAGGGGTGGGCGCGCACACAACAGCTCTGCCAGTCGGGTTTGGCTGCGCGCAGCTCTGCTAGTTGGGGTGTGCGCTGGGTGGCGGTGGGCGCGGTGACGGGGAAGTGGCCGCACACAACAGCGGTGCTAGTTTGGGGGGGCTGGCTGAAAAGGGGTCGGCACGCACAACAGCAATGCCAGTCGGGGGTGGCTGCTATCTGGGCGTGGGCGTGCTCGTCTGGGGGTGGACGTGCTCATCTTTGTATGAGTCGGTCATAAGATGTTTTATGTCGGTCATTCTGGCAAGTCTGCACTCACTTGTTGCGTGCCTGTGTGGGTTAGGATCTGGGGCTGCGCTGTGTGGTGTGAAGGTTGATTCGGTGCCGCTCTGTGCCGCCACTGGGAGTGGGGCGGCAGCACGCTGTGCTGTGCGGTGGGATGTGCTGTGCTGCGCAGAGCGTGCGCTGAGGGGCGCAGGTGGGTGCAGATGCATCGCAGGCGGGCGGCGCCTGCCCATGCTGCGCCACTTGTTATCCTACACTTTGCCCACTCATCTCAACCCTGCTCACTCACGCCGCCCTCCACCGGCTGTGCTTTCATCTGACGGCCCCTGCTCCCCAGCAACGGGTTTCAGCTCCCCGCACGTCATGCTCGAGGGCGCGGCCTCCTCTGGTTGCTCCCAACAACAATCGTCACAGTGCTGGTCCGCACCTGCACACCCTCACCCTCGCTGCTCGTCGACCCGCTCTTCTTCCTCGCCCCCCACAGCTGGTTGGCTTCTGCCCACCCTCGCACTCTCCCTTCCGTTGACCCTCCCCTCTTCCTTTCCCGCCCGCCCGCTCGTCTGCAGGTCAACGTGTGGGTGGGCGCCTTCTTTGTCATCTCAGGCTATGTGGCCGGCTACACAGCCACGGAGCTGGGGAAGTACCAGGCCAACCCGCGGGTGAAGCCGGCGGGGGCATACACAGTGGCGCGCGTGGCCGGCTACTACCCTCTCTTCATGCTGGTCAACATCATCTTTGGTGGGTGCCGTGTTTGTTTGGTGGGTGGGAGGGTTGTTAACGGGCGTGGCTGTGCCTGGCAGGTAGTTATCTGACTCACATAACTCTGTTGTTATTCTGGTGTGCAACCTCATCTTTGGTGGGTGCTGTGTTTGATGGGGGTTGAGGTGGGTTGAAGCCAAGTAGGTGGGGTGGCTATGTGGTTGTTCCCAATGAGCGTGATAAGGCTGCTACCGCTCCCCGTGCTGGCCCACCTCATTTGTTGCTGGACACTGGGTAGTGCTGCCCTGCCCCTGCGCAGCATCGATGGGGTGGGCGCTTCCGTGGTGCTGTGATACTGATGGGTTTCTGCTGCTGTGGTGTGTGTGCAGTGGTGCTGTGGTGCTGCTGTTGGCTGTGATGGTTAGACACTCCTCCTCATGCTGTGCATGTCTCAGGCTGCGCAGACTTCCATCCCGTCGTGGAGATTGGGTTGGGTGCTGGATCTTTGGGAGGCTTGAACCACCTTCCATCCTCGTCCCCCCTGCCCCCACCCAAGCGCCTGCTCCCCTCCCCTCCCATGCCACCCATGCAGGCGCCATGTTTGCGTTTGCTGACAACGCCTACAACGGGCCCGTGGTCACCTTTGCCCACGGACTCATGAGCTCGGCGCTCGTCCAGGCTTGGTTCCCCGTTCACGCCGAGATCTGGAACGCCCCCACCTGGTTCCTCTCCGCCCTCACCTTTGCAATGATCGTGCTGCCCCACGTGCTGCCCGGCATTGCCGAGATGCGCAAGAAGGGGCTCAAGATGCTGCTTCTGTGCCTCTCCGGCTTCTCCCTGCTGGGCAAGCTGGCATACAGCTATGACCTGAATGTGTGGACCATCCTGGAGGGCATGACAGCGGCCAGGGCGCACCCCAACAACATCTTCTGGAACGTCACACGCTTCCACCCCTTCTACTGCCTGCTGGAGGTGGGCGCGCTGTGCTTGTGCTGCGGTTGTGCCGTGCCGTGCTGTGGTTGTGCTGTGCTGGGCATGTAATGGGATGTCACATGCTTCCACCCCTTCTACTGCCTGCTGGAGGTGGTTGTGCTGTGGTTGTGCTGTGGTTGTGCTGTGGTGGCGATGTGGTGTACTGTGGCTGTGCCGTGCAGAGGCGCGGTGCTGTGCTTGCCGTGCATGCATCTTGTGCCCGATGTTGGGCTGTGTGCATGGCGCTGTGCTGCCCTGCGGTGCTGAGCAGGATGAGTGGCTTCGAATGATGACTTTGAAAGGCGACGCGCTGGCTCGACTGCACGACTCCCACATCTTTCCCTCCGCCCGCCTCCTACCTGCCCTACCCTGCCGCCCTGCCCCCCACCCGCCTTGCCCTGCCGCCTTGCCTCTCACCTGCCCTCACCCCCGCCTGCCTTGCCCTGCCGCCCTGCCTCTCACCTGCCCTCACCCCCGCCTGCCCTGCCCTGCCGCCCTGCTTCTCACCTGCCCTTCCCTCCCACCCTGTCCCCTCCTCGCAGTTGCTGATTGGCGTGGCGGCCGTGCGGCTGGTGATGCTGGAGGGAGTGGACGATGAGGGCAAACCGACTGGGGAGAGCCCCAAGCCGGCGGGCAGCGCCCTGCTGCCCCTGCTGGCCTGCCTGGGAATCACCCTGGCTCGCGCCACAGGCTACCTCACCCTCAACGACCCCCTCACCCGCTGCCTGCTCTTCGTGCCCCTCTTCACTCTGGCCATCATGCGCCTGCACCGCCAGACCCTCCAGGGCAGCAAGGGCCTGTCCGGCTTCCTCTCCCACCCCTTCTTTGTGTACCTGGGAAACATCTCCTTCCCCATCTTCATCGTGCACGGCGCGCTGGGCCAGCTGTTCTACAAGAAGATCATTGCAACCAAGGTGAGGGGATGGGGGTGGCAGGCAGTTTTTAAAGCTGAATTGAGGTGAACTGAAGGGAAGCGAGTGACGTGAGTGAAGTGAAATGAGCGAAGTGAAGTGAAGGAGGACACATAGGAAGGTGCTCAGGTCAAGCGGGGCCAATTGAGGCAAGGGCTGTGAAGGGGTGGGGGGGAATCGTGTTTGTGAGGGGGGAATTGTGTTTGTGAGCTGCGGCGCCGTTTCTACCCTGCGTGTGCTGCGCTGTTTGGGCGCTCGGCTGCGAACTGTCCCTTCCGGGGCTGGCATGCTGCAGCCTTGGCTTCATGCCCCAGTCTTTTTCTGTATGATATCTTGTGTCGCTGCGCCTCCATGCCCCTGCAGGTGTGCGGCAGCGGCAGGCTCCAGTCCTTTCTCTGCGCCCCATTTTCCCATCCGTTCTCTTGACCTGCGCCGCCGCTGCCGCCTCCATGTCCCTGCAGGTGTGGGGCGGCGTCATGCCCCAGTCCTTCTTCCCCGCCTTCTGCGCCATCGTGCTGCTCACCGCTGCGGCACTCCAGAAGCTCTTCCTGGTGGGTGGGTGGGGTGGGGGTGGATGGAGGGCCGTGGGTGGTAGGGGAACAAGGGTGCCAGAATGAGATGGGGCCTCGGGTGCTGAGAGGGATGTCCACAGGCGCGTGCAAGTTCAAGAGAAGAGGGCCGCACATGCCGGGTTCATTTCCTATCCCCTCACGCATGTGCAAACTCAGACCGTGGCAGCAACTGGCCATGCAAACCGACAGCATGCAGCCTTCCTGCCTTCCCTTACCTCTTTCTGTCCCACCCTCGAGCCCTTGTATTTGACAGCACTCTGCCTCAGCCTCGCAGGCAGAAGGGCGAGGCAGAAGGCTTGCGAGGTCTCTGCCAGCTGTCACCACCTGCCAGCATGCCATGGCCACTGACCTCAACCCCACGCCCTCGGGCTGTAATCATCTTCTTCTTCCATTCATCTCACCCACCTGTGCCTCCCCCTCTCCCTCCCACACCCTTCCTGCAGGAGAACAAGAAGGTGCAGGAGATCTCTGGCAGCATCACCAAGTCAATCTCTGCTGCCTTCTCCTGAGCGGAAGGGGCGGCACCGCTGTCCGCGGCTAGACGTGCACGTGCTGTAAGGGCCTGGGCAGCCCTGCCCCAGCCTGTGCGTATGCCGGCGTGCCCTCCTGCCGCTTTGCACCTCACCATCCGAGCCCCACCCGATGTGGCACTTTAGTGGGCCCCATCCCCAAGGTTGCCTCCCTTCATCACATGCACACACATAGGACGCTGCGCTTGCTCTGCGGCTGCACTAGCCGGTTGCCCTGCGCCCCCGCAGACAGCGGTGCGCAACAGCGCAGCGTGCGCCCCTCCAACCCAATCCCGCCCAGCACGGCAGCGATGTGTTGTGGCTTTCGGGCTAAGATCCGATCCCCGTCGCTAGCTTCATGGCTGCAACCAGGCAGGCATTTCTACCATTCGCACATCTCTCCCATCTCCTTATCGCACTGCCCAACCCAATATCCGCACTGCTCTTGTCCCTGTTGTGTGTGTCCCCCGACCCGTGTGTCCACCCCGCACTGAATGTGACCTGCCTTTATGCCCCATTTTCCTTCCCTTCCCACAAAACCCGCCCCTTTCATGTGTGCCTCTTGTGCGCCTGTTGTGAGAACAAACCCACCCTCACCGCACACGAGTTCCTCAACACAGCATGGCGTGCGGTCGGGCTGGTTGCATTGTCGGCAGCTGGGTGCACTGGGTGCGGAAACGCTCGATGTCAAGGGAAGGACGGCTGCCACCGTTTGTGCAGTCAATCATTCAATCGATCAGTTACTTTTGAAGTCCAGCGGGGAGCAAGCAACCGTCTCGTGGGGCAGGGTGGGGTGTGAGTGTATCGGAATGTAGTTTGTAGCAACGAGAAAGGAAATGTGCGGCCTTGCCGCTGCGTGTTAAGAAAGCAAGTGCAAACTGCCTGCCGCCTTGGAAGCGGACGGAGCCAGTCTTTGCTGAACAGAGATTTCATGCACTTGATGAAAATACAATGGCAGTTTTGCGGGCAACAGATCTGCGTATCAGGATGCAGCTCCCCTCCCCCTCCTCCTCCTCTCTTGCACCGGTGCACAGGGTGGAAGCTGCTGGAAGCTGTGCAAGCCCCGCCTCCAGCACGCAAAATACCCCCATACCCCCGCGGCAGCCCAATGTGCACCCACCCAGACATGTGCCCCACTCTGTCCTTCCATTCACCCATTTCGATTCCCATCCCTTGCCTACCGAACAGAATGCCTCCATCAAAGCTGCTGCCCCCCAAAAGCGCCCCACAAGCGCCGCCCTCGCCAACTTTGCGGCGACCCGCACCGCTGCCGCCCACAAAGCGAATGGTGAGATGCCACAGGGTCCGTCTGTGCCTGACACGCCTGCACGTCTGCCGTGTCCCAGTAGGATCCACTGCACGCATGCCTCTCGTGCATGCTTGCCTGCCTGAGGCCTGGCATACATTTGTACCATCCTGCCAACACAGTGCACCCCTGTCCTGCTGCCCGCTTTGCCGCTGCAGCCGGCGTGATGAGCTGGCCACTGCATTGTGGCGAGGGCTTGACTTGTGGATTGGCAAGATTCCGGTCCTACATACACCCTAATTGTGTACAGACTTGTATGCAATGCCCGCATCTCTCATTTGAAATCATGGTGCATGTGGATGAAGCAAGTGCGCACGGCTGTCGCATACATGGCTTGCATTGCGAGGCAATGACTGGGCGCGCCGCCAAGGCTGCCTCAAAACGCCATTCCGCTGAGCCACAGGCTTTGGTTGCAAGCTCCACACACGAGTTTTATCATGGACAATGCAATCATATGCCTTTGGGCCCCCCATCGTGGACGGGAGGGGATGGTGCCGCCGCTGCAGCCCGGCGGTGCAGTGGGTGAGGCCAGCGAATTGCTCGCAGGCTGGATATCGACATTATGCATTGAAACAGCGGTGCCTGTGAGTAACCACACATAAAGGTGTTCACACGACCGACCGGCCCACTTTCACGACTCAATGACTGAGCGACCCAGTAAACAACATCGGGAGCGCCGTTGCAAAATCATCTACACGTGCACCCATGTGCATGCCATTAGGCCAAATGCGGTCTGCATGTTGTTTTTTGGAGCCACCAGCTGAGCCGAGGTACGTGTACAGCCGCGCTGCTGTGGCTGGCCCGCCACCAAACGAGCCGGCATTGCCGCGACCGCATACCACGACCGATTGGACGCCTGTTACGGGACGTGGGAGGCCTCGGTGCACCCCGCTCCTCCTTATCGCTCGGCCCGTCCGTCTAGGCTTGTAGCAAGCGCTTTGCTGTTCAAAAATACCCGGGCCTACCGCCCGTAAGTCTTAGACGAGGCCCCACTCCGCCAGCCGCAGCAGGCCCAACCAGTGGTGGTGCTCGGAAGGGCAGGAGCAGGAATGCCGCACTCCGCTGCGGCCCTCCTGCGGGGCGGAACTGTGTGCTTCATTGGAAGCCGCAAGCCGGCACGTGCAGCGCCGCCAAGGTGAGACCCATTAGGAACGCTGGCCGCTGTGCAGTCTCGCCCATGCCGCCAGCATAGCATTACTCTCGTTTGTGGCGCACATCGGCGGTAGCTGAACACGGGGGACGCACGCCAACCAGACCCTGCCCAATGCGCCGCCCGCCTGCCGCTACCGCTGCAGGCTGCTGCGCGCGGCCGCGGCCGACCCTGCAGCCTCGGCATCCAGTGTGCGGATGGACACGCAGGCCGATGGCACAGTGACCTACCGCTTTGGGGCTGAGGCGGATCCAGAGGCGAGCATGAGCTCAGCAGCGTCTGCGCCAGCGGTGGCGGCGGCCCCGCTTGCCGTGACATTGGAGGCAGCGCCTGCAGCACAGCAGCTTGCCCCTGTGCCTGCAGCACAGCAAGCCGTAGCTGTTGAGAGCAGCAGCAGCAGCAGCAGCAATGGAGGTGTGGCAGTGCTTGCTTCTCCGCCAGCCATTGCCAGCACTCCCTCGGCGCCTCTCCCGCCCATGCCGCTCGAAGCCTTTGTCCAGCCCTCTGCCAGCCCCAGCAATGGCAACGGCAGCAGCAGCGGCAGCGGCAGCAAGGAGGACGCGTTGGGCAACAGCAGCCTGAACGGCAGCGGCAGCAATGGTAGTGCGCTCGCGCCCGAGCGCAGCCAGCGGCAGCAGCAGCAGCAGCCGCCGCCGATGGCCGCTGCTGCTGCCAGCCCTAGCACCAGCAGCAGGCCGCCAGCTGCGGGGCAGCAGCGGGGGATGAACGGCAGCAGAGGTGTGGCGGCCCCCCGGGGGCAGCAGCAGCAGGCAGCGCAGGGGCAGCAGCGGCGGCGGCGCCCTGCAAAAGCTCCGCCACCGGATGCACGCTCCATTGACTACACCACGGCGGAAGCTTACGCCATTGTGGCTACTTATGAGGACCTGTGTGATCAGAGCGACCTGGATGAGGCGCTGTACCTGATCAAGGAGTGCATCCGGGCGGGACGCTCAGATGTGCTGGCATCGTGAGCTGGGTGCTGGGTGCTGGGCAGGGCGGGCGCTGCCTGGGTGTCCTGCCTGCCTGCCCCGGGTCATGCATTTATTTGTGCCTGCCCTGGGTTATGCATTCATTCATTTGTGCCTGCCTCGGGTCATTCATTCATTTGTGCCTGCCCCGGGTGGGGAGCCCTGTCAGAGGCCCAGTCAGGGCAGCAGGCTGCCAGCAGCGCAGGGTTTGAGGTGCCCTGCCGGGTACGCTGCCCCCTTTGGCAGGCTCAGTCACGTGTGCCTGTTCTTTGCGTCCGGCTGCTGCCTGCAAGGCCGACGGAGTGTCACACATGGCATGCTGCTGCTGCGCCCGCTGAGCACTGAGCCCCGTCCCGCCACTGGCCCCCTTTCCTGCCCCTCCCCCCGCCCGCAGGCTGCGGCACTACCGCTTCCTGCGCCCCGCCGCCTCGCTGCGAAAGGTCAAGCAGGCCCTGCGCTTTGTCCAGCTGCTGCCACGGCAGTACGTGGATGCACGCACCTACAACATGCTCCTGCGAGTGTGTGCACGCGCCGGCGACCTTCGCAACGCCCTGCACGTGGCCGACATGCTGCAGGCAAGTGGGTGCTGGGGAGCATGCCTGCGCGGTGCTTCCCCGTGGTTGCGCTGTGCTGCGGCCTCCATATGTTGCAGCCAGTGGCTTCGGTTTGGGGGCTGCGGTGCACTGTGCTGCTACGCTGAGGCTGCGCTGTGGTGTGCCTCTTATTTCATGCCATGATGTGCATGCTGCCATGCACGTCCCACGCTGCCTGGACAGCTGCTGGGGCTGCACGTGCCTGTGAGCAGCTGAAGCCCCATCTGCTTTTGCACACTTCGCTTGACTAGTTGAGCATTGCTCTGCTGTGGCTTCTGTTGTGCTGCTGCTGCAGGCAGCGGGCCTCAAAATGGACAACATCCTCTACACCACCCTCATCTCTGGTGAGCAAACCGCCAGCCTGCCTGCCTGCCTGGGGTCAGGGCCTCATTTATTCATACTTTTTACAGCGCTGCAGCAAAAGTGTGCCGGAGATGGGCAACTCAGCATGTCGAAAGTGCAACTTTCCTGTCATAACTTAAGAAGAGAGAGACACAGAACAGTTGAAGAAGAACACACCCCAACGGGGCCTGGGTGTGCTGCCTGACTACACTACAGGCCTGTGTGCCTGTCTGGATTCAAGAGTTGTCCATTAGCGTGCCTTCCCGCCCACCCGCCTGCCCGCCTGTGCGCCTGGCAGCCCTGAACAGAGAGCCGTGGTTGTGTGCCTGCGCAACTGCCCGCCTTTCAACGTTTTGCCCGTGTCCCGCCCCTTCCCGAACCTGCGTGTCGCTGCTCTTGCTTAGCTGAGCATGCCTTGCATCAGTTTGCAAGGCTCCTACTGTCATTGCTTGTTCCGACCAAGGGCTGCCCTTGCCCTCCCCCTGCAGCCTGCGCGGGCGCGGGTGATGCCGAAAAAGCGTTCCTGCTGTTCTCGGAGATGAAGGCGGCTGGGGTGCCGGCCGACCGCATGGTGTATGCCAGCGTGGTCAAGGCGTGCTCGGAGAACATCACCAGGCTGCCGCTGTCGGAGAGGTGCGTGCATGTGTACGTGTGTGGCGTGCAGTGAGGAAGCGCAGGCACGCTCTGGCAGGGGGGGGGGGGGGGGTTGATGGGGCAAGAGGGCGGTTCGGCACGGTGTGCGCAGGGTTGTCATCTGGCTGCCGTCGTCAGGGAGTGCGTGCTTGAGGCTGTGCAGGGGTGATGTTTGGGGGCTTGGTCCAGTGGAGTTTGGTTGGAGTTGGCAGCGCTGCTGGCAAGTGCCTGCCCGCAGCATGAGCCCTTCTGCGGCCTGCCGTCCCCCGCATGCTGGCACCTCCCTCACCACCCCACGCCCCCTGCCCCGCCATTTGCGGCCCCCCCCTTGCCCCCTCAGTACCAACCTCCTGCCCCACTCCATCACCTAAACCCTGAAACCTAAAAACCCTAAACTCTAATCCTCCCCTGCAAGCAGGCGGCAGCAGCTGGTGCTCCTGGAGCGTGCCTTCAACCTGGTCGAGGAGATGAAGGGGGCGCGCATCCCCACAGACGCTGCCGTGTGGAATGCTCTGGTGATGGCGGCGGGGCGCGCGGGCCAGCTGCAGCGGGCCTTCAACGTGCTGGAAGACATGCTGCTGACGGGGACCCGGCCCAACGACCGGACCTATGCCAGCGTGATTGACGCGTGCGCCCGCGCCGGGGACAAGGAGCTTGCGCTGCGGGTGTACCGCAAGGCGCAGCGGGAGGGGTGTGCCACGACGCTGATGGTGTACAGCGCGGCAGTCAACGCGTGTGTGCAGGCGCACGAGGGGTGCGACAGCGACGGAGCCATGTCGGTGTACGCAGACATGCAGAGGTGAGGGGAGGTGGGCCGGCGGTGGTGGATGTTCGAGGGACTATTGTGTGTGGGGGGCGGGCGAGCGGGTGGGGGCCAATTTGTGCTGGCATGCAGCAATGAGGGAGGGCAGTTTGTGTGTGTGTGTGTGTGTGTGTGTGTGTGTGTGTGCGTGTGTGTGTGTGTGTGTGTGTGTGTGTGTGTGTGTGTGTGTGTGTGTGGTGGTGGTACGAAGGCTGCTGCAGCATGGCCACCAGGCGTGTAAACAGACATGCAAGAATGAGGGTGCGCCAGGCTGGGAGGCGGCGGGCATGTGCTTTAAGCGTGCAGGCGTGCATGGGGCGTGAAATGGCGTGGGAGCCAGGCAACCGCTGCCTGGCATGTTCACGAAGGTCCATCGCACCCTGCACTACATTCCTTCAATCCCCCTTCTCCATGTGCACCCCAGCCCTGCGCTTTCATCGCTCTCCTTGTGCCCCCCAGGAGCGTTGTGTTGTGGAGCCAAACAACCAGCTGTGTGGCATGCATCAAGGCCCCTCACACTCTGCCCTCTTTCCCTCCTGTGACCCCTCCCCTTCTGTCCCAGGAACGGCGTGGAGCCCGACAATCCCGACAACTAGCCAAACGGCATGCTGCTCATGCTGCACTGCATGCCTCCCTCCCCCCTTCGCGCCGTCTGTACCCTGAGCCCTAAGTCTCGTCCCCCTCCTCTTCCTGTGTCCCAGGAATGGCGTGGAGCCCGACAACCAGCTGTACGGCATGCTGATGAAGGCGGCGGGCGCTGCAGGCAATGTGGACCTGGCTCTGGGCCTGAACGACGAGATGCAGCGGGAGGGGCTGCGCCCCTGCACGGTGCGCACACGTTGCCTGCGTGCCTGCCGGCGGGTGGGGCGTGAGGTCTAGAGGGCTTGAATGCAGTGTATTGGGGGGTACTCCCATTTGAGGCTCGCCTGGGGGCGCGGCTGGCAGGCGGTGGGTTGGGTGTGACGACGGGAGCTCTTGTACGCTGCGTGTTTTGTGACTGTGTGTCTCCCAACGTGGGGCCTGCCTGCACGCCACTCATCCTCCATACAACCGCACCCTTTACCGTCCTGTTGTCTCCGCAAATGCACTGTTCAAGGCAGGACAGCCAGTCCACCCTCATGTCTCCATCCGCAGTATGGCGGCTGCAGCTGACCCGCAAGGTCTGTCGGTAACTCCCCTGCCATCCCTGCTGGGCACCCAGTCCACCCTAGTGTCCAACCATGCACAGCATTCTCAAACAGCAAAACCTGGCATCGCCTTCCCTCCCTGCCATGCCCTCCCTGCAGGGCACCCAGTCCACCCTCATGTCTGTCTTCATCCGCAACAGCCAGCTGGCCAAGGCGCAGGGCATCTACCGCTCCCTGCGCGCCGCCGGCGAGTGGCCCCAGGCCTACGCGCTCAATGCGCTGCTCAACAGCTACGCAAACAGCTTCCGGTGAGGGACCTCTTTTGTGGGTCTAGTTGGGTTGGGATTCTGGTTCCCGCCGTCGGCTTCCTGCGTGAACTGGGTGCCAGCTGCTGGCTTTGAGCTGTCGGTTCTATCATCGTGCTGGCTGGGATGTACTGCCCCCGCTATCCCACCCACGCTCCTCACCCTCCTGGCCCTCTTTCCCTTGCAGGCTGGGCGATGTGGTGAGCCTGGTGTGCGACATGTCTGAGGCCGGCATGCGCCCCGACAACTTCACCTTCTCAGCCATCCTCAACGCATGCCAGCGTGCCGACGAGGCTGAGCTGGCGCTGGACGTTGCCAGGTCAGCAGGGGTGTCAGCACTGGGTGGGGGGCTGAGCTGGCACTGGACTTTGCCAGGTCAGCAGGGGTGTCAGCACGAGGATGGGGGGCTGAGCTGGCACTGGTCGTTGCCAGGTCAGCAGGGGTGCCAGCACGAGGGTGGGGGGCCGAGCTGGCACTGGTCGTTGCCAGGTCAGCAGGGGGGTGCGTGAGGTGGCCTCCACATTGGCAGGGTGATCAGCGCTGACAGACTTGGTGCGTGATGCGGTGCTGCCCATGTGCTTTGCTACAGCCCCTCGCGATCTCCTCCCTCTCCTTTCACTTCCCGTTACCTGCAGGCTCATGAAGCAGCGTGGGGTGCGCATGGACGAGACGTGTGCCGTCATGGTGCTGCGCATGTGCTACAACCGCCTGCGCCAGGCGTGGGTGCCCGGTGGCTACCCGCCGCACCGCCCCGAAGTCGGCCGCGGCCCCAGCAGCGCACTCCCCGGCACCAAGCGCAGCCAGGAGCGGGAGCGGCTTCTCGAGGTGAGGCCCGGCAATAGTGGTGTCCTTCTCATCGTGTCTCACTGAAGGCCTGTCCGTAGCTTAGTGGTGTCACGCACACACGCTTCTAGCGAGGCTGGTCGTGCTGTGGCTGAGGTGGTGCGGCTGCTTCAACCAGCAGCGGAAGCGGCTGCTAGGAGCGAGCTGGTTGTGTGTGAGTGTGCGTGCGTGTGCGGTTGGACTGCTGGGTGGAGCTACTGGGCGCAAGCTGTCACCACTCTCCTGCTTGCGTTTTCTACTCGTGCTGTTGTGGCAGGTTTGGTGCTGTGCCGCCACAAGCTTGTGGTAACGCGTATGCCCGCCCCCCGCCCACGCTCTTGCGCCTCCCC